>OZ025293.1:322209014-322566421 GCA_964019185.1 Maratus speculifer
TTCTTTTACAGTCATCAGATTTTTTCATTTCAAGCTTAGGTACGTAACCGCAGGAGAAATTAAATTTATTAAATTATTTTAAATATTATTAAATTTTAAAAATTTAAAAAATTTAAAATTTAAAAATTATTTTTAAATTTATTAAATTATTTTAAATAAATTTATTAATTAAATTTATTTAATTTCCTTGTCCCAAGAGTCACAGTATCTTCTATTACCGCAAACAAGTTCTAATAACTATTTCCACACCTCAGCCTCTGAAGAATCTATTTATTATACTACAGTTGATTCAGAAGTTGAATTTGTGGAATATATTTTCGTTTTATTGTAATAATATAAAAATTAAATATTATAATATTTTAATTTTCATTTACATACTTAAATTTCGTTTAAAATATTCTGGTTTCTTGAAAAACTTTTTGTGAGGCTTAGGTTCGAAACTTGAAATTTTATTTAAATCTAATTAATTCTTTTAATCTTTCATTTTATTTATTTATTTATTTTTCAAGTTTAACTTTTGAATCGTAATTAGCATCCTGAAAAGTATACGAATTTATAATTCATAAATAATAATTTCATACAAATTGAATAACTTTCGAAGCGTTTAAATTTTTATTCCGCCATATTGGATCCGCAATTTTTTTAAATTTTGTAATCGTAATCAGCATCCTTAAAAGCAGCTGCATATGAAGTTTCGTGAAATTTGAATAACATTTTCATATTTTGGCCAGCTTTTCGGGATTTTGCCCCACTGTGCGACGCCCGGCGAGTTTTTTCCATTTCGTCATCGATAATATCCTTTTCAGATTAATAATAAAAAATGCCAGAAATTTTATTCTTTGCGAAGGAAAATTAAAATGTCTTATGAAGCAAGCCAGTCCTCTTGAAATGTTCAGACCTCAAAGGAGAAATTTTTGATTACGGATCTTCTAGTACTCATAGAAATGAAATAATAGAAAACGAATATTGTTATCACGGGACGGTACTAGGTAGACGCAGTACGACGCTATAGAAATTTCTTAAATTATTGGCTATTAAATTTTCTTGAAATGTTATGGATTAATATGAATGTTATTTTACTCTTTAAAACATTTCAACTTCATATTTTACTTAAGAATAACGCTATCATTCATCCTTTTCATAAAAATCTTATATTTTCTGTAAAATTTTCTTCCCCTTACCACAATAACCTTAATCTTTCCAATACTGATGAAATGAAAAAAGGAAATAAATCTTTGATTAATTCCTAGATATTTTTTTAACTATAGTCACCCTATAAAACAAATAACAAAATCTTCCCCCCCCCCCCTTGAGAAATTTTTTTTATTCATAATTTTTTTTTCCTAATAGTGGTATAAATCAAATTTATTACTTCACCTTTTTAATTTAAAAACATATGTTTTTAGATTTACATTGATTTACACATGTTAATTATAAAGGCTATTTACTTTGCCAACATATTTTAATGATTCCTTTATATAATATATTCAAAGTATATCGATTTGAAGTATTTGTTGCGTCAGGACAATCTATAAAGACGAAATGGGGAAACTCGGAAAACCAATGTTGTCGACTCAGTAGTCATTAACGAGAACTGGGAAAGGTACAGAATCTTTTCAACAATGAATTTTTAAAGTTACAGTCGATCGAAAGAAGCCAAGGACAATTTGCATTGTTACAGGCAGAACAAAGGAGAATGCAACAGTTTTAAAAATATAGTCTTTTGTAGAATAGAAGAAAGAAAATTGATTCAGATTCCAGGAATCTTCATTAATGTTACTTTTATCTTTTCATTTAACTTTCTTTTCATTGTCAAATAATAAAAGTTTAATTTAAATACAATCTTTGAAATGTTTTACGAGTTGAATGAGTAACTTGCTATATTGTTTGTTTACTAAATTGCTTCAGAAAACAATTCTTTTTATTAATTTTTTTGGGTTACCGAATACATATATCTATAAATAAAGTTTTAGATTGGTTATTTATTTCCTTTGTAGCACAACGCTTTTTTCTTGCTCATAAGACATTCATACGCAGGTGCCTTTAGGTTTGGTTTGGTTTGGTTTATTTTTGTCGTCTGATTATCTACACTAGGGATATAGGACCTGGGGGGAGTGCCCTTCGTGGGGGTCTTTCTAAGGGAACCTAACCCGTATTTACGCAAGGTTCGAAGAAAACCACGAAAACTCCGAACGGTTAGGCCGACAGCCGCGATTGGGTTCGAACCCAGCACCTGTTGTCTACCAGTTGAGAGGTCAATACCTCTCGGCCACTGGTGGGGCCGCAGGTACCTTTATATTAAAGTTTTTTTGCATGTCCTTTAGTGACTATCCATGTCACAGCTTTATAAACTTTTAGAATTTGCAGTTAATAAAATATATAAACTGTAAAAAAAAATCTGTAATGTTACTAAACTTTTTCTAGAAAACTGGGATTCCTAGAATTTTTTATGTAACGGCAACAGCTAAAATTCATATAACTGATTCAGTTACATTCATTTTTGGTGTTAGTATTACATAAAAAAGTTTTGGGAATCCATGTTTCCTAGAAAAAGTTTAGTAACTTTATAGAACTTTTTTTACGGTGTAACTGAGTATATATCAATATACTTACCTATTAAATATACATAAATTTACTTTAATACTGATCTATATATTTAGATAGCTGCTTTAACATATTTATGGATAAATATTTCTAAACGAAGAAATTCTAAGGGTGCAAGTCTTTTCTATGAAAATCATGTTGATTTATTGGAGTGCTAGCAGATATTTTAACTTTCTTTAATAATAATGTTTTCAAACTATTTGGTTTCAATACGATCTTTGGTGTACTGAAATAATACTAGAAAGTCAATTAAGGTTCAACCAAGAAGTAAGTTTACTAAGTTTTAATTTTATCATTACCATAATAATCATAGCTAACACATATCATTTTGTTCTGTAGGTAATTTGAAACGTGTTGTCTTTTCAGTGTTCTTGTATTTTCTCTAAATATAAACCGAAAATAAAATGAAGCATTTTCAAAATGGGTTCTCCAATAATGGGAAAGCATTACTGGTAGAAATAAAATTGACAACTAAAAACTTTTTTAGTGAAGAAAAAATATATAATAATTTATCGAATAAATAAGTTATATTAAGAAAATAAAACAGACGCAAAATTTAAAGAAAATGCACAGTATAAATCTGCATGGAAAATCATAAACCCTTCAATTTCCAAATCAGCAGACGTTTCTTACTTAACGCAGTTAACTTTAATGCAAGTTTAAAAGAAAAATTGAGGGTTTGTAAAAAACATACAAAAAGCATTGAGGATCAGAGCAAACGTGAAAAGCATACATACCTTATCAGATGACGTCTGTCTTTGTCTGTCTTTTCTCGACTTTTTGGTATTTAAATAGGTGACTCACTAGACTCAATTATTTCGTTCAATTGCTTATTTGAAAATCAATTGAATTGGATGATTGAACGTTTTACGCAAAACCAAAACGAACTCCAGTGATCTAAATATTTTTATATTCCAATTGCTTTAGTGAACACAGTGATTTTTAACATGCGCAGAAATTTTATAGCTATTAAGGCTAAAGCTGCACGAATTTACCCATAATTGAAATTTTTTTACGAGAACCTTCAAAATGAAAGTTTAGAAAAGTGTTTAATTCATGATTTTCAAGTTATATTTTGTGTATTAGTTTCTATTTATTTAATTTGAAACATATTCCATAGCGCATTAAATTTAAGATGTCTTATTGTTAAAAATATGTTTAACATCTACAGGGATACCACTGGCGAATATTTATATATTCTGTTTGTACCACTATTTAAAAAAATTTATTTCGTAGTATGTTTCTCTTGCTATCAAAACGGATGAGAAAGCAAATCTTTTAATGAAGTGTAGCGAGATGTAAATTAAAAATAATTTCCAGTGACAATCCTATTCTTAACAGAGGCATAGTTTTAAACATATAACTTACCATGAGCAAAAAATTGTACAACGAAATAATAAGCATATTGAACCAATTATTCTCCAATACTGAACTAGTACCAAGATATATAAAACCAGAATTGAACCGAAATAGACGAAAAGTTATTTACTGAATTACTATAAGTTTCAAAGATTTATTTCTTACATCTAAGGAATGTCTGTAACGTAACACCGGAAATAATTAAAGGAAGTCTAGAAATCCGGAATGGTCGATATTGGAATCCTCCGGCTCTATTACTGAACCATATGTGGTTTCACCTTTCATGTTATCTTTGATTTATCCATCTAGATATCTTAGGCTTTCCTTAATACATGAGGATGCAGAATAATTGATTCCATTTATTTTGCTAAGCAATCATATCGATCTCTCTCTCTCTGTCTTCACCAAGTTGCAATATAAGTCTTACATGAATAGAACATTTATATAATATTAAACATCAAAGGCATTTGTGATTACCTGATAATAGCTTTCATCTGAATAAGATGATCTACATTCTTCTTCTAACAGAATGTCTTTTCTTGAATAATGTGAATAATTAATGAAATGACTTTTTAATTATAATTAAAGAAAATATGTTTATTGTTGTACCAATATTTCATTTTTTATTAAACTCACAAAATTGGAAACAAAACATTACGAAGTGACTTTATCTTATCATTAATTGTGAAGAAATTGTGAAGATCGTTAATTGTGAAGATTAAGATTATTTTTCAAATGCTTGCTTCTTTAAGTATGATACAATCTGTTAAACTGTATCTATATTATAAAGGCCAAACGTATCTGTGCGTAACGCATACGTCATTTTGTGAAAGGCAACATTTTGAAATTTGAAATGAAATTTCAGTTTTAAAAATTTCGCTATTGTATATTTTTAAATTTCTAAAAATCGCTCATTTTCAATTTTTAAACTGTTGAATAGGGAAAAAATACACTTTTAAATGCAATTTGTTTGAAAGCTGTATCACAATTTGTTTTAATTATGTTGAATTTTGTTGAATTATTAATTTTGTTGTAGTTTTTAATACCAATTTAGAAATTGTGGCAACAAAAGTACTCCATTTGTTTAAAAAGTGGAAGGGAAAAAATCATGGAGGAAAGAGATAGCTGGAAGTGCAGTATGCCGAAAAATGATTTGTAATATGATGCGCTTTATCGTTCAAATTTAAATGCCTTCATTCGAGAAAGTACGTGGTTGTGTATGGGCCTAATGTAGCTGATTACAGGATTATATTTTTGGCGTCTCCTGCAGCTACCATATTTCATTGCTGTTCTTTCTTTTTAGTCTAGGAAAAAACTTTATTACTATATCTATTTGTTGCCATTTTCTTATAAAAACTGAAACTAAAATACGCATTATATCATATACCAGGAATATCGTCTGTCACCGTGAATTTGGGTTTTATTTCGGTTTTATTCAGTTGCAAGATTTTTAGTTCGCTGCAAGCTTACTTTACACAGGGGTTTAGATTTCATGAGAAAAAATTCTATAATCGTATCATAGTGGAATATTTTTTCTGTTTTTCATTCCCAAGTACGAAGCATAAGAGCCTCAAATGATAACTTCATTATAATAACTAATCTTAATTATACTTTAATGATTACATATGCATTAAAGCTTAATTTTAATAATTTAGTCAATTGAGTTTTATAGAAATAGCATTTTGTTAACTTTAAATTTAAAAATATTTGTTTGAGAGTTCGATTATCCAATGTATGATGCATTTTTTTATTGTAACTAATTTTATAGGCTTATTTTAAATCAATGAACGAATTTCTACTTAATTATTTTTCAGCTTCGAAATTCGACGGTTTCCACCTCGTTTAATTGAAATCTAAATTTAGAAAAATAAAAATCAGTTCTTTAATTTGGAAATTAAAAAAAGTGGATATAAGGTTTTTTTTTTTTTTTTTAATAAAGTGCGCCTTAAATTAACACATGAAGAGTTGAAAACAAGCTTGTTGATACATTTCAAAGGCATTCTTTTATTTTGTTTTCTAAAACTCTTTTCATTGATAAAAAAATATTAAAAACAATCAATACACATCCTTTCACTGAAATATGTTAAAATGTAAGGTAAAAAGAGAAATAGTAAAAGAATACATTTATATTATGAAAATTTATATATGGAATTTATATTACAAAATCTGTTTCTAGTGAAAACAATGCGTCATTTTGAAATGTCGCTTACCTAATAATAATATTATTAATTTGTTCGTAACAATTAATGATAAATGCACTCTCCGTACATTTCGCCATCAAGCATTAAAAATGTAAGAAAATGGACGTCATTTATTTCAAATTGAAAAAAAGTGCTTATCGATAAAGCAATATTTGGTGCTGATAAATCTGTAAGAGCTTCTAAATTAATTTACAATTTTTTGCACGATACATTCTTTATTCTGATTTGACTATTCAATAATTCTATTTAATGGCAAATTTAGTGTTTAACTGTCCTTTAACCTAAGAAAACCTAATTAGAGAGGAACCCGAATAAAATTGGAGAGCATTATGCAAAACATATTCTGACGCTTTATACTAGTATTAATGCGGCATCAGATAGAAATAATGTAAAGCTTCACATATCTCTTATAATTGTTTTGAACACATTAATCAATAAGGCAATCAGAAAATTACTTAGACAAAAAGTTGTATAAAATTTGCAAATATTTGAATTCATTATAATTGATTTTTCTTATTTGTAAAATAAATTTACTTGTAAGGACGTGCTTTTTAAATATTTTTTAACTACAAAAACCGGTAAAAATGGAGAAAATAGTAATGGATTTTGCATAATCTAAGTTGTATAACATTTAAAGAAAAATAAAGGAACTTAGCTTTTAACGATACCTGAATAAGAATACCTGAAAATTTTCTTCATGCAGGGAAACTTTTTATACTTGTACAGAAAACTTTACTCAATAAAAAGGGGAAATCCCTCCTAAATAATAGATTATAAAACAATAATAATATTAATAATTTATAGTTCATTTATAAATTATTAATTGATAATTTATAAATGAACTATAAACGCTACACTCTTTATTAGGTAGCTTTCATTACAAAAAGTAAAAAGCTACTTATTGCAGCCGTCCGGAGGAAAGCACTTCCGGAAAATTTTGGTATATTTTCACCGATCATGACCCCCAGACCCCAAAACCACCCTCTGTTCAAATGTTGACATATATATATATATATATATATATATATATATATACCGTAATTTCGGGTGTATAAGCCGCGGCTCAAACAATTCTTTTTCGACCCAGAATTTTTTATATATATATATATATATATCTGATTTTTGTCATGCGATAACTAACGTATTTATGAACCGATTTGAATGAAACTTGGTATGTACATAGTACATACAAATGTCTCGACCGAGTTCGTTGGCCAGCATCATCCGCCATTTTGTTTCAAAATGGCGGCCATTTTAAATTTTTCAAAAAAATTAGAATTTTAAATTAAATGCGAAAAAATTAAAAGTTGAAAAATATTTTTCTTTTACGTGTTAGAACTTAAAACAAAGATTCCAGAACACTTTTTATTTTGTCTACATCTTAAAAAATGATTGAGTTATAGCACTTTGAATTTTTCTTATGGCTGACATTTTGAAACGATCTGATTTTTGTCATGTAATAACACGCGCAATTATGAACCGATTTCAATGAAACTTGATATGTACATAGTACATACAAATGTCCCGACCGAGTTCGTTGGCCAGCATCATCCGCCATTTTGTTTCAAATTGGTGGCCATTTTAAATTTTGAAAAAAAAATAAAATTTAAAATTAAATGCGAAAAAATCAAAATTTGAAAAATATTTTTCTTTTACGTGTTAGAACTTAAAACAACGATTCCAGAACACTTTTTACTTTGTCTATATCTTGCAAAATGATTGACTTATAGCACTTTGAATTTTTCTTATGGCTGTCATTTTGAAACGATCTGATTTTGTCACGTGATAACACGCGTATTTATGAACCGATTTCAATGAAACTTGGTATGTACATAGTAAATACAAATGTCTCGACCGAGTTCGTTGGCCAGCATCATCCACCATTTTGTTTCAAAATGGTGGCCATTTTAAATTTTTTTTAAAATTTAAAATTTAAAATTAAATGCGAAAAAATTAAAAGTTGAAAACTATTTTTCTTTTACGTGTTAAAACTTAAAACAATGATTCCAGAACACTTTTTGTTTTGTCTATATCTTAAAAAGTGATTGAGTTATAGCACTTTGAATTTTGCTTATGGCTGACATATTGAAACGGTCTGATCTGAACAATCCATCATGTTGCTTTAAAATGGCATACACTTTATGATATCGCGGAATTTGGTGACTCTCTAAATCGCTTAAAATATAACCAGGTTGAATAAAAGATGACTAATTTCTAAAAACTCCTATTAATATTCAGTCTTGACAAAAACTAGTATTCAATCTTATAAAATCACTAATTTTATAAGATTATTTCCACTAATTTGAGCTTAGTATTTTTGAACAATGTAACTTACCTTAAAATAAACAAATAAATGTATAAGTATATGAAAGCTACCTCTTCCTCCCGGCATTGCCGGAAGGACTTTTTTCAATATCTACCAGTTCATAATGAACCTTAAAAACATGTATTAATTACATGGCAATCTGAGTGCATTTACGCCCGTTGAAGTGTGGATATGCAGACTGACAGATATATGGATACATGAACCAAAATATTAAACACGCATTTATGTCGTCTAGTTCAAAGAAACAAGATTTAGATTAAACAATTTTTTTTTATTAGTATTAAAAAGATCAAACTGCTATGGGAAATAACAAATAAGTTTTCCGATACCGTTACATATTTAAGTCTGAATGGTCTGGATATGTTCCAGAATATATTTTAAATGATTCCACTAAGTGTCGCCACTTAAATAGGAATCCATTATAATATGCGTAAACGCATATTACATGCTTTAACAAGACGTCCATAATTTCGAACTAGAATAATATAATGAGATTGTCACTTGGAATTTGGAATAAGTTATACTCTATTTAATTACCTCATTCTCAAAAAGAGAGCATGCCAACCATTATTACTATAGCATATATTGAACCACATAGTTGAAAATGACACACCGCAAAAGGTAGAGATACGTTCTTCACACGGGATTTGAATGCTTTGTGATGTCTGTTCGCAAACATCAGTACAAAGTTATTACATATTCATGCAAATATGTCTGTAGATCTGGAAATTATCTAATTACTAAATTGTATATTACGATTCTTATTCTCTTAGAGTGTCTCGCAGAAAACATTCCATGAAGCACCGTAATACAACATGTTCTTTTTAGGTTATTTGAATAAAAGAGGGGAAAATGAAATTAGAGACGCCATCTAATTTTATTTGATCTGAAGCTTCCAGCTCTTTTGCTTTCCAATTGAATTCCGATTTTCTCCCCATTCCACTACATAAAATGAAAGTCGAATGATTCTTCAAAGTGACTTTTGCTTGTTTAATGAAGCGAATTGGAAAAAAAAAGTTTGGAAATGAAAAAAGTATTATTCCAAATGATATAATGTTGTTTTTCCATAAGTAAATGTTCTCAAACTGCTGATTTTATTCTTTTTTTCGTCAATAAATATTTTATATCATTTATCTCTAATTAAGCTAATTTTGTTAAAATCTTGCCTGAAAACTGTTTTGACTTTTTAATTATGGACGTAAAAAATATTGCTAAAAGATTATGGTGCTAAATGGTTATGGACCTAAAATATTACAGTGCTGAAAGGTTAAAGTATTATATTTTAAGTACTGTTGGTGTGTGTATATATATATATATGTATATATACAGGGTGAGTCATAAATATCGAAACAATAGGCTATCTCCTTAAATATTGCCTATAGCCCCATACTTCCAATTGCAAAAATTCATAAAAAAGGGGAAATTTTTGATAAGATAAGTTGTAACTCCCTGGGGGGGGGGGTCTATTTGAAAAATTACGAAAATTAACTTTTTATACGACCCCCGTAGGGTAAAAATTCCAATTAGGAAAACTTTCCTTATCCAGCCCTGAATAAGACACAAAAAGTTGCGTCTTCATATCTTCGAAATTCGCAGAGTTATAGCCGTTTGAATTATTCATCAGGTTTTAAGGGATTAGACACAAATTGAAATGCGCGCAATTCAAAAGACAATGTTACTTTAATAGTTCTAGGAAACGTGTAAAAAATGATCTTTTGAGTTAGAATTTTGATTTTTTTTCTTTTTTGTGATGGTTAGCCATATAATATGATAAGAAAATCACATCCTAAAATTTATCCTAAAATTTAAAAAAATTTCCTATGGTTAGTACTGGTTTAAATGGGATAATTAAAAATCGTTATAACTTGAAACATTATTTATCGAATTTCAGTTTTTTTTCCATTTAATTAAAGATGAAAATCTGATTTTTGTTTTGTTTCAGAGTTTTTGTTTTTCAATATTAATTTTAAAACTATTAAAAAATCCATTGAAAAAATAATATAACTTTAAAAAAAATCATATTTTCAAAAGTAAATATTTTTTCAATTTTGCCCGAAACAAAACTAATGTAAAATGATTAAAAATGACATGCTTCAAATTTGTACTTTTTTTTTAACAATTCTTTACTTATAATAATTTAAAGACAAGAAACATTCGGAAAAAAAATAATTATGCAGAAAAACGAAATGTACTGTTCTACTGCCTATCGGTTACTTAAAAGAATGCTTTTCAAAGTTGAAGATTAAGTCTTTTTTAGAAATTTACCTCTCACAACTTCAAGCATTTTATCTTTTATAGTACTGGAGAGGCTGTTAAAAAATCTGTATTCTGGGCTCAGGCCGGGTCAGGACCGGTGTGGTGGTGTATTTTGTTGGCCGATTATCTATAGTAGGGATATAGGCCCAGGGGAGGAGTGCCCTTCGTGGGGGGTCTCTCTAAGGGTACCTAACCCGTATTTACGCAAGGTTCGAAGACAACCACGAAAACTCCAAACGGTTTGGCCGACAGCCGCGACTGGGTTCGAACCCAGCACTTGCCGTCTACTAGTTGAGAGGTCAAAACCTCTCGGCCACTGGTTGGGCGGGTCAGGACCGAGATGTTACTTTTTTTAACACTCGCCTATCCGGGCCTAATGTATTTTTCATACCGTAGAGAATTGATTTCCTCTTCCTCGGTCTGCGCTGGACGAAATTTTCATTCCCGGTCTCGAACAATCCGTATTAAAATCACTGTCTCTGACTGACATAATACGTGCCTGAAATAAGTAAAATTTGGGTTCAATCAAAATTTTTACGAAAACCACATAGATTTTAAAATCGCTTATATTTTACAAAAAAAAAAAAAAAAAAAAAAAAAATTATTTATTTTTTTAAGAATAGTATGTTCAAATGTTGAAAAAAATTAAACACAATAAAACCAGAGAAAAAAAAATCTCCCTATGACGAAATTCTGTCTTAAACGGAAAACGTATTGATCCATGCAAAATACATACAATAATACCTGAGAAAAAAATAAACTCCATTTAACCTTCCTGGGAAGGGCATTTCTCTATAGCGTATTTTTTTCTTTCCTATGGGATTCCGTCTTAAAAGGTTTTATTGTATAACATTTTTCAAAGTCTCCAACGCACGAGATATGGATTAGCGACATTAAAATATAAGTGAAACATTTACATATAAACAGAGATTCATTGATAAAATAAATTTATCACAGCTTTTGGCGCTTCTTTAGTAATAAAAATTATAAATATTAAAAAAACGAAAAGCTATAATAAGTATTTTTGGTCAGAACTCCTCCATACGAAAACATTTTTAACCACACCGAAGTAAAAAACTATGTAGAAATTCACGGCTGAGCTGGGCTATGATTAAAACTTTTTTCTAGGCCGATCTGGGTTATGATTTTAACATTTTTCCATGCCGGACAAAACTTTTTTCCCAATGGGTCGGTTTGGGACCGGATCCAGATATTTCGATCGCAGATCTCCAGTGCTGACGATCAACATAATTTGAAAACAAGTTTTGATTCAAATCAATACGCTGCTTTATTATGTCCAAATAAGAGGCACTGTCTTAAATCGATAATTAAAAATGGATAATTTGTGGATGATCCCTCAATTGCTTTGAAAATCAGTCAAGAACGCTTCGTTTATAAGCATGGTAAAGTGGTGTAAGTCACGAATTTTGAAGAATTTTGGATTTTAATATCTCTGTCAGGTTTTTAGATAAAGAGAGGAAATTATTTTTGTTCAATTTAGGAATGGACAAGGAATAATTTCCTAATTGGGAATTTCGCTCTACGGGGGCCGTATAAAAAGTTAATTTTCGTATTTTTCCAAATAGGCCCCCTATGGAGTTGCAACTTATCTTATCAGAAATTTCACCTTTTTTATGAATTTTTGCAATTTGAAGTATGGGTCTAGACGTCTAGAGGCATTATTTAAGGAGATAGCCTATTGTTTCGATATTTATGACTCACCCTGTATATATATATATATATATACATATATATATATATATATATATCATAATCAGCCGGTTTTCGATTACATATTTATATATACACACACACACATACACACACACACACACACACATATATATATTGTCTTTTTTTTACATGATTTTTTTATGCTTTGATACTCTTTTCAAAAACTCTATTTAAAGTAAACATTTAAAACTTTTCAAAATTGTATAACTAACTTGTTTCTTTAAAATCATCTAATATTTTAAAAGTGATTGAAAAATTCTTTAAAATAATAAAAAATATATTGTTAAGATTTTTAGGATTTTCAAAGTGTTTTATTAATGTATTTATAATTTTATTTATTTTAAGCTAAAATGAAAATCAATTCTTATTATTCTCAAATATTATGTTTTCTGATACCACAACAAATTTTAAGGTGACCTAAGGTTTTTAGCAAAGGGTACCGACCAGCCACATTGTTCAAAAAATATGTAAAAAGTTAATTAGTTTTTGAAAAATAATTTATGCATTAAATTAATTTCTTTTTCTTTATATATAATCCGTCGTGTGTCTAACTCTCTGTTTAATTTTTATCTCTATTTTTAAGTAAACTACGTTATGTTAAATATTAAGCAAAATCTGCTTAATTTTACTTGATTAGGTGTTCTATGTGCCCTGAAGTTTTTATAAAATCTGAATTTCATAACACCTTTTCAAAATGCATCCTGTGGAAAATTTACCCTGCAATGCTGTTTTCCAATCCTGAAATTTATTGCTGTCTTTCAATCCTATAATTTATCAAACAGGTTTCCTTTTTTTATATATATATAACGTTATGCATTGTTTTTTTTTTTTTTTTTTTTTTTTTTTTTTTTTTTTTTTTTTTTTTTATTGGGTAGTGTTATTCTTTTACTTCAATTTATATAAGAGATTTTGTTTCACACAAAACACTCAAAGAATTCCGTAATTGAGACATAACATAATAGCATAGTATATATTTAAAAAAAATATTCGCAGAAAAAATCCTAGGAAGTATTTGATATTTTACTTCTTTAGCTCTAAATTAGTGTTTAATGTAATGATATTTGCTTTATTTTGACAGTAAATATATTTACATTTTAATATGCCCATTATAAAAATATTTTTAACAATGCATATCATTTAAATTTTAAACTTAATGCATCAATCCTTGTTCACTCAGAGAATAATTACTATTTAGGTAATAACTATCAATTTAAAATACCTCATAAGTTTTGGACATGATAAATGCGCTACAGAATTTCACAATTTTCACAGTACTTGACGAAATCATAAGTGATAAAACAAACTATTTCATACATCTTCATTCGGCACAGTAAAGATTTAAACACTTACAAGAGCAGTAACATAAAGACCTCAATGACTCAGTTTTAAAATATGCTTTTCGTCAGAAATTCATATTGCTTCAGTAGGCTCAAACAAATAATTCCCATTCATGAACGATTTAAGTAACTCGACCATAAAATAAATTTATGATTCTCCAAAATCCCTCTTTGACTGTTACTGAAAATAGTGGTCAATTCACGCAACTTTTGGGCTGTTTCGTCGCTCATTTAATCTTTAGCTACGATGCGATGCATGAAACGTAAAGAGTTATTTCGCTAATGGCTATGGATGACGCGAAATAAATACCCTCAATTAATTCTCATTTTAACAGTATGCCATTTATTACTCTTTATTTCAAACCATGATTGCTACGGGCTCCTAAATATTAACAGTATTTTTATAGACTGCTTAAGAATTTCTGAAGGAGATAATTAATATTTTCTTGGCAATTCACTTACATTAACGAACTTGAATTTACAAGAACTGTGCGGTATAATTCTTGTAGCGACATATGAAATTTTAAAACATGCATTTATTATTATTATTATTATTATTATTATTATTATTATTATTATTATTATTATTATTATTATTATGGTCTACCCCAAAATAACATGGTCGATGGATAGCGCAAATGTAGATGATTTTTTCCGTAATTAAGATAGCAATCACCCGTTGGAATTTATCTAAATCTATTTTTAATTACATAATATATTTTCGCTCTATTTCTGTCTGTTAGCAGCTTTCATTAACTGTAATATTGCGACTTTTTCAGGCTCATCGACTAAGTTATCGTAAAAAAACTATACCTAGATATTTTCAACTTAATAATATTTTTGACCTGGTTCTGTGCAGATTGACATTTATAAATGTTATTTTCGATGAATTAGACAATCACAATATTAATTTTATGCTTTTTTCAGTTTAAGAATGAAAGAGAATATTCTTTTTACATTATTATTTAAGTAGGATATTTTAAAGTACAGCTTATATAAAAAGGAAATAGGCATATTATTAGATTTTTTTTTCTTAAAAATCGACATCAAAGCAAGAGTTCGTGTTTGTTACTGCATTGCTATAATGAACTTCATGCAATGCGCATACATGGAGTAACAAATAAAGTATAAACCATAAAATGCTTATTTCAGTATTTATTATTTTGTGAATATATTTCTATTTTGTACGAAATAAAAGATATGAGCATAACCTCTTCAGACGCCAGGCTTTATTTAAGTACTTTTTAAAATTTCATTTATGGATTTATTTTAATAAACTGATAACTAAGATTGAACAGCGAAAAAAAATAAAATTTATTTTTTGTATATAAAATTTGATGATACATGGAGACTCAAAAAATACATTCTTTGGCAATTTCTTTGACTATATACATTATATTACTTTTTTGCATTGCAAAAACTTAAAACATAAAATGAATATATATTCATTTTTTTATTACTAATGGACACTACAAATAGTATCTCAACGCATAGTAAAATCCTTTACGTTTTCATTTTCGTATATTTCGAATATTTCTGCTGCAAGCCATTCTTATATAACACGTTTCTCTCTAAAAAAGCGTTTTAAGAATCAGATTGGTATTTTGTTTAGCCCTGTTATCTGTTAGGCTCCATTCGCGCATATTTCTCTTTTTATTTCCTTTTTTTTTTTTTTTTTTTTACTTTATTTATACACATGAAAAAATTGTAAATGTGTATACCCTATAGAATACATAAGGTCTGAAGAGTTTAACCCCTTGCGCACTAGAACTGTTCGCGGATGTATGTCACTAGCCACCAACGTTGACGCATCTGGCAATTTTTTTTTTTTTTTTTTTTTTTTTTTTTTTTTTTTTTTTTTTTAAAGAAATGAATTTGCATTACAAAAAACAACTTTATTATCTTCTTTTACTTCATCTATAGAAAATCAATGATCTTGTAAAGCAAAAATAAGAGTTAAAACTTTCTGTTGAGAACTCGTGTCTAATTAAAAAGTCAGCCAGATATCAGGACGTACGCTGCGCATGTCATTGTCGGAAATGACCAAAATAGTACGGCTCTTCATTACAGGAGAATTAAAAATAGCATAACTTACGTTGCGTATGCTATAGTGCTCAAGAAATTAATAAACTTTATGATTGTTAAATAATCACTAACCAAACCTATCACTAAATGTTGATCAGCAAGGTTTACAGCACTTTTTGCAATCTTGTATCATTATGTGAAAGCTTTAATCAAATTTAGATAACTCATTAACACTAGAACGCCCGCATGGAGTCGATTCAACTCCGACCATGTGATTAAATTTCAATTCAAGCCAGAAATTTTTTCTTGAAATATGTTAAATTTGAACCGCGCAGATTTTCGTTAAATAAATTGATTAAATAATTTTAAATAAAAATAATGGTGTGAAATATTATTATTAAACTTGAGTAAAATTTCCGTGCGTTCTAGTGTTAAACGGTATTATGAATAATACGTATTTTTTAATACTACATTTCATTTTATATTATTTACGCTTGAGTCGTTTTGATATCCTCTAGATTTTAAATCTTATTCCTCAGTCTATTCACTTAAATAAATTGCGTCAGATTCTGCGCAAACACACATTATCTATATTAGCAAAACGTTCATAACTTTGAACTAGAATATCAGAATAATATTATCACTTTGAATGTCACATAGCTTATACTCCATTTAATTATTTCATACTTTAAAGGAGAACATGTCAACCATTATTATTTCAAAGTAGAACATAGAGTACAGCCATTATTATTTTAGTGTTACAACAAAGATGAAAATAATACATCACAAAAGATAGATACATGTTCTTCAGGTGGAATTTAAATGTTAATGTCATCTAAAACATAATTACAAAACTATTACACATTCGTGCAAATGTAGCTGTGGCAGTTATTTAATAATGATAATGCATGTTACAATTTTTCTTCTCTTTACAAATATCATAGAAAACATTCTCAAGAGCACTGTAACATAACAGATTCTTTTTAGGTAAGTTTAATATAAAATTAAAAGGCTAAAGTAATGTCTAATCTCTCAGTTTGCAGACAGTTTTTATTTGAATTTTCATTCGAAAATTAGAGGGAATGTGTCTTTGTGTTAATGACTTAACTTCAATCCTACTGAAGACATTCACTCGAATTTTAAGCGTTGTAAGTGAGAGAAAATTTTCCGAACACAATTAATTTTATACCTATATTCCTCCTCTGTATTTTTCTAGAAATACCACTTAATGAACAAACGTTTTATTCTCAATTTTGTTACTCAGATCGACTACAGTTTGGCGCGTTATTTTTTCTTCTTCAGAATAGAATATGGGCAACCTCGGAATTATTGAAATGCAGATATGAACGACTGATTAGTTGAATGATTAGAATTGCATGGCGTTTTAACTCCACGAAACCAGATAAAATTCTAATAATAATGCTAATCTCTTTCCCCTATCAACAAAAATAAAAAAATAAAAAAATATTTCTTTTTAAACACGGAATTTTAATGTGAACTTTTATAAAGATGTTATCTAAGTATGTACCTCAGATTGTTAATTAAGTTTTCAATGCTTTTTTTTCCTCTCTCTGTCGCTTTTTTATTTTCGAAGTCGAAATATAATAAGAAAATGAAAATTAAAAAGAGTAATATACTCTTTTTTATGTCAACTACAGAGAAACTTAGACAGATTTATTCTTTGAACACAAAATGTAAAAGGAAATATAATGTATATATAATGAATCTCCTTTTCTACAAGCTTTAGAAGTGTATTGATTAAGGAAACTAACATTAGAATACAGTGGAAAAGTTATGTAATATCATAGACTGCAGAAGAAAGAAAATTTCATTAAGATCGGAAAATCGAATTTTTATGCTGCATCTTCGTAAGAATGTTTTCATTTGTTTTAATAAAAATAGAAATTTTGATGAATACTATTTTATGGATAATATTTTTTAACAATAGACAGAAATATAGCTATTAATGAACATTAAAATGCAATTGAAAGATTTTGTTAATTAATACTGTAAAATAAATTATTTTACATACATAATTAAAATACTTTTTGGACTACATTTCTTCAAAACTTTGAAAATATGATTTGATTATTATCTTGAAATAAAAATATATCTTTGCTCCAAATATTTAATGTAAATAAAAATCTATAATCGTAATCAGGAAAATAAACTAATTATAATTAAAAGCATAACTAAAATCATATCTACTAAAATCATATCTACTAAATAACATTTTTTTCTATTGTCATATTTAAAACTTTTAAATAGTTTTATTGAATACCACCAATTGGATTATTTTAAAAAGAAGTCGGCGCTGCGCACTTCGTTTAGGCATTTATTATTTAAAATATCCTTATTTTTAACGCCATTCAAAATATTCATCCCTTAATTGTATGATAGCATTATAAAAATATGACACAATCGTTAAGGAAATAATATCAGCCAGAATAAAAAAAAAGACCTAAACATGATGCACTAATTAATAATATTTATGATCTGTTGTCATATTCAAAACTTTTAAATAGCTTTATTAAACACAACTACTTAAATTCTTTTGAAAATAAAATCAACGCCATGCAATTTATTTTGGCATTTATTATTTAATTTAATTAATATATATTTTGTATGTCACTCAAGATATTAATCAATTCCTTTTATATAAAAATGACAAAATATGATACAAACGATAAAAAAATGTAATCTACCCGAAGGTATAAAAACTCATACCTTGTGAACAAAATTCCCTGTTATTAACAGATGATAAACATGACAGGAGTCTCCGAAGAATAATATATCATTCACGTCTTCAAATTATCTTGGAAGACTCACTTTGTCTTTAGGTGTCTCTATGATTGGCTCCTTAAATACTTTTCTGAAATTCTGAAAGGTATATTTTATTTATTTATTTATTTATTTATAGCAGTTACCAAGATATACTCGTCTGTTTAATTTCTCTTCTTTAACTATTGCATTAAATATTTTAAGAACTTATAATAAAGTATTAAAAATAAATATTCCGTAATATAATTTTTATTTTTTATCTGTGGATAATCTACAATGAGGGTCTGTCCTTTTGTAAAATAATTTTTATTAAAGCAGGGATAACTGAAATGTGATCTTTCTTTTTTTAACTGTACTTCATAAATTTTATTTCCATATTTAAAGGAGTTTTTTTTATAGTTAAAAGTCCTTTTTTGTCACAAATATTTCAAACTACTGAAATATATAGATCACTGCGAAATACACTGAAATAACTTTTTAAATGTATACTTAGAAGTTTCTCACATTTATTTCCCATCTACGTTATTATTAAAGCAGTTCTGGTCTCAGTTCTTAATTACACTGGAAAAGAATTTTTTAATTAAGCATTATTCAAAGATCTCCAAAACAAAATATTTGAAATATATGGCGACATTGCTTACTGATAATAGCTCTATTTTGAAAATTAAATGTAAATAATTAATTAAAGATACCGTAATTTCCTGTCCCTTCACTGTTAAACCTTTCTCTAAAAATAAAGAAAAAAAGCGAAATTCTCTCTAAGTTTGCGGTTAAATGCATTCGATCTAGTTTCTCGGTCATCATTTTACACACATTTCCCTTATCTTATATCTAATTCGTTGTAGCAATTTCTATGTATTTATTTAAAGATATTTATATCTTTGTTAAATTTTGTAATTCAAAATACACTCTTTAAAAAAAATTTGTAATCGTATTGATTTAACAACAATGTTAGCATATTTGAACATTAATTAAGCATTTTTTATTTTTAAACCATTATTTCTCATGACCGTAACAGACAAAAAAAAATCGACATATTATTGAATAATAAAAAATACAAACGCGTTACAAAATCTGTTGCGGCGCTATCTCTTTATGATAATAAGGTACTTGTACCCAATTTGGACACCCCTAATATTTTTAAAAGTAACAATTTTTATAGAGAGATCGCTCTAAATGTTCGTGAAGAAATACAGTTGAAAAGATAATTAAGCCAGCAAAGTACAAAAAAGCGCGCTGTTCGCCATTTAGAAAGAAACTTGTTGTTTCGTGGTGTGCTGATGGGTTTACAGGTAAGTTTAAATTCTTATTAGGTATTGTAAAATTACTTTAAATTATATTGAAAAGGGGGGTGTTTTAGAAAGCTTTTAAAATATATTTTCGATTGCTATTGCATATATTGCTTAAAAGCGTTTTCTTTCTTTATTTATTAGAAGATTTAATAAAACTACTCCCGATTCCCAATATGGACACCTTATATGCTCATTGGAAGTACAGCAGGGGAATCTTCAGATTCACAAAAATAGAAAGATAAGCAAAACCAACTACATTATTTCATAATATTTTGTAGTAACTGAGGTGCTTTGCATTGGTCTTCGAAGAGCCACAACCGAAAATGACCCCCCGTTCTAAAGTGCACGTTCTGAAGATATTTACTGTGCCCTACCCTTCCCCGCAATACTTTAAGATATATTTTGTATCCCCTCTCCCCTAAAATTCCATAGAAGAGTGGCTTTTCCATACACCCTGTGTAGTAGGTCAATAAGGAGCCACCTGTCCATAATAGGGACTAGTGCTTCCTTATATGGACATTACCGTAATTTCCGGCGTATAATCCGTGGATCAATCAATTCTTTTTCGACCCAGAAATTTAATTTTGTAATCGAAGCCAAATATTTACCGCGATCTAAAAAGTTACATTTTATTTTAAAATTTTTCTGGGTCGAAAAATGATTGTTTGATCTGCGGATTATACGTCGGAAATTACGGTAGTAAACATTTTTTGTTTTTATCATTTAAATTAAACCATAATAGTTACAAGGTCGCTAATTTTAATAATGATAGTAAACAGTCCAAGGATCATGGTCATATATTTTTGGAGTCCTAACACGTGTACATGGGGGTGAAAAAAATAAATTTTCCATAGGATGTCCATATTAGGCATAAATACCTTATAAAATATATTCAAGTAAAATAAAAGCAGGAAGAAAACAAATCTGAAACCAGAATAATTCAAAGAGCAAGCATGTGTATTACAAAATTTGAAAATCTTTAATTTGCGAACAGAGTTTGTAAGTTAATTCTTATGCTAACTTTTAAAAACAGAGTAATATCATCAAAGTATTGACTTCCCTTATTAAAGCAATATATAAATGATATTTGTGTTTTTAAATCACGAATTGATTTTGACAATTTTTCAATATCATTGCATCGATAAAGAATGTATCAAATACTTTTAAAAAAAATTAAATACTAATAGTTTTGGATCTACTTATAATGTTTCATACAACTATTTAGTTACAAATAAAAAAGTAAATGTTTAAAAAAAATATATAACACAATATGATATTTTTAATTAACAATAAAATAATCATAATTACAAGTATTTTTATTTTTAAAAAAATGAGAAGGAGAAATGTAACGGGTGCCAGCATTGAACTTGGGCCCACTGATCTACGAGTGAACGCAATACCAACCGAGATACGATCAACCATGACCTTTATTTTCAAAGTAACTATTAAGTTTCGTCACAATATTACATCCCCCTCTTCCTGTTTCTCAAGAACTTAGGAGCGTTGTATAAAATCCATTGAATCTGAGGTTAAGTGATCTCTCCCTTATAATATACAGGGTGTCCGAAAAGTATGGAAACAGCCGAATAACTCGAGAAATACATATGCGATTGAAAAACGTAAATATATGTGTTAAATATTTTTAACTAAGCTACTCAGTGATACCAAATTTGACCTTCGGAACCGACCCCCTGGGGGTTAGACGGGGTCCAACTTTGAAATCTTAAATTATAACCCCCATTTTTTTATTGCAGATTCGGATTCTACGGACAAAAATACGTAACTTTTGTATTTGATGTTTATTTCGAATCCTCGTTTATCACGGTGTAATCGAGCATATTAAATCGATACATATTTCGGCTTTACCAACGGGATTTTCCCTAATCGAAACTGATTGGGCAGAATTTTTGACGTCAAATTTCTCGTGTTTTGCAGGAATAGCGTTTCCTAAAAATGACCCGTGGCGATTATTTTGATAGTGCACTGTAAAAAAATTGACTCATTTGCTACTGCGTAACTCCATTGCTTTTATAGAAAACGGTTACTTTACTGTGTTATGGAACATTCTCATTGGTCATGAAAGAGATATTCTATAAAAGCTGTGGAGTGACGCTAAAGCAAATGGATCAAATTTTTAACTGTGTGCTACACTGTTAAAAATTTCACCCCTTTGCTGCAGCGTCACTCCACAGCTTTTATAGAATATCTCTTTTATGACCAATGAGAATGCTCCATAACGCAGTAAAGTAACCGTTTTCTATAAAAGCGGTGGAGTGACGCTGTAGCAAATGAGTCAAACTTTAGAGTCAAATGAGTCAAATGAGTTACTTTACTGTGTTATGAAACATTCTCATTGGTCATAAAAGAGATATTCTATGAAAGCTGTGGAGTGACGCTAAAGCAAATGGGTCAAATTTTTAACTGTGTAGCACTATCGAAATAATCGCCACGGGTGATTTTCAGTAAACGCTATTCCTGCAAAGGACGAGGAATTTGATGTCAAAAATTCTCCCCAATTAGTTTCGATTAGGGAAAATCCCGTTGGAAAAGCCGAAATATGTATCGATTTAATATGCTCGATTACACCGTGATAAACGAGGATTCGAAATAAACATCAAATACAAAAGTTACGTATTTTTGTCCGTAGAATCCGAATCTGCAATAAAAAATGGGGGTTATAATTTAAGATTTCAAAGTTGGACCCCCTCTGAACCCCAGGGGGTCAGTTGCGAAGGTCAAATTTGGTATCACTGAGTAGCTTATTTAAAAATATTTAACACATATATTTACGTTTTTCAATCTCATATGTATTTCTCGAGTTATTCGACCGTTTCCAGACTTTTCGGACACCCTGTATATTAAAATAGTGAAAATATGTGATTAGCAAAGTTGGCCCTCTCCCTGTGATAATAATTTAGAAAGGGAAAAATCATCTCATCAGATTTAGCGGAGATTTTAACCCGCTGAATCATAAAATTCATGCTTTGTACTCAATAGCAATAGATCCCATAGCTCAGACAGTAAGGTGTTCTTCCGCTGTCAAGAACTCTCGGATTCAATCCTCAGGATTACTAGAAACGATTTGTGTCAAAGTATAACAATACAACAGTTCAAAAATACTCTAAAAATTCCAGTTCTTTAAAGACTAAGTGATTAACTAATTTTAAAAGCTAAATTTAATTATTATCATTAAAAGTAAATTTACAGAGGCTTGTGTATTTTTAACAATGTTAATTTGCAGTCGATTCTAAATTTACCGAATAACTTCTCTATTATTTAGTCGAATCATGATTTTTCTAATCTCTGTAATTTTGTATAAGACTTAAGATAATGAATTACCTGTAGATTCCCTGATATATCACAGAATTTTTTTTAACAATGTCAGATTCAGAAAATGTTTAATCAACCCTCATAAAACATATTTTAAATCAGTCTTGGGTGTACTGCATTACCATTTAATACTATTGTGCATATAATATTTATGAATCACGTAAATATTTTCAATACAGTAGATTCAGTGCGATTTAAAGCACTTTTTATTCTCCAAATACATAATATAAACATTATAATGACGATTTGTATGCATGTATGTGTGCATGTGAATGAACGTGATGACACTTTGGACACTGTAAAAAAAAAAAAAAAACGGACGATTTAACGGAAGTATTGCTGGTAATCTAGACGCCAGTACTATTTACTGTTTTTAACGAAAAAATTTCCGTGAATATTCCGTTTTTTTCGACTTTTTCCCGGAATTTACGGGAAATTTTCCGTTAAAAAACAGTAAATAGTACTGCCGTCTAGATTACCAGTAATACTTCCGTTAAATCGTCCGTTATTTTTTACAGTGAACGAACTCCTATTTATGGAATATGTTACAGATAAATGTCGCGAAAACTGTATGGCTTTTCGTAAAGATTGGTTGATGGCTAACCATTTTTCTCTAAAATTTAAAACAATTTATTCTGCAACTGATTTTGTGGGAAATTCGCCAAAGAAAGTTAACAGAGGATTAATGATAAAAAATCGTGACTAAGTAATAAAGTATTACAAGGGTATTTCTAGGTTGTAGTGACTTCCAAGTGAGAATCGCAAAGTAACAGAAATATATCGTCATATAAGGTTGTAAAATCTCGTCAAATACTTTTTAGTCTGAAAGAAACAACATGTATATTTTTACTATCGTCATACTATTGGTTTAATACGATTTGTTTTTTTTCGTTGATGTTCCAGAAAAGTTTTAATAGATATACTTTTTTTTTGCTTTGCACGTTGCATTATTTGTCTTTAGAATTTATTTTTATAATTTTTTTTTCTTTTAAAAAAAAATTGGGGGCAAAAATGGCCATGATATGAAAATTTATCTTACTAATGGTGAAGCTATATGTGAAGATGCAACGTAAAAGTTGATGGGTACAATAACTGGTACTATAATACCGCTCGTAGCTGCTTTAAGGTTTATTTATTGTTGAGCAGAGGAATTAAACATCCGTGAAATGGTGTAAGTAACAACTATAAATGCATGAAAATACGACAATTGAATGGAATAATACCTAAATGAAGTGTTAAAAAAATAAAATGTTGTTATGCTTGTGAAGCATTTTGATGAATCATTTGTATGTATTCGTTATGAAACAATCTTATATTATGTTCCTACATTTATTAAAATAAACAACAATCCTTAAATATACTTGAAATGGCATAAATTACTAAATTAACATAAAATATTACATTATTTAATGTAATGGTATTTAATTTTCCATCTCTATTAAACGTTCGCTCTTCATGAGCTTGTGTACGACCTTGGAACAATTTATTCCAAATTGGCATAATCATAAATGTGAAGCCGGCTATAACAAATAACAATTACAAACTCAAAGACAGCGTCAGTAATTTTAAAACTGGAGGTGCAGCTTTTAAATCTAGCAAATTCTATTGTGTCAGAAATTTATAAATAATTTCTTTTTTAAAAAAGTTTATGGATACATACACCAGTTCTTTGTGAATCGATCAGAATTCACTTCATGTTTTTATTTATTTATTCATTCATTTATCTATTTATTGATTTTTCATTTATACATTGACCCAAGTAAAACCAATTTATACTATTTATGCTTAAATATTTAATACAAATGAAATATTATCCATTCATTAGCAATAAAGTGATCCAATCTTGAGTACTAAATAGTGATATTTTTTCTTTGTCATTATGGTATTCAAAACGCCTCAATTTGTTTAATTAAAACAAATACATAAATATTTTTAAAATAAAATCCATGTCATCAGTTTTCTTTCATCATTTAAAAAAGCTAATTTTTCTAAATGATACAACACATTCATTCATTTACATCATTAAAGAATGAAATTAAACTGTTATAACGCCTAATAATAGAAAAACTACCATAGAACTTTCTAACGAGATTCTCCCATAATAAACAGATTCTCCCATATATTACAAGAATATCTCAGTGAAGTCTGCAGTCTTATTCTGTTTTCAATTCCCTAGCAGCGAAACAGTGCGTAGCAATATGTTTGTATTACCTTACCACTGGCCAATATTTGATATATCTTGTACATTATTGACAATTGAAATATTGTCTAAACACCCAAGGTATTATAATTAGCCAATAGTTCTTAAAATTGGCAACAAACATTTTGTTGTTACATTTCCAATAGGAAGCCTTTTTTTTATTAGTGGTATTTCATTGCAAATATTTCTAATGTAAACACAGTATTTAACCTATATTGATATTTTATTGCAAGTATTTTAGATTAATGCAATATTTTAGAAAATCTGTAAACCATTATAAGAAGACTAAACAATTTTGATCTGCTACTAGAGTGTCATAAGTGTTTAGATAATTACATACTAATTCTTTTTTTTTTTTTTTTTTTTTTTTTTGTGATCAACAAATCTATATGAATTGCATCAGCTTATTAGTGAATTACTTTTTTATGAAATATAAAAACTCTTTTTAAAATAAATGTGTTCGTTTAGTATTTGATAGTATTTTACAACACAAATCGTTTAATCGTTAATCCTTTCTGGTAATTTAAAAAGCAAGCATACAAAATAAAACTGAAATTAGATTTAAATTGACATGTTCTTAACCCTTTCCGGCGCAAGCAAATTCTATTAGTAAAATGAAAAATTGTCGATTGACACCGGAATTTATAAAGGACTTGTCTAGATATTATGAATTCCTTAATTTAAGCTTTCATTGTAAAAGCAAAATTATATTAAAATATTACTGGTGCCGTTTGCAAGTTTGGAATTAAAATTAGGTGTTGCCGGCCCGGCAACACTGCGCAAGAAAGAGTTAAATAATGTTCATATGGGTCCTGAAATTTTCAGACCGGAAAATTCTTCACTACCAGTATTTTTTAACAGAATATCTATGGTTAAATAAGACCAAATTTCACGCGTTTAAACTAAATTTATTGTTTTATTAAAATAAAAAAAAGGTATCCGTATGATACCTGTTAAAACACATGATATTAAAGCCAGTTGCCCACAGCGATGCATTCAACAACTTCAAATCAATGCATGATGTATTTAACGTGTGGAGAGATACTGCATTTTTGTCTTCTTTAAAAGTACATAAATTTTAATTTATTTCGGTATTATCATTGGATCAACTTTGTATAGAGTCCAAGTTACAGTAAAAGAAAAAAAAATACGAGAAGAATTTAACATAATTCTAAGAAATTAAAATCTTGAGTTTGCCTAAAATTATTTACTATTGCTTATTTATTATTATCTAAAATTACCTAACAGGAATATTTATTACTTTTTTTCCTTTAAAAAATGGAAGGTTTCGACCAATGTAAAACATTTTTTCGTGCAATAAAAAGTCATTAGTTTGTTTATAGAATCTTAAACATAATGTAGATTTCTTCTTTCTAAAAAATATTACGCATAACATGAAGAAACTTGAATAGACATGAAAAAAGTTTGAGTATCTCATGTTTAATAAAAATAATTTTTAATACTAGGAACATTTGCCTATATTCATGAAAAAATATCGAGTGATACTTTTTTTTAATGTTAATAAAGCGAACTTTTTAAATTCCAAGAAAAATTATCGAACACGGCATTTTTCCGTCACCATTGAAAAAAATTCAAAAATATATAAAAAAGAAATAGTCTTTGGTGAAATTTTTCAAGGAAAAGGCACGAAACGAATAAAAAAATTCTTTTACCCTTTTCGTTCAGTAATAGGCAGTGAACATCTTCAGTAGGAAAAAGGTTTTTTTTTCTTTGTACCTTCCTTTTGTAGTGGTAGTTCGTTAACTATGTTCCCAACACCATTATGATGAGTCCTTGAGCTACATAGAGTAATTATGTTCTGCGAAGGAGCATTTCCAGTGGGATTGCACGCGAGCAACAATTATCCCTAATGGAGGCAGTCCGTCATTGTGTCATTTTCCCTGTAAAAATTCCTCCGATGTCCTCTGTTGTATCGCTGAATCAAATTTATAGGGCATTAAAGTTGACTCGTAAACAGTATTTAACATACTTTCTAAAATAAGAGCGAAGAATATATGAAGAGACTCTAATAAAGTGTACATGATTTGTGATGAAATTATTATACTGATGAATGATATACTGTTACACTGACTGTTTCTGCTAATGTAAAATTTATTAAATAACATTTTTTATGTGAAAAAAAAAAATACCAATTGTATTATTTGCCTATGCTGTATATACTATAGCACTAGTACTTGCAATTAACCTAATTAACCTCGGAAGACCTTAGGGCCCTTTTTTTTTCTCTCCTTTATACAATTACATTTAATTGCTCACCCTTACGGGTCTGAATTTTTTTTTCCAGTTTTATGAAAAATTTGCTTTTACGTTTATAACATTAACGCAAGCTATCCAAATAGAATAATTGGTATATAACAAATATTTCGTTGTCTAAAAGATAAACAATATGGTTGTTTGAAATACTATTCAATTAATATTCATATGACAATAGGCTAAGGAAGAATTTTTGGAGATGTTTAGAAAATATTGTATTACAGTAAGACTTATCTTATATTACAATTTTAAATACTTTTTGCGCTTTATTACACATAATTCTTTCAAGAAAGTAGCTTTTACTTTAAATTTAAAACGTGAACTATATGTTTAAAATAAAAGAATCGCAAACGGTGCAAGGAGGAACAAGCAAATAATAATGATTATTATTATTACTAAATGTCTAAACGTAAATGAAGTCATATAGTAAATACGTAGACATATACTAAGTTTACTACATGTAATTAGTAGCAAAAGTATTTCTTAAAATAGAATAATATTCCATTAAAAGGCATGTACTATTAATAGCACACTAGAATCGAAAGGATTAATATCAATTCTTATTTTTTTTATTATAAATTGAAGTGAAATTACAGACTTTTGCATTCAGTTTTTCTGAAATATTTTAAATTGCATTAATATAATATAAATTAAATTTTAAAGAATGAGCTTACGAACGGTCTCATTAAAATAGGAGGGGAAAAGGTAATTTCCATTATGCAAATAAGGCACATATTTAATAGTTTTATAATAAAAACACTTTTTAAATCATTTAAGTTATTAGAATACTTAAAAGCTATTTTCTGGGCATGGGGTAGGTTAGATTTGATCTAATAAATTCGGACATACTCGATTTTATATAAAAAAGGCTAAGACTTTTATTATTAATAATTTTATTATTATTATTATTATTATTATTATTATTATTGAGGTTTTACTGCCACCAGCCAGTGCTTGTCATAAAAATCAAAAGTATTGTAATATTTATTTTGTTTATAAAAGTCTTATGATGTTAAATGAATTTAAATTCCGTGAGCACCAGAAATTTACTAGCTAAAATTAGGTTTTAACTATTACATTAAAACAAAAATTTAATGCTAGTACTCATTGCACTAATGAAATTAAAAATATCTGTAAAATATTATCAATTCATTGTATAAGTAAACCGTTTGAAATGAGTGAATGTTCAATAGCAAAATAAGAAGAATTTTATCCGGGTGAAAATACTTATTTACTCTGAAAAAGCAATTTTCAATTTCGAGAAACGCGTTGTGTTTAAAATATTTTTAATAGTAATTTTAATCCTCAAATGCCGTGTATTGTCATTCGGCAACATACCCAATTCAGTCTACTATAATATTACAATAATATTGAAACTTTAATGCCTAATATTACCAATAAAACACACAGTTAAAATATTATTAAATCAATTTTTAACACGAAGATTGTAGCAATAGTGTTGTTTAAGAATAAAGGTAGATTTATCTTTTCAATTCCTGTTACATGTGCTTTTTATTTTGTTTTGAAACTTGAGAAATTTTCAATTTTACTCTGCACTGAAAAAAGTAAAATTTATCCCTTATCATCGTTCTTAAAATTCACGTTCACGTTTTTTTTTTTTTTTTTTTTTTTTTTTTTTTAGTAAGGCTCAGTGTTTCCAATTGACAAAACCTGCTTTTTAGCCGTAAACCATACTTAAAACAAAATATAATTTTTTTAAAAGTATATTTCACATGATTTATTTAAGATAAGAAGACAGAAAAGCATTTTTAAACGATTTTTAAAAAATCAGGCATTTAAGGGCTAAGAATTCAGTACTTTATTAGAATAAATAATGAAATAAAAAAAACAATAATTCATAATTTTTATAATGGTCACTATTTCCTGAAAATTAAAAAGAGTTTTAACTATAATACTAAGAATAAAATGAATAACTCGAAAATCATATTAATATTTCTCGTGTAGATTTGTTTCTATGTAGAATGTAAACGGAAACCTTTCTTAATTCTGCAGAAACTTGGTGGATTATTTAACTAGGCAATTTCGATGTTTCGTCCATCATTTTTAAAAAAATCACGCATCAGGTATAGAATAAGAAACACTATCTAACATTTAAAATAGTGTATACAAATATTGTATCCAATATTGTTCGAATCAATATTTTCACAAAACGTCACCATTTAATAAGATAAAAGAAAATATATAAGTACATAATTTAGAAAACGCTTAAAGAGATTTGGAAAACAGATTGTAGTCATTACCATCCATTGCTTGAAAGATACTTGAATTCTATTATGAAATTCCTACAAGTTATATAAACGCACACATATTGTTAACTAAAATTTAATTCAGGTAAAAAATGCATTACCCAATAGCACGATAGGACTGTTAGAGATCAGATACATCTTTAACGTTAAACCCTGAAGTTTACCCTTTAATACTTTAAACCCCAATCTCGGATCGCGACGAAATATAAAAGGCGAAGTGCCCTAACTCTAGGCCTCAAAGTCTCCTAAATTTCACCCAGATCCACTTTTAGTTTAGAAGATTCAGAACCCCTGTTTTGTCACATTTTCTTGTATGAAACAAGATGAAAGACAATAATTCAATTACAACCCGAACCAGAAAACATTCAGCGATGAATAATGGCTTGTTCGAAAATTTTTAATTTAGGGATGTCTCTTTCGAAGATCGGGAGCGCTATAACTTCCGTAATATAACTATAGAAATCTCTCCATTTTTATTTTCTAATTAAGTCTAATTTTTTTCATGATGACACCCCCTAAAAAACTACAATAGTTAAAAAAATATTCCGATAATAAGTGTACTTTGTTTTTATAAGTCAATAAAAATTCAGATTCGCCTTATGTATATTTGCATTTTTGAAATCGACCTAGGGATGAGATTTTTCCGCGCTTTTACATACCAGTATAATATTAGAGAAAATATTGTTCTGTTAAATCGCCGCATTTTTCGATTGAATAAAATATCATTTTCTCTAAGATTACACTGGTGGGAAAAAACGCGGAAAATTCTCATCCCTAAATCGACCTGATTTTAAACAGAAAATGCATATTTTTTATAAATATATTTGTTTAAACTGTAACTAAATGTGTGTTAAAATAACATCGTGCTCTCATTTTAATGTTTTTGAAGTCAAAACAACCTCTATGATACAGAAGTTTCTATTACAAAGGGATAATTTAGGAACAATATAATAAAAAATAGTTTGCTTGATGTGACGTCATTTTCAATTGTTCTTTTCTAATGATGTTTCTCTCTGAGTAGAAACTCTTGATTTCCTAAAATCAATCCTTATTTCTATCATTCATATAATGAAATTTCATTTTTAAGTCATACGAAATAAATTCTTTAAGGAATTCTAGGTTATTTGTTTGTAATTACTGCATCTTCCTGCGTATTCAAAATATCTCCTCGGGAAATTAATATTTTTAACTTCTTTTTTCCGTGGTTTCTTTTTAAAGGATGCAATTTTTTTTTCGTTCTTAGTTTTCAAAATATTTCTAAAATCTATGCATAATTTTATATGAAGTGGTAAATTTTTACTTCCAGCTCGTCAGTTTTTAAACATGAAACTCCAAATTGAGCATAAATTTTAGAAATATTTTGACAACTAAGAAAAAAAGTAACATCCTTTAAGAAGAGAACACTGAAAAAAAGAAGCTAAAAATATTTATTCCCCGTGAAGATATTTTAATATAAAAATGTAGCAAACGCCCATAGACTTAACATTACGGAGGGGAATTCGGCCGCTGAGTAACCAGACACCTTAAGCTCACACTGTCAGAAAAACTCGTCAGTATACACTAAATGTTCATCATTTAAAAAAAAAATAAATTTCCGTACTTCTAGAAAACATGTTTGAAATATAAATGAAGTCATAATAAGAAAGGCATAGCCAGGGGTGCAAAAATCTAGGCACCAGTAGGCAGTCTTTCACCACTAAAATTTATTTTTCTTCTAAAATTTCGTGTAAAATTCTTGTTAGAATGCTTTTAAATATACAACTAGGAAAACTTTTAAATTTTAGTAGTGAGAGACTACCTGCTGGCGCCTAGATTTTGGCACCCCTGGACATAGCCATATACTATCATTTCTATATGTAGAAAATAACTGAATAATTGTTAAAACAAAATAATACTTGATGAAAAAATACGTACAGTTAATAGTGCACCAGACCTGAAAGGGTTATGTCAACGATTTTAAAGGATTTGTCGTTGTGAATGTATTACGTAAAATTTTACTTTCTCTTGCAATATACTGACTTACTATTACATCTATTGCTGTCATTACATGAGAAAGGAAATTTATATTAAAAGTGTTGTAAAGGGCTTCATATTCGTTATCACTTATACATTTTCCTCATATATGTTAACCAAATAAATTTGACTTTGGAATAATATAAGAAAGCATTTATTTTAAATAAAAATAACAGATTACATTGTGCTACTGAAAAATTTTATTATTTTTTTTTACAGAAAACTAATTAATTTTTTTAGTTTCAGAATTTAAATTTATTATGCGAGCTAAAAATGAAAATTCAATAAAATATTATTATTTTTTTTTAAATTTGTAGTAGTTAGCCAATTAGAAAAAAAAAGAAATCTGAAAAATTTGTGTAACTTCAGTTCGTATTAAAGCAAGAGAAAAAAGAAAGAAAAGAACTGGACACCCTGTATATTGTTTTCTTATAACTTTCTGTATATAATTTTACGTGTTGTAATTCGCATAATAATGTTGATGATTACCTGATTATCATCCAACTGAAAATTTTCTATCCTTCAGCAATGTTCTGTTCTTAGCATTCGGCAACGTCTACGATTTTAAAGGATTTATCGTTGTGAATGTATTATGTAGCATTTTGCTCTCTCCTACAATATACTGACTTACTATTATAGCAGTTGCTGTAAAGGCACCCTGGGGTGTTGTTCTTGTAGACGAATTGGTTTCAATACAGTGAGTCTTCTCACATTGTTACGGCTATGGGTCATTTCACTGCATAATTTATTGAATACGAAAACATTTATCATTTAGATGCCTTGTTATAACACATTCGCATTACAGATATTAAACTTTCATGAATAACAACTTCTCATTTTGTCACTACATAGAAAAGGAAATTTATATTTAAAGTAATGCAAATGGCTGTATATTCGTTATCAGTTGCATATTTTCGTCATATGTGTAAGATAAATATATTTGACTTTGGAATAATATAATCCAAACTAATTAAACCAAAATAATCCAAAGTAATCCAAAATGATTTGGAAAATTATTTTACGGTATTACTGTGCCAGCAAAGGTTTTAAGTTAAATGTAACCATGTACAGTATTTTTTTTTTTTTTTTTTTTTTTTTTTAGAAACACGCCAAAAAGTTTGTAATATGACAATTTAACCCGATCAAAGGCAATCTATATTGGCAACTAGTGTACATTTATAAATATAAAAGTGGCATTATATGGCGAAATAAATTTTGATTGATCAAAAACATTTTGAAAAAAAAAACTTGGCCAGCCTGTCATTGCCGTCAAGCCAGTGCTTAGTGAATTGCCTCAATCATATAATCTAATTTGTCTAGGTAATTAATGCCAAGTTCTACCACAATTTGAACAAAAATTTGTGATTTGAACATTCTTCTATTTCCCATATCGCCATTTTTTTATATATGGAAGCAGACAACAGTCATCAACGTACGTTGCATTGAATAAATATAACACTAAAAGGTTGTTACTAAAGACACTCTGTTTTGCCTAACCACACTTCTTACAATACAAAAACTGTTGTACAATGACAATAGAAATATCTAAGCAATGTTAATAACATGAGACCTTTCAAAAGTCATGGATTATGAGCAAGGCCTGATCACAGAACAGGCCGACTACACCGTGACATTAGGCCCCGTGCTGCTGGGGACTCCCAAATATAGTAAAATCATTTAGAAAAAGATTTCTTAAAATTGCAGTTTGTGCAATTATTTTCTCAAAAACTAAAGTATATTTTGGTTAACGTTACAATTGTATCGTAATATTTAACAACTAGCTGAGCCGACCGGCGTTGCCTGGGCCCGTAATAATATTCTAAAATAAACCTGAATTTTGTACTGCAAAATGTCATAAAGAGACCCAATCTCGTACTGATCCCCGCTGCCTATGGTGCCGTTTAGCAGAAGTGTTGTGCACACACGGCAAGAAGGAAAAAAAAGAGGGGAGGGGGATCTGGAATTTTTTAGTTCACATTTCACCACCAGGGAGCGAACTCAACAAAATTGTTTCTGGACTTAAGAAAGATATTTAATGAAATTATTATTCTAAAATAGGATTAAGTACATTTAAAATTTTATATTAAATAAGTATTTGTCTCATGGCTCTGAAAAATGCGCATCTAAAACGGTACGCTTTTAAATATTTGGTCACGTTCTTCCAAAAATAGTTATTGCCTTCCCTACCCATAATTTGATATCCCCTACTCTTTAAAATCTATTTTATGTGTTATAATCTATCATAAAGTTTTATATTAAATTAGTAATATTTAGTGAAAAGTCCGCATTTGAAATGGTAGGAAGCGGTACAATTTTAAATATTTGACCACTCCCTCTAAAAAAATCCATATATGATGCTCACTACTCTTTAAAATATTTACTGTCTGTTATAACTTATCTAAAAGCTCCGAAACAATCGTTTTGTGAGGGGTTTTTTATTTTAATTAATTCGCGTTTCAACAGTTTAAATATTAAAACATACGCTTTTATATCAGATTGGACTAAAAAGTTTAAAATGTTTTTTTGGTTGCATAGTTACGGTTTTCATATGTGTTTCAGTGATTGTCATGTGTCTAGGGTGTCAGATGACTTTAAATTTCTCAAATTGCTTTTGATCCGTTTATCCAGATTTTTTTATTTTGATCCCTTTAAGGGGCGATTTTTTTAAATTGTTGAATTGTCACCGGTTCTCAATAAGTGTGAAAAGTTTCAATTTTATCTGATGTCTTAAAGTGGGTGAAAATAACGCTCAAAGATTTCGTTACATACATACAAGTGAAGCTAATAAAAGCGTGTAAAAAATCGACTTAATTTAAAAAAAGACTTGGATTTTTATAAATTTAGATATTATTAAACAGCGTTTAAAGATATTGCTCGATGCATAACTTTAAAATCTCTAAATGTTGTATTTTTAAAAATTTGGCAGCGTACTATAGAATCCTAACATAAAAATCATTTGTGGTTTCGAAAAACTTGCTTTTAAATAGAGCAAGTCATTGAAGTGACAAATTACTAATTAATATCTAACGTTGTAATTGAGCGACTGTGAAGAAATTTACATATTTGAAATGAGCAAAAAATTTTATAAAAATTAAATTTTGGAAGTATAAAAATTAAATTTATAAATTTAATATTTGAAAATATTCACAGGTCGTCTATAAATGCCAGTATCCACAAGCGCCCAGCTGTCTGCGTTGAACACCTGCTCTCGTTATGAAAGGTTTCTGAAAAATCTGTTTCTTTGAACGGAAATAAAATAAGATTTTATAAATAGATTATTAATAATTTTTCAACTATTTATAGGAGTAGAAAAACAATTTTTATAATTTCTAAAAGGTGAATTTTTTCTGCATTTAGCTGTCTAATTTTTGAGTTTTTAGGCTCAGTAGAATTTAAAATACAGCCCTTTATATAAAAAAAAGCCGAGTACATTTATCGCCATGGTAGCCCTGTATTTACATTAACCCTTTTCCTTTTCCTTCAGTTTTCGAGGAAATATTCTGCGGTTTGATAAAAATCTATGCTTCTATTGAATTATGAGTACTTTTCCATTATCTTAATTTAGAAATTTTAATTAATTTCTCAACTAAAATTATTAGAATTTTAAAATTTTGAGGGTCAGGTACAATAGAAGAAGCTTTGGTTAATCTTCACAAAATGCCGTAGTTTTTTACTGACCGTCGCAGACACACACACACACACATACAGACAGAGCGATTTGTCATTTCATTAGTATAGATATCCTCTTCCCCTTAAGCCCCCCTTCAGTGGCGCCAACTTTTGAAAAATATTGGGTGGGCTCAAAAAAATTTTGAGCAAATAGATAAATATTGGGTGGGTTCAATTAATAATGGGAGGATAGAGATATCAAATTATTGGGTGGGCTCGCTCCCCATGGGCCCACATAAGTTGGCGTCACTGCCCCCTTAAAAAATCGCAACTATTTCGCCGCGAGGGGCCCATAAAAATGTACTGGGCTTAGGGCCCCGCACAACCTTAATCGGGCTCTGATTAAGAAGCATTCACTTGAATTCGCTTTCAACTTTTGTTTAAAATTAGTTTGTTATTTATTACTTACCAATCATATGGTAATAATAGTAACAATCAATAACACAATTATATAATAGCAATCACAATGTGCATCATTTTTTTATTTTTCAAAAATCCTGTTTTTCATAAAGAATTTCTGATTCATAGTCAGAATTTCATGAATACATACAATGCGTTTAATCTTCCATTCTCATGTAAAAATGAATGTGCAACGAGCGCCCTTTTTTATTGCAGTACTTTAAAATTTTACTTTCACACATATTTCCAAGCAAGCCGTCTCTGATCGGAAAGGGAAAATGACTTTGAATAATTCAAACTGTGAATCCGGAGTTTCGCCACTGACGTCATTAATATCCAATCTTCAACGTTATTGCCAAAATAATGATTTTTCGTTGTATTCGTTTCTTTACAACGTACAGCATTCACCGGAAGAAACTCGCAGCCTTGTAATAATATTTATCGCAAATATTTTATCTTTTTCTGTTGAAAAAACCCCTCTACCTCGCAAGGTATCGTTTTTCCATATCGACTACCGTGAAATATCCCTCCTATAAAGAAAATGATTGATAAGGCAGCGAACTGTAAGTAGAAATCAATTTTCTGGCAATTACGTAAGCATTTTTTTCCCGCATTCAATTGAACATTTTTTCCCCTTTTAATAAGCAAGGGAAAAAATGATTTTTTCGAAAATTAAGCTTTCATGATCTTCACGAAAGAAACATTTAGAAAGTAAAGTAAATAAATATTAGAATATGTTTCATTTCGTCTTTTTGACAAAGAGAAATTTAGTACTTTTCCGAATGTTCATTTGCACTAATTTCAATTTCTGTTACCAATAGATCCAAATTAAGGAGCATTAGTTAAATTATTTCTCGTTTTCTCCTATTTCAAAATAATTTTGTTTAAATTAATAAAAAAGCACTAAGACAATTTTATTCCATTTCAGATTTATAAAAATTCACGGCTAATGATGATTATTAATCTGAAAGCGAAATGAAGTTTTATTATCATTATGGAATAGAGTCTGGCGATACAAAATGTATCTGAAAAATAATTGAAAAAATGATCGATAATAAATTTACTTTAATAAGCAAGGAGTGTAATTGCTGAGAAGCATGAAAATGATTTTCTTTGATTAAAAATTTTAAAAAAGGAAAGGAGGTTTTATTTTCTTAGAATATTTTAAAATATTCGTCTTCATATGGATCTAATTTTGGATGTTGATTTATTAAAGAAAAAAGGAAAAGTCTTTCAAAAAATATCCGGTAATTTCTTTCCCTTTTATTGGATTATATTCTAAGATGATTTATTTATAGTTGCTAAAATTTTGTTATACAAGTCGTGAGACTAACAGAATGAAAAGGGTACGTAAGCCTGAATTCGAACGAGGGCTATTGATATTTCATGTAATAATAATAATAATACTGAGCTACCGGACGATATCCCTCCTGCAAATCATAACTCTTTTAAGTTGGCAACGCTGCATTGGAATATCTTTATGAACCAGAACTAGTGGCAAGCATGAGAAGCTAATTGCCATTTATACCAGCATCGATGAATATGTATGTATATATATATAATTTGGTAAAAACAGCATACGCTCTTAGAAATACTAATTGAATTAAGCAATTATAAATCCAATTACTACATATACCATTCCTTCAACTTATATATTTTCTTTATATTTGTTCAATTTTCCATTAATGAAATTTGGTCCGGTTACAGCAAAGTTCTTTAAAAAAAAAAAAGACTATGGGAATTTCCAGTTCTTTATTTTATGCACTTTGTTAAATTATGCGATGAAATTTATAAAGAAATGTTTTATAGTTTAATTTATGATCAATTATCTTTAGAGGAATTGTGCGTTTAATGCTGTCAAAATAAGATATAAAGGAAGAATTGCAGAACTTTAATATAATTCTGCTTAACTTTCTTCAACAGAAAAAAATTCTCAGTTGAAAGCGAAATGGAACACTTTCTCAGAGATGAGAAGGGGTTTTAACTTATTTTCTTGTTTCAAATGAATATATCACTAATGCATCGCAGAAGCTTTCTCTTAAACTCCTATAAGTGTAATAAAGGATAAAAAATCATAAAAAATAATAAATATAATTAATTGAGATTTTTGCTTTTTTTATAAAGTAAACATATAGTTTATATATAAATCTTTGATTCTGCATTGTTAATTAGATAATTAAAAATTGTTTTTCAGAATTTATATTTTGCTATCTATTTATAAGGTAAAAACTAATTTTTATGCAACATTTATTGTCAGTTTTAATCGTTTTATTGTACATTTGAGTAAGAATATTCAGCAATAGTTGCAGCATTATTATACACAATAAATTCAATAATTACAGTACGAAATTTTATTGAATTTTTATGAAATTTTGGCACAACAAAATACAGATAATTAAAGTTTTTGCATTTAAGTTTTAATAATTTGATATAATTTAATTTTTCTTACTATTAATTTAGGTGTTTAATGATGTTTTGCTAAAAATATTGCTAGTATTAATACAATTATGCATAAATAACTTATAGTAACCTTTGTAAATGATGGCAGATTTCCTTGGGGATTTTTCTACATAAGTGATTAGCTTATTTAGTAGATTCTTGATTCAGATTTCTATGTTTTTATTATCTAGATTTTTAATATATTGTACTTATTTAATACTTTTTTATTTACATTTGTAAATTTCCATTCATTAAGCTTATTATAATTTATTGAAACTATATCGATAAATAAATCTACAACTTAGACCATCGTATGCCCATCGTATGTAAGGAATTACGCATATATCGTGGCGAACCAATTTGTTAATTAAAATCATTTAGGCGATATTAATTTAATAATTTTATTGCATACATGTAATACCACTGACTCATATGATTCAAATAAAGTTATCAACATGCAAGCCTTAAAACCGAAAACTATAAATTTCCTTATGCAGAAGGAAAACGCGAGACTGTCTCGATGCGATAACACCATAAAAGACAGTTTTGCGGCGTCATTTCTGAAGCTTTTATGTTGTTAACACCTTTCAAAGTAGATTTCATTTTACAATAAGTTGAAAAAAAATATTAAAATAGTCATAAATGTATCCTCTTATCGTACCCTGTAGATTTAAGTAGAAGCAAGAGACACGATTTATCGTCGCTTGGGAAAAAAATCACTAAGTGCTATTTTTTAGTAAAGAATGTATTTTATTCTTCGCGGTGTATATATTTTAAAGACCTTAGAACGAAGCATATGTTATATCCTTTATAAGAGGTATCAAATCTGTAAAGTAGCTTGTTGTAGATCGCTTATATATATTCTCTCTTTCCAGATACAATAAAAGACTAGGGTCTTAAATTTTTAAAAGCGGTCACTACAACTTCATCGTAGAATGTTAGTTGTTGAATGTTAGTTAAGTAGCAATACACAATGAAAAATTATTTTAAAAATACTAACTGAGTAATTCAGTATCTATTCTATTCTATCTAAGTCTTCAGTATCTATTTTACATAGCAATTTTTTTATAACGTTTCTCGTTCTTTGATTTAATTTATATATGGATTATACAAGTCCAAATTTCTTGATTTATTTATGTTTTTGGTTACAATTAATCGAAAAATGGTAGAAATTTGCATTAGGACATGTCTCCTGATTTCTAACTCAGAAACTAAGAGTATATTATTTGTGATCACTTAATTATTTCTCTTGATAACGAGTTTCGTATCAGGAATTCTATTATTGTTCATCATTGTTCTATTTTTGTGCATTCTATTTTCTTATTTCGCTGGATTTGAATATATCCCATTAAGTGATCCTGCATTGCATAAATGGAATTTAATGTGTTGTATGTGATTTCATAATTGATCTTCTGCCACTGGCATGATACTCAATTGTGAATAGTATTCGCTACGCATTTCGATATGAAGTATTATGTAATGGTTATACACTATATTGCCATTGATTATGGGACACTTGCGATTTTAGACATTTTACTAAATATCAAGAAAAATACATGAGGAATCATCTCAAAACTCTTAGTGTATAAATATAATAGTATACGTCATACATCTCCGTGAAGATGTTTTACCGAAACGCCATAGGGGACCGTCAACAAATTAAAAAAGAATGAATATCTTTTGAATAACCCTGTCAAAACTAATGTAGCAAAAGCGCTCAAACTCTAGATTATGATTGAATGCCTTATTGTAATACACTGTGTCCATTTTTATGCAAATAGCATGCACACTCGCAGAGTAATTAAGGTTTTTATAAAAATGGTCCCAAATTTTTCCAAGTTTTTCCATTATAATTTTCAGAGTTCTTAATATAAAATAATATTTTTTTCAGAAAATATGACAAACAACATTGCACACAGTACCCTGTAATCAGAATTAAAAAATAATAAAAATTGTATGAAAAATGAGTAGGTTTACTATATAATTTTTTACTGCGCATGCGTCAAAGATATCAAAATTTCATTTGCATATTATGTTAGCTAAATGTATAGAGCAACTTTTGTAAAAGTCTCAAAATCATAGCTTAAAAATTCTGAAAGTAATCGTCTATAGAAAAAAGACAAAATCCGTTGTTTCCAAAATGAAGCAAAAAAATTAGGGATTTTATCCAAATGCAGTAGTACATCCCATATTGTGTATTCTATATTGACACTAATCAATGAATATATGGATACAACCCCTCTTGTTTTTGCTTCATTTTGAGAATAACGGATTTTCGACTTATTCAATTGACGATTATTGTCAGAATTTTCAAGTTATGATTTTGTGACTTTCACAAAAGTTGCTCTATACATTTAGCTAACATAATATGCAAATAAAATTTTCATATCGTTGACGCATGCGCAGTAAAAAATTATTTAGTAAACCAACTCATTTTTTATACAATTTTCATTATTTTTTAATTCTGATTACAGGGTACTGTGTGCAATGTTGTTTGTCATATTTTCTGAAAAAAATAATATTTTATATTAAGAACTCTGAAAATTATAAGGAAAAAACTTGGAAAAATTTGGGATCATTTTTATAAAAACCTTAATTACTCTGCGAATATGCATGCTATTTGCATAAAAATGAACAATGCTTATTACAAAAAGGCATTCAATTACAATCTAGAGTTTGAGCCATTTTGCTACATTAGTTTTGACAGGGTTATTCAAAAGATATTCATTCTTTTTTAATTTGTTGACGGCCCCCTTTGGGTTTCGGGAAAAAATCTTCACGGAGATGTATGACTTATACTATTATATTTATACACTAAGAGTTTCGAGATGATTCCTCATGTATTTTTCTAGATATTTAGTAAAATGTCTAAAATCGCAAGTGTCCCATAATCAATGGCAATATAGTGTATATAGTGGAAGGTGGGGAAAAATAGGGTACCACAAATATTTGTTGTTCTAAAATGCAATCAAATGAGAAAACAAATTCTGAACAGCGTTTTTAATATTAAATAAATTTTTGGCTACATTAAAACATACTCTTTCTGTTAAAAATTACAATTGATTATATAAATAGATAGTTTTTTTAAACATATGCAAAAATCTGGATTTCTCCGATTGGCTGGGTAAAACCGGGTACCTATTTAAAACTACTGGAGAATCCTTTTTCTTCAAAAAAAATCTTGTTAAATATCATAATTTGTTTTATTATATTTAACAAAACTAAACTGTGTACGTACTAAAAATGCAACTTTGAATTATTTTCGAATTTAATAAATTTTTACAGATCGCCAAGGTATGAAAAGTAACCACTTCCTTATGTCTTGTTTGTAGTATAAGTTTAGATGTGCCATGAATCAAAGGGTTAACAGTGCTTAATAGTATAAAACTTCATGTTAACTTATTAAATATCCTAAAATATCATTCCATGAGTGTAGAAGGAAAAAAGGTATACGCGGTTTTGACTCACTCTGTTGGGGTCGCTTTTACCCCAACATGACAAAGATTTTAAAATATGAAGTTACTACTCTCAATGCTATAGTAAACGATAAGTAAAACTGTTAAAGTACTAGCAGGAAAGTAAAGAATTAGATTTAGTACTTACAAATGTTTAATATGCTGGCAAACAATTAATACATGCGTAAAACTTAAAAACAAACAAAATGATTTTTAAGAGAAATTCAAACTCAATCCTTTATACAAAGAATAACCAAGCACAGTAGCGTTTCGCTCATTCACATGTGCCGTAATGACATTCGACAAGCAATACCTGGTGTTGGCCGATAGATAAAAGTTCAAATCAAGGAGGATTCTGTACTATCAGCCTTTATAAATAGCACAGTGGTGACTTACACATAAGACTCATTATATTGCATTTCAATTTTTCTTTTTTAAAATGAAGTTGGAGCGCACTACCACTTTGCAGGCCTTATCATTAAGCATTCATGTAATTGTCTGATGGCTTTGTTGAAAATTTCATTTACGTGGGAAAATACATTTAGAAATTTAGAGTAGAGACATTCTCATTCAAAAAATTGGATAGAAAGGTAAAAATACCCATATGGAACATACTACGACGTCTAGAATAAATAGTGTAGAAATCTGCTATTCAAATAGCGTTAAAAATGTAAATCCCTTAAATGTTCAACGATGCTGAAATCCGAAGAGTCGATCGTAGCGACCTCTGTGGGATATTTTCATATTTCAATGTAAACACGGTATTATTGCTGTGCCTAGACTAGCAACCGCATTGCATTTTTGGAAAATATTCTGCATAAATTGCTGCAATCAATTTTCTGGATTAAAGTACCGTTGGACATTTAAGGGATTGAATATTGTAGCACCTTTTTGAAGTATTGGTGGGATAGCTAAATTCTACACTGTTATTCTAGACAGTATAACCCCACAATTAGTGTAATTATTTTGTATTGGCAGTGTTAGAAATTTAATTGTGGTGAGAAATCTATTTTAGAGTCCCATTACAGTGATTGTCGCATTATTATAACGAAATAGGTCTTTCACCACAAATGGTTTCAAACACAAAGGCCCCGCAACAGCAGTTCCGCGGGAAATATTAATCAGTAGGAAAATTACTTACTAATTCCTTATAAATATTTTTTTTTTTGTTAACAGTTAACCCATTAGTGCCTAGCGTCCCTTTTTAGGGACGATTATAAAAATTGCAAGAAAGCACCTTTCACACCAGTAAAAAGAAAGAAAAATAAACACTTTTTTTTCACCAGACAAATTCCTCAATAAATTAACATAAAAGTTATTCTTCTTTTAAAAGTGGTGGGAAACCCAAAATTTCATTTTTAATGAAGAAAATAATTTGGGCATTAATGGGTTAAGTAGAGGGACTCTGCCATGTAAGAGTCTCGAACATTACGAGCTCCGTGCAAGTATTGTCTAATTCCACTATGGGAAATTTAATTTACATATTAAACTTGTTTTAAAGTTTTATAAATATTTTACATACGTAATATAGTGATTTTCGTTCTAAAGATTTTCAGTGAGGCCGCCAAAAAAATGAAAGTCGCCGTCATATACATAATTTTTTAAAAGCCGGCGAATTAACGTTTAGAATTCTTTGTTGCGTTTTCAATTTCGATTTCAAATTCTTTGAGCCAAGTTTTCTTTTACAGGGCCCCATTTTTTAGGAACCCGTGACAACTTTTTTTTGTTTTTTGTTTTTTACGTTTTATGCGAAATACGATGAGCAGAAAGTTCAATTTCAAAGGTTGTTTATTTCCCTGGTAACGCCATGTGAGTCAGTTTTGTAATAAAAAGAAACGTCTATGTTCACCACTGAAAGGCTTCATTGTCATAGACCCTAAAGATAGTTATACGACATGGAGCTAAAATAAATTATTAAACCTATTTTTTTAACACTTGTTAAATTGATTTTTTTTCGTTATGAAAAGAGACTTATTTCTTGTAAAATGTAAATATTTTTTCTCTTAAGATGCAATAAAATGACTTTGACATTTTAAATATTTCTAAAAACAAATTATTTCATTTTTCATAATTTATTTATGATTTTGCTCTTGCATAGTAATATCTGTTGGTTGTTATTCAATATTTTTGCAAATGATATGAATAAAAAAAACATTTTTCAGAGCTTTAGGGTTTGTAATAGCTTAACAGTTTGATAACTGCAATTATTTCCAAAAATAAAACTACAGTAATTATGGACGTGTTATTTTTGTTACATACTTCATACTAAAATACAAAAAAAAATTAAATAAATAAATCGAAGCACCCATAATGTAACATATAATTATGATTTTAGTTGATTAGCAAATAAAGGGACAAAATGAATGACCTGACTTCAAAAATTTATATTTTCAAAACTATTACATACAACATATAAAACTAAAGAAAAACATTTGAAATATTTTTTGAAATATTCTTTACAAATATTCGATATGTGAACCTTTTATAACAAGACAAACTTTTAATCTGTAATGAAATCCGTTTCCACACATTTGGCAGTTTAGCAAAGTCAACGATTCTAAATGCAGCATCGATGAGTAAAACACTAAATAATGCAGCACTGGTGCACAGTAAAAGGTACATCGTGCTTCAGTGACGCATTATTTAATGTTTTAATACATCAGTATCGCATTAATCCCTTGTACATGCATGCCAAGTTAGATTGGGCAGGACTGCACTTCAAGAAATAGATTACGGAGTCTACGGACGAAGAAGGGACTAGATATGTTGAATCTTCTTATGCTATCCTGTAATCTAGTAGCCTTCAGTGACTGCTTGAGTGGCGCCTATGAAGACCTGATCAAGAAGGGGACGCTCTCGATCAATAATCGAGTACCGAATTTTAATTTGTATACAGCCTTTAAATTATGCTCGTTTTAAAATAACTTATTTCTCGGTAACTTATGGTAGGAATTGTATAAAAATTTGTTTTTAGGCTAATTGAAGAGTGTAGAGTTTATCTATGCTGTTAGGGTTGGATACTGCTATTAAAAAACCCAAAGTTAAGATTCGTTTTAATGTGTAGGTGGTCCCCTAAACAAATTTTAGAAAGGGTGTTTCACTACCAGACCGACAAACTTTGTGTAGAGCGCACAGAGAAGACTTGGAATCATACAGCAATGCAGTATCCTACATGCCGTAATTGTGAGTTATGGTACAAAGCAATGTTGCTATAAGGCTACTTTTTAAAATTCAGATTTCTTAATTGGTACAACTTTTTTAAAATGATAAAATTCCCCTTTTGAGACAACATATTAATTAAGACGAAAATAATTGGAATTTTAGAATTTCCAAAAGCTGGTGTCAATTAAGAAAATTGAAATAAAAAAAAAGTAGCCCACTGGCACAAATAAGCAGAGGAAAAGTACAGCAACATATTAATGTAAGTTTAGAAAACATTTAATTGAAAAGTTTTACTACAGGAGGTGGTCGAAATTACGACCGAATGTTGTGAGACAGACTTGACAGCGATCCGCAGTTCTTTCAGTTGAATACGCAGTCGCTCTAATATCTGTAATTACCTGGAAGATACACGACACGCCAGGAATCTTCCAGAAAGTAAGAAATTCTATGCGGCGCAGTTATCAAGCCTGCATGACGACTTCTGATCGTAATTTTGATCACCTTCTGTAGTACAGCCTTTCAATAAAATGTTTTCTGTCCCATTAATATGTTGCTTTTTCTGTTCTTTTTCTCTACTTCTTTGTACCAGTGCTGCCAGTGGGCTACTTTTTAATAATGTAGATTTCTTGATTGGAAACAGTTTTTTAAAATTGTGAATTTCCCTTTATTTTCGTCTTAATTATTATGTAATTTAATAAGGGGAATTTTACCATTTTCAAAAAGTGGTGGCAACCAAGAAATCTGAATTCTAAAAAGATAGCCCATTGGCAATATTGCTTTGTAGCATAACTCATAACTAAGGCATGTTGGACCCTGCATTTCTACGTGATTCCGAGTTGTCATTGTATCCCCTACACCTACTGCAAGTTTGTCGTCTAGTAATGAAACACACTGTATATATTATTTTAAAATAGACTTTATTTCCAATCTTTTGGCACCAGTAAATTTCTTTTACGATGATTTGTTGAGGAGTAAGTAAAGGATGTTTAATTTTTTTCCACAGCTGTACATTTTCGATTTACTTTTGAAATTTTTGGTTGAATAAAATTTCCGTTTGAAAAAAAATTTCATCTTGAATCAGACTCTGGAGCAATTGAGGTATGTTGGCATCTATGCTTTAATTTAGCAAATTAAAGCATTCGGCACTATATTTAACAAATATATAACAGTTCTGGATATTACTGAAAGTTCTGGAGCAGATTTTAAAGCAGAAGAATTATCACGATCTTGAACTGCCATCCTAAGAGTGTTGTGTTTACACATACACAGGGCAGAGAGTTTTGAGAGCCACTCACTTCTTTTATTTCTAACAATATTCATTGGGTGATAAAGAAAAGGGCACACAGTTTTAAATTTATTTTTTTATGGAATTTACCTTTCAATCTGCATGCAATCCGATAAAGCTCTTGTTTTGCACCTTTCTTCTTCAGCAATGATTTCTCTCGAACTATGCTCAAAGAAGCAATTGTATATCCCCAAACTACAAATCTAGAGACTAATAACCAATAAGCTTAATCGAAGATGAATTCCGCATAAAATACTACAGTCATGACGTCAAAACTACTTGCCTAAAACATATTTGTATTTTTTGGTATTCCAAAATGTTAACATTTGTAGAAAAAATTATTTTTTTATTTTTACAATTGAATTAAATTAACATATTATATCAGATTCGGTCTAAATTGAAGATATATAACTCTTTTTGGAATTTTATTTTAAAAAACAAAGTTTTCATGTGGTGTTAAACATTTTTTCAGCATTGCATTTAAATACGTGTAACAGTTTTGAAAATAAAAATATTTAAAGTACGGTCATTCATTATCCTGTATTTTGCATGAAAGCCATCAAAGTATCCAGGGATATCAAGGCAAAGAATGAGGGATAAATGTATACAAGGTGTCGAAAAAAAGTAGTTAAAAGATTTATTTTTGTAAAAAAAAAAGTAAATTAAGAAAATGTTTATTTGAAGGTAAAGACTGCAAAGTGTATATTTTCATCTCCATATGGCCGGGGGGGGGGGGGTATTTCCTACAAAATAAAAACTCATTTTTATACGGACCCCTATACATAAAAAATATCCTATTGCGGAAATCTCTGTTGCATCCTTATTCATATAAAAAAAAAAGTTTGTTTTGTATACCTGCGAAAGTCACTGAGTTACAGAATGTCAAAAATCTCGACTGATCTCATTTTTTCATAAAACTGAAATCGAAATATCTTGGCGAAGTTAGGAATCCTTTATAAATAGATGATTATAACATGTATGCCAATCATATTTATTTTTCTGCTTATCTTTCTAAAAGAGAAATTAAATCTTTTAGATTACTTTAGTGCAGTTTTCAACAAGTGATGCATGGATGCCCCTTTAAAAAAAAAAAGATAAAAATTGAAATATAGAAAAATTGTAATAATAAGGAATGGAAGATCCATATTTTGATTTGTAATTAAATCATTTTTTGAAAAGGATTTGAGATAGGTGTACAGAACTTATTCAATAAAATGTTTATCGTATACTACAAGGGGTCACTGTATTATATAATTCGTATACTCAGTTTCTAGTATAAATAGAATTCTGTAACAAAAACTTAAATGAGTGAGATATAGTATCTACTTTTGGAAAATGGTTTGTATTTGTTACTATTTTAAATAAGTAGTTAGTCCTAGTTAACTACATTTTCGATAAAACTGATGTAGTTCACTATAATAAAAAAGTAGTTCTTCCGATCCCTACTCATGGACAAACTTTTACTTTGTAATATAGTTCAAACTTAAAAAAATAATAATGAGCTAAACAAGTTATAGATATTGCAAATTTATTTAAAATTTGTATAATTTCATACGCCGATAAAATTAGTCACATTGCAAATTTTACTCTTTTCCAGCAATTTTTTGAGCTTGTATAACAAAATCATGATGCGTAATGGAGAAAAACTGATTTCATATACAGTTTCAGGATCTATGAAATTCAAAAACTGAGATATTCTTTCCTTGTTCATTCATTGACAATTATTAAAATTCATTGACTAGCTTTATCTCTGCAATTTACGGGATGCATAAAATACACATACAGCTTTGAGCAGACGACAAACTGCGTTCTGTTTCACGCATAAATCGGCAGTGCCATTAAACTTTTAATTACATCGTGCATTTTAAGTCATTGGAATTCACAGAGGGGAATTTAATATTGATTTCGAATTTCGAACTTTGTTTTAATCAATATTACCGTAATTTCCGGCGTATAATCCGCTTATCAAACAATTATTTTCCAACCCAGAAACATTTTAAAACAAAATACAACTTTTTAGATCGCCGTAAATGTTTGACTTTAATTACTAAATAAAATTTCTGGGTTCCTAAAAGAATTGTTTGATCCGCGTATTATACGCCGGAAATTACTGTATTTTGTTCCATTTGTTGTAGTATTTAACAATACTCAATCGTTTGTTACAGTAAAATACAACTAACAAAATACAATGGCGTCATTTATGGAGGACAAGTTGGAACAATTGTCCTCCTCTACGTTTAAAATAGACCGGGAGGCGGCAGGACAGACAATCACCTCACCGATTTCACGACTGAAATTCCAGAATTAATTAAAACTCGATTCGCATATTAAAACACAAACGGTGTAAGTCATATCTTGGTGTAAATCACCTGAAAATCCTTTATTAATGGTTAGCTCGTAGGTTTACCTTTGTGTTTGCCTGAATCCAAAGGTATGAAAACATGGAGGACTGGGAGCCGAAAACACTATTCAAACGCTATAATCGAGTTTTCAGGTAGCTCCGCCATTTTTCTTAATGCGATAATTTTTTTCTTCAACAGCGATGTATTTTTAAATTGTTATTGATGTAAGGATTGGCCCTATCTAAAACTTATCAAAGTATAAGTTGTAGATAATATTAAGAAGTTCTATAATAAATTCATGCGGATTTGATATCTTGTGAACTGATGAACTTATTGGTTTTTTTTCCTTCTTCATTCCCCTTCTTTTTGTTTTCGTTTTTAATATTTATTTTTTTTTCGCCGTAAGAGTTGTTCCTATAAAATATTTGTCGATGTAAAAGTTGTAGATAAAATTAGGAAATTTATAATAAATTTAATTGGATTTAATTTCTTGAGAATTGACAAAGTTATGAAGTTTATTAAAGTTGTGGATTTTTTCTGTTTTCACAAAAGTCCTCCTTATTTCCACCCCCTTTGCCCGATTTTGCCCATTAACGAGCTTGACTGAGATTTTCTGCCACTAGATTTTATGTATCAGTTTGGAAGAGATCTGTGGAGAATTATGGAAGTTATTGTATTCATAAAAAAGTGAAGTTTTTAACTAGGTGGTGGTTTTGTTCGTGATTGGTGTAGATATGCAAAATTTTTTCAAGAATTCCAACATAAAGGAGAATTTAATAGGAAGCATTTCCTACGAAGTTTTTCTAATAAACGTCAAATTGATAGAAAAAGACTAATTTAATTCGAAATTATCACATAAATATTATGGGACTCGCGACTAGCTTGAATTGCGTGAATCTTTCAATAAATTTAAAATTTAATTAAAAACCTACCTGAGAAAACACGGACCATGGTAGCTTTGCAACTTTGAGACTTTCTTTCGAAACGCGCTTAGCACAATGCCAAATTTAAAATTTGAACAAGGGATTTGTTTTAGCTACTTTGAAGAGAATATTATTACTACGGTGAATTTAGTTTTATGAAATGCCAAATGATGTTTAAATATGCACTACTTTTATTGTCAGTACCGAATTAAGGGGTCTTGTACCATTTAAACGGGATGAAAATCAACAAAAACATCCAAAGTTCGATTCAGTGTATCTTTAAAACTTTTATACATATTAACATGAAAATTTCACCGTTCAATAGAAAAGATTATGCTTTTTAATAAACTGTCATTAAACATTTAATAGTCTTTCATATAATATATGCATTACTGAAATTTAAAAACCTCTATTTTTTACCCCGTTGTGCCTTGCGCGCATCCTAACGACCCTATAAATCAATATTTTTGCATATATATTTTTTTCTGTAAAGAAGAATAATGTATTTTTAAAATGAACTACTCTTAAATAAAAATTATTTCATTAACCTTGTAAAAAAAATTTCTAAATAAAAAAAATCAAAATTTTACATTTTTTAATAAATAAAATTATTCATAAGTAAAAATTTTATCGCTATAAATACATAAAAGTAGTACATTTTAAGCATACATATGTGCTTATTAACTAAAAAAAATTTCATAACAATTCATACATATGTTCTCAAGATATCATGCGCGCAATGTCTAAAAACGCAGTTTTTCAAAAACCTGTTTCAAAAGTGTAACTTTACTTAATTACCAAACAAAATCAGTATCTTATTTTTGCTATAACTTCAGTTCTAATGGGAATTTTTTGCACGCGGTTTGTTTTAAAATACTTCTAACGAATTATTTTATAATAATTAATGAAAATTGAAAAATCGTATTTTTGAAGCTTTAAAAGGTACTAGACCCCTTAAGTTCATCTTAAACAAATTAGTATAAGACTAAAAAAAGTTTTTCTCAGAATAGCAATATTTGATATTATTTAAGATTCATATACCTTAGAACTTTTATGATACACCAATTTATGCTTTTCTAGTATCTACAGCTTTACCAACTTACGTTGAATAACTTTTTACAAATTCTTACTATTCTTTTAGCATCGATTTCTTTAATTAATACAGTTAATAATTCATATACATATATATTTACATAACACTCTGAGCGCGAGTAATATTCGTACTTGACGTGCATTTCTATTTAGTATTAAAATATCTTTCAAATGTGTTCATTTAAAATATGTTTTAATTGCATTTTTTTTATGTATGACTTCACGAATTCAACTTTATTTAACTTTGTTCAACTTATTGAACTTTAAAAAAATGTGAATGCTTTTGAATGAATGAGAAAAGTAATCGTTATTTATTTTTTAATTCGAATTTTTTTTCTTTTTTAATTAAATTAGAAATCGTGATTTATAGATATATTGTCTTTTCATTTAAAAAATAAATTCGGATTGCAGTATTAATAGGCTACATCCGCTCTAGGAATGAACAGAATTTCTCTTTTTTTCAGACTTTTGGGAAGAAATCACGGATAAAATATTTTTTCTAAGGGTACGGAAATTATTTGTCAGAAAATGACAAATAATTTCTGGATATTGACGAGTTTTTCTGATAGTGTAGTATTTTTTCCATATGACCGACAATGTGTCCATCGGGGAAAATCGAAAGAACAGTGGCAATTGAAGCTAAAATTTCTGATTTCGTGTCAAGAAAAACATTTTAAATGAACAGATGAAGGCACAGTAGTGTTTACAGTATGGCATAGAAATAGAAAATTAAGTGTAATTTGTAAAAAATTTATCAGTATACATTTTTTCTTTTTAAAACTTTAAAGCTTCATTTTTTTCTATAACTTTTCGGTAAACTAAATTTTTTTTTAAATGGCCAGCATTAAACAATTTTTATTACTTTTGGACAACATTTGTGCTCATCTACGTATAATTAAGTTGTTTAAGGCCCATCGAATCATTTTTGAAATTTTCAATTTTTACATTTTCCTAAGAAGCTTCAAGAACAAAAAATTGGACGAAATATATATATATACATATTTGCAAAATAGCGCAATTTTCTTATTTTTAAAAAATTAAAAAAAATTGAATCGATGGATCTTCAGATTTTACTACTAACTAACTCTTTTTTCTTATTTTACAAGAAGAAACTGAGATTTTAATAAATTTTTTTCTTCTACAAGAAGTTAGGATGCTTCCCATTGACCCCGAATATTTTGGTACAGGACAGCGCGGCTGCAGGTTTCGAAAGTAATATGTGACTAAATGTAACAAAAAAATATTTTTAAATACAAATCAATTAAAAAAACCGTAAAATTATCAGTTTTTCAGTTATTTTACTCCCTTTCTATAAACAAATTCCAAAATATGTGAATTTTTCACTGCCCAGTACGTATGTAACCTCTTAAATGTTTTTTTAAGGTTTTTTAAAAGGTCTTTTTAGGGTTCCGTTCATCTGACGAAACCCTATTCGTTTCTGTCCTCTTTCTGCCTGTCCGTCACAGATTCCATACACAAAAACTGTATAAGTCAGAGACTTCAAATTTTGTGAACTTACAGCTCAATCATGTTAGACGACAAATCATAAAACTTTGAAAAAGTCTATTACTTTAGTTAAATTGACTTTTTTTTTTTAACATGCATCGGTTCATTTTTGTAATTTACGTTTTAAAAGAGAATCTTAATTTCAAGGTTTTCGTGTATGTAGACATAATAACTTGGTGGAAAAGCACCTCCGTAGTAAACAGAAGGTTCTTAGATCGAACCCTGCTGATGGAATTTGAAATTTTCATATTAAGATGGATTTAACAAGTAGAAAGTTCGTAATTTTGGCCAATTTAACGGTTAATATTATAAAGGTTTCGTTTATCTGACATTCATAATATTTTTTGGAATTTGATTTTATTTCTATTTTTAAAACTTTTGCGATTTATTAATGTTTCAGCATTTTCAGTTTAATTTGAAACATTTTTATTTTCGCTTTTGGAAATTAAAAATTTTATTTATATCTCCGCTAATTTTTTTCATTTCGGATTATTTTAAAAAATTAATTTTGGATTTTATTTAAATAATTTGATTTGAACATTTTTGATTTGATTAAAATAAATAACTACCTTTTATAATTATTTCAAAATTAAATTTGTTGGTGCTTCCATGTATGCAAGACTTTAATTATTATAAATTAACAATTTGGATTTATTAATTAATGGACAAGTTACTTTGAAAGAAATATTAAACGAAACCTTTTGTGCGATCTGCGATGACACTTATCCACTTATTTTTAATTTACGGATTAAAAATAATGCATGGTATTCTATGCGTTTGTTTCTGGATGAATATTTACTTAAATTCTTTGTAAAAATAAAAGTTAATTTCATTGCAAATATGAAAAAATAATTTCATATCTTAAACAGAACAAATATGAGCATTTGAGCTGCTTATTCCAGCATTCATTTTTCCCTTTAATTTAAACTGTCAATTAAATTAACCAATAACTCATTTATACATATATGAAAAGAAATGCTTTCTCGCTTTGCCTGTAAATTCGGATATAAAAGCGAAAACTTTTAAGTCATTTTGGTTGAGAATGTTTTGAATCTTTTCAAGCTAATGCATTCATTACGTTCAGAAAAGTTATGTCATTCTTTAAGGAAAATGTTTCACTAAAAATAACATGGTTTTGACCTTGTTCTATTCATTACCTTGATTTTCTTTCCTTTTTTAAATGAACTTTACAATGAACGAGTGGGAAAGTACCTTTCTTATCATGAGGTGAATGAAACTTGTGGATATATTTTTATCACTCTTATTCATGCAATATCTCGTCAAACAAAAAAGGTATTCTTCCTTTAACTTTATTTAAATATAAATACAATTTATGATTAGTATCATACGATAAGCCATATACGATGCTGTGTTTTCTTGGATTGGTTTTTTGTAAAATTAGCTGTAGCTTGAACTAAAATTTAAAAGCTTCTTAACTACCTGGGGATGAGACTTTCGCGTTTTGGCACACCAGTATTTTGCTAGAAAAAATATTATTTCATTTAATCGAAACGTTTTTGTGATTTAAGCGAACATCATTTTCACTAACAAAATACTTGCTTGCAAAAACGCGGAAATATCATCCCTAAGTATCACTTAAATGTCCTACAGAATTTTTCATGCATGACATTCATAAAATGACAGCAATTAAAAGCAATGCAATCCAAAGGTATGAGGATTTGTATTTGATAATCGAGTATCAGTAGCAAATGTTTATTTATCTTATGCTCTTCAAAATATTAATATCAATTTTTTGTTAAATCAGCCTTTGTATTCAAAAGCTGCGTTACGGAAAAACAAGGTTGAAACGCTGAAAAGATTTAACAAAAGACGCGTTTCGAAAGACTGAATACTTTTCCTCAGGCATAGGTATGTATAACGAGTAAAAGAGCATAAGCATGAGCATGTCCTGCTTTGCTTCTGCTCTTGTACATGACTACCCCATATGAATTTATCCTACTTGGATTTTTATAATTTTTATCTCCGGTATCTGAGCAATTCCTCAGTTCCCTCCTCACTTTATCATAGAGTGTAAAGCGGCAGCACAAACAATCACCTCATCGAATTCATGGCTAAAATTTTAGAATTAGTTAAAACTCAATTCGCATAATAAAACGCAATCGGTCTGCTAAGTACCATATCTCAGGGGAAAACACCTGAAAACCAGATTTTGGCAGTTGACTCATACATTTAACATTATCTTTTTCTGCGCCGAAAAGTATGAAAGGGTGGAAAACTGGGAGCAAGAAAACACAAGGGTAAACATACGAGTCAACACCTAAAATCGGTTTTTCACCAAGATATGACTTGGCAGACCAATTGCGTTTTAACATACTAATCGAGTTTTAAATAATTCTGGAATTTTAGCGTGAGTTTTAGTCGACTCGATGAGGTGATTGTCTGTGCTTCCACTCACGCTAAAATTCCAGAATTATTTAAAACTCGATTATGTTAAAACACAATTGGTCTGCGAAGTCATATCTTGGTGAAAAAAATTACTTTAGGTGTTGACTCGTATGTAGTCGACTCGATGAGGTGATTGTCTATGCTTCCATTATTCTTTTTTGTCTTTCTCCTCCCCACCTAGCTGACTATCTGACTGTCTGCGCTTCCACTTTTCGGTCTATCACGATTTATCTGACCTTTTAATGAGTTATTCATTTATTATTTCTACGTGAATAAAAATTACTTGCAACTAAAGAGATTTTTAGAGCCTCATCATAGGTAAAGAACAAAAATAGATGCATACGCTCAGTGTGAATCTCGGGCATAAAGAGTAAATGACTATAAACGTGGATCATAGGATACTTGACTAAAAGGAATTCAGCTTAAAAATTCAGTTTGTTCAATTTTTAAAGAATATTTATTAAAAATGGGAATACTTATTAAAAAATTTCAGCATGATATTCCTTTTAAAGATTTTCTTAAATCCTAATTAGTATCTCATAAGAAGGAAATGTAATCCGTATTTACGCAAAGTTCAAACAAAAGCAAGAGAAACTCTGAAAGATTTCGCTGATTTCCGCAACTACATTCGAGTCCATCACCTTTTATTTATCTGTTTTGAGGGCTGAAATGCTCAGGCACTGGTGGATCCGAGAGACCAATGGATTATAAATCAAAATGTAATACATTTATTGAAAAATTAAAAACGCTTTTATTAAAAGTAATATTTGCAGATCATGCTTTTGCGTATAAAAATACTTTCGTGAATGTGTCAGATTAACGTTGTTAAGCGAGTTTTTTCTTTTTTTTAAGAACAACATTACAGTAGGCACGAATCATGCTGAAGAAATCTGTAAATCATAAATCTAAATAAAGGACTAATGAAAAGCCAGTATCTTAACAATCAGTGTTGAATTCAGACACTTTTCTCCGGGATGGACTTCTGTGGCTCCTGAGGGGGAGGACATTACATAGTTCCGGGGGGGAAATTGCATTTTTTGATCATTGAAAACCCAAAATCTGAAATTTTCCGGGGGGGGCATTTTATTGCTTTGGGGGGATGTCCCTCCCAGGCCACCCCCTGGATTCAACACTGTTAATAATTGGTTCATTGGGCTTGAAGTACAATATGGACTAATGTTTGTATTTTTAAATTTAGGGGAGCCGGGAATGTTCGTCTACATTTCTGGGGGTCTGTGAAGCTTATCTGCAGGTTGTTTATCACGTCTTTTGTTACAGTATCACTATTATTTATTATTTTCTAGCTTCTGTTTTATTTATGCTCAGCATATTATTTTCGTAGTCTTAATAAATGTCAACAGATGGCGCAACATTTTTTTTACGAGAATGAATCTCAAAGGGAATTGATGGCAGGAAATAGCAGGAAAAGAGGGAGGAAAGGAGAGTAAGTTGAATTGACAACATTCCCCTCCGGAACCCAATTCGACTCACAATTTATTTCATTCTAAATGGAGCAAGGTGATGAAGTTTTGATTCTCAATCATGCAATTTTACCTTTCTCATTAATGCAGTTACTAGGTAAAGAGGAAGTTACAGGGACTACCTCCCCTAACTCTCTTTAAATACTGGAAAAGTTTCAGTTAAAGGGAAAAAAATCTTTGTACAATCAATGAAAAATATTAAACATGGCGATATATAAAATTGTATTTAAGGTGTAGATTAAGACTAGGTAATAATGTTTGAAGTGAAAAATGTAAAAAGTCAAACAGTTTGATTTTGTAGTTTCAAAGGAGTATGAAAAATTTAGAATTGAGGACATAGTTGGAAACAGAGAATGTATTGCGTGAGGAATGTGTGTGTGAGGGGGGGAGGGGAGGGGGGTATGTGAAAATTGTTGCTGGGGCTGGCCTATTTAAACAATCCGTATCTCTTAAGCAAATTAAACACAGTAAAAAGGTGCTAAAACGGGCTTGCCTATAAAGAAACCCGTCTATAATTTAACCTGTATATAAAGAAGCTTTCCTGTAACGAAATTCTTAAAAAGAGAAAAAATTCATGATCTGGATTCTAATTTTAATTAAAAAAAAATATGCTTTGCACACAGCTTAGCTTGTATTTTCCAATTCGCACAGCCTATTACTGATTTCACTTTATTGAGCACATATAGAAATGTATGCTCCATACTGCAGTAAGTAAAAATATGTCTGATTATATTCAAGATTTATTTAAGTAAAACTTATTAATAAATTTTTAAACAAACTTTAAAGAAAGACTTACTTTTAAAAAGTAAAACGAAGAATAATCATGCATTGAACACTGATTTAAGTTGTACTTTACAATTTATTGTATTATAGTAGTGCTTGAATATTACACTGAATTATCATTTTTTTTTTTTTCGAGAAAAAACACAATTTAAAATGGATCTCCAATTTTCTTTTTAACAATCTCAAAACTTTCTGACTCTTTTTAAACGCAAATACACAAAAGTGGCATGTCTGACTATTCAAGCATTTGGATTCAAGCATTCATGTGTTTGGAATGGAAGTACGTTTTTAATTTTTGTAAAGAAAATTACTTATCAAATTATAAGCGATTTCTATGATGTAACCACAGGTTTTTGTCCATTCTCGAGTTATCTTGTTGGGAAATTTGGCGTAAAACGTCGACTTTGACGGAATTTCCTGAAAGATATTTTGTATTTACTAAAAAATTAAAAACACTTTTCGATTACATAGTTCTAAATAAGAAAACTTGTCAATTTGGTGCATTTCCGAAGAAATGTGAATTAAAAAGTATGCCCAAAAGTAGCCTTTTTGAGCTTGAGAAAAGCCTTAAGCGACCCAGATAAATTTTATTGCAGGAAGTGTTCTTCGGCGTAAAGAAGCAATATTCTCTTAAAAACAGCATATCGAAGGGTAAATCTTCTAGAATAAAGCTCTGTTGTCCATAGTGGGACAAATCCAATATCATTTTTAAATATTAACAAACATTTTAATGGATATTAAGATATTCTTTCTGAAACATTTATTGCAAGAAGCATCTGTTATTTTATCTGTTTTATGTATTTGTCAATTGAATAATGAGCAATTCATTTTTTATCATCATTAATATCCTGGTTAATCACTAGACTGACTATCAAAGAACTCTTAGATAAATTCAGTCGAAAACTGGGAATAATGGTGTTAGCTATTTATCAAAAAACTGTGTAGTGATAATAAAATCATACTAAAAACTAAAATAAAAAAAATATCCTGAAGAAACAAATTTCAAAAATATCTGCCAGATTATAAAACTTTAAAAAATGGTAAAAATGAATGAAAATATTGATAATTTTTTTGCACTACAAGTTTTAATTTATCCGTATTCTACACTGTGACAATCTTTTTTTTTCAGTTTACTTAAGGGGCAAATGTAATTATAGTAACATAAAAATAAATCTATACAGTTATTCTGAAAAAATTTTGACAGATTAAAGATTTCTAAATCTATTACTTTTTGTAAAAATAAAATAAACTACACCGCATATTATCGTATTTCAGATTTATCAATTTAATATCTGTACCTTCATTTTTTCCAACAACAACCTTCCTCTTTGAATGTGTCAGCAAGTTAAATAACTGAACATTAGATTTTTTATAAATTGTTTGGCTTATAAAAGACTCTAGCCTTTATTAATTCCCTGTAACACTTCGAAGAAATGATTAGATTGAAATTATATTTGAAGAATGATAAGAAAAGGTTAAATGTTTTGCAAAGAAACAGTTTTTTAGCCCTTTAAAAGAAAAATACTATTATTTTATTTTAACAACCAAAATAAAGTTAATAAAATGATCTAATGAAATATAATTACCATATTACGCCGTAAATAACTTTATCACGTTGCTCCATAAAATGACACAAGAAGGCGAAATTTTAGTTTTGTTTCCTAGTCCAACATTTTCCGTGAACTTCCTTGTTTAAGCAATTTTAATTGAATTTCTTTTGCACACATTCCCTAGGTATATCGTTTGATTGACAAGATGCGAGACTCAAGTAGGAAATCCCTAGAGCTTCGTGTTATTTAAGATTTAATTAACAAGCGTATTTATATGCAAATACGTGATAATGAAGTTAGGCTATGAAGCATCAATTTATTTCAGACAACTAAGGATTATGCAAAATAGTTTTGAATTTGGTTTGGTACTTAATTATTTATTCACCACTGTAAATTAAAAGTAATTACGCTAAACGCTGCGCAAATCAGACACTCTTCTATATCCAAGTATTTCTTGATTCAGCGAGATACACTTAGATTGTAACACTTGATTATATCTATCTTATAATCCAAGGTAAGTTATAAATATCTTTACAAATCTGAGCTCCAATAAATTGAGTCGAACCTGGTGAAAACATCTACATACTGATGAAAAAATGTAAAACGATTAGTATTTATCTTTTTATATTATACATTAATTAACATAAAATATCTTCAAAATTTTTATGAAGTTCTTAAATTAATAGATAAAAATATAGTTGTGACCCAGCCAGTACTTGATACCCTTCCTGGGTGATCAAACTGTTAAAATACTGCGCCATTTCAAACTGAAATGAGTTTTATTCGTGGCACTAGACATACTGTTTTTGTTTAAATGTTAGTGCACCTACTAATATAACATTTAATATAATAAAACCCCCGTACTGACTTTATTTAATCAAATACACTCTGGGTCACGCTAACTTTTAAATAAATCTAATGTGATAAATATACTTTTGCAAAATTTACTTTAAAAATACTTTCCTATCTCTTTTTCACATGGAATAAAAAACTTCCGTAATCTACAAGTTACTTCCGGAATTTCGATCGCATTAGAACTTCTCGGGGATAAAAATAAAAAAGGAAAAAAAATCATGGGATTCATGGCGAAGAAGTATGTGAAAAGAAAGTTAGCCCATGCATTTCTTTTGAAGACAACATGAAGATGACAGGCGAGGAAGTTTTCGAACGCAATACATTCCTCATACAAGAATTCTTAAAAAGTCTCGCTGGAAATAAGAATTGAAGAATCTCAATATCACACTCTGGTCGTGACCGAAGTTTGAATTAGACAAAAAAATATTATACCCAATACACGATATCTATTCTGAAAATATAGAAAAATTCATAAAAGACATAAAAATACATAGAAATTTTTAAACAAACATTACATGCTGGGAGAATTTTTCGAATGTTCGTTATATTTTCTTCTTGTTCCAAACTTGAGCAATGTTAGAGAGAAAAATTACTCGTATTTTTATTAACACTGTATAAAATAGTTGAAAAGTGTTGATTCGTTTTGTCTATGCGTCTGGACGTGCTCTGACTCTTGTATTGACATGCACTTTTTATATTGTAATAAGTTTCACTATAGAATGTTTGCTATTGAAAAGGAAGTATGTCATTTATACGTAGACACAAAGAATCCCGTTACAGTGCAGTGTTAAGGAACGTCTATAAGCAGCCAACATCTCATTGTGAATTTGCCCTTTTGTAACCCTTTTGTTTAACCTTTGTAACCTTTCAAATGTAGAAACAGCCAGCTTCTATCTTTTCCATACTGTGGGTTATTTCAATCTTCAGCATCCTCAAATCAAACGAATAAACATTAATAGCTGTAATTTATAATATTAAGTACACAAGTATCAATTAATATGCAGAAAATTTCCCTTTTCCCATACTGCCATGCTCCACCAGTGGTCGAGAGGTTCTGATCTCGAAACTAGATGGGAGGTTAGTAAACAATCGCGCCCGTTGGCTTAATCATTTGGATTTTTCCATGGCTTTCTTCGAACCTTGGCTTTCTTTGTTTAAATACGGGTTAGATTTCCTTAGAAAGACTCTCCACCGAGGGCACTCTCTCTCTCAGGGCCCATATCCGTCGTGTTGATAATTGGCCGTCATAAACAGAACCAACCAATCCATGCAGTCACTTTTGGAAATTTGACAGTTTTTCTGAAAAATACCCGACCTTTACCTAAAAAGAGAAAAAAGAATTGTACAATGTATAAAAATACATGTAAGTTTAATGCATTTGAGAACAGAAAAGGATTTAAAAACATACAAGAAAGTTACTCGTTTGGATTTGAAAGTGTCGTCAAGTACGTCTATTGCAGTGTTTTAATTATATGGTCCTAATATTTAGAGCTAAAGTTTGGATAAAAACTGCATTTTTTCCCTTTAAGAATGTAACTTTAGAAATGTATTAGTATATTTCTTACAAGACTATTCGATGCACTCTGTTGCTGCCAAAGCTACTGTATATAAAATAATTCTAACTTTAGATATTGCATGCTCAAATCCTATCGCATACATTTATGATACTGTAAGTTCAGGGGAAAAAATCTGCTTCAATTGAATTAATTATTTTGTATGGTAATATCAATAGTCATTTAGAATAACACGATAGAAATTTGAGAAATTCTGTGTATTTTAAAAAACCTTTACCCTTTGTATCACCGTGTTGCAAATCTGTAACATACCCAAAAATCAATGTTACTTATGCAGTGAGCTTGAAAGACGATTTTATTTATTGTTACGATCTTACAACACAGCAATTAATATAAATTGTTTATTTAATTTTTAATAGATGGCAATATTGAGCTATTTTTTCATGCTAAAGTTTTATTTATCATTTTATTGATATGAATTTCTCATTGTTATTTCTAAAATGCATTTTGTGAATTTTTTCGAATCAAAAAGGCTGGAGACGTCTAAAAGAGATTTTTTGCAAAGATAAGTTCGTATACTTTACAATTTTGCATGAGAAATTTCACACTATTTATCAGAAATATCTAATTATCTGTTTATTGCAGATGATAATTAGCAGACTTTTAATCAATATTTTTTTCATTCTCTAAATTTTTAAACTTTGTTCGTGCTTAAAATGATGTACTTTAACATTTAAGTAAATATTTTTTTTAAAATCTCAGTTGTGGTGTTACAAAGGGTTAAAGATCAGAACTGTATGCAACAAGATAAACAGGCTAATCTACTGATGAATGTAGTGAAATCTTTTTAAACGTGTCAGAATATGAAAAAAAATGAACATCAGGAAAATACTTACAGATATATTTCAAAGGACCCATAAAACTTATGGGTCATTTTCTAAATGTATTTTCTTTTCCAGAGGGAGTTTATATTTTACACTTAACAACCGAAAGTTGAAAGTCGTAGTTAAAACTTGTAAAAAAAAATATTCAACATTATTTTTAAATGCATAATTACATTTGGACTGTGATTATGATTTACGAATATAAAGAAAAACGTAACAGTTGTTCATAACATTGTTAAAGAATTTTAACTGGTAACAAACTTAAAATTTAACAAAATATTTTTTAATGTTTTATTAGCTTTTGAAAATGTTAGATAGAAATTTATAGAATGTTGGGTAACAATATGTGCACGTAAAATATAAGATATACACTATTGAAATATTACTTCAAAACTTCCTACAGCACTGTAAGGTACATTTTTATATCTTTCTCTATCCTTAGCAAACATTTTGCCCTGGTGTGTTGAGTCTGTTATCTTATAAGGAGTTTGTCATTTTTAGGCTTAATACTACCAATATTCGAAGAAATAACAATATCATTACTATGAACTATACATACAAAGTTTCTCTGGGGAATCCATAAGATTTTCATAATTTCTCTTATTTTCATTTTCATTTTATCGTGTTTCAGTTTTACTTACATTTTCCTTTGAATTTCCCACATTTGATCCCATTTTAATTATATATATATATATATATATATATATATATATATATACTGCGGGTATGTACTTATTTAACATCTGCAATTGACATGTACAAGAAAGTTCATTGTCTGAAAATAGTGCTATAAAAAGTAGAAAGAACATGGACGTTGCGACATCTGAAAATATAAAAATTCATAACAACAACGCTTAATATAAAATTCCAGTAGCACACTTACAGAGGTTATATTAGAAATGAATGTTCTGCCAGTACTGAATTCTAGAAAAAAAATCCCGATGAAGTGCCAATATTGGTTAAATTCTGACTTTACATGGAAAGTATTAGCGGTGAAATGCTACTATTACAGAAACATTAGTTTTATATCGTAAATAATCACAATGAAATTTATTGCATAAATAGCTGTTTGAAATACTCAAATATTTCTTGTCAATAAGGATGCAATATTGTGTTAATGTAAACACGAATAGTTCAATATTAGACAAGTATTTTATGCAAATATTGTCAATATTGAACATGTATTCAATATAACTATATTGCCAAACAATATTGCTACAAGCGAATATTTATCCAATTCCTTTATTGATGTAATTGGTTCCAAAAAGACCAGAACTGTGTTATCGCTGGGATATTTAGTAAAATATACAACTACACCTTTTAAATATGACAACAGATTTATAAGTCGACAGCAATGCCCTTTAACATAAAATATTCTTCAAAATTTTATGAAAGTCCTAAGAAACAAGAGCAATACGAAGCAACTAAAAAATAATTTAAGGTAAAATGATCAAATATAAGAAAAGACACTTACATGTTTAAGATAAAAAATTTAAACAACATAAACACTCTGTAAAATAAATAATCCTATCTATACAATTAGATCGGAAATAAAAATTTCAAATAAAAACCACGAAGTACTCTTATACCTAACAGATTCCGATACATAGATATTAAAATTTTCTCCATTGCATTTTAACACATTCGCTGCCGGTCACGCACTAGCGCGTGAAATTCCCAATCATTTAACACAGAGGACGGAGTTATTGGCAGCGAACGTGTTAAGTTCTTATTGATAAAATATTCATGGAGTAATTTTTAAAAAGAATAAAAAATTATGCATATAGCATAGATTATCAAACACATTCCATTAATTAAACACTAAAAGAATATTATTAAGAAATTTCATTTTCTTATAGAATGAAATGTATGCACTTCACAATTTAAAAAATCCCTAACTGCTTGGCCTATATGCGGAGGTAGATTTTGAAGAGTTTTCATTTCAACAACAAAAAATAGAATATGATTAAAGATAAACCCAGTTTAACTACTTTATTTGGCCGCTTTAGAAAAATTTTTAATTTTATTTTTCTGTAAGAACTAGTTTTATCAAAATCATCTTAAGCGAAATTCGGCACAAATGCCCATTTTGACAACATATGTTGAAATATATTCTGACTTTTTTTAAAAAATTGACCAATACGCACATTATATAGTTCCTAAATAACAAAAAAATGTCAATTGAATGGGTTTGAGAATAAAATTGAATTTAAAAATAAATCATAAAATAACCAATTTGTCATTTGAATACATCCACAATTCTTTTATCAAGATCGCTTTGCGAAATTTTGTGCGAAGTGCCCACTTTGGCAGCTTTTTTTACATATATATTAAGCCTTTATCAAATAACTGACCAATATGCATATTACACAGTTCTTAAATAACAAATAACTGTCAATTAAATGCATTTGAGAGCAAAACTGAATTTAAAAATGAGTCATAAAATAACCAATTTGTTATTTGAATACATCCTAAATTCTTTAATCATGATGGCTTTGGGAAATTTTTTTGCGAAGTGCCCATTTTGACAGCTTTTTAAAAAATATATTTAGTCTTTATCAAAAAATCGACAAATACGCAAATTAAATAGTTCCTAAATAACAAAAAACTGTCAACTGAATGCGTTTGAGAGCAAAATTGGATTTAAAAAAGAGCCGTAAAATAACCAATTTGTTATTTGAATACATCCTCAATTCTTTAATCATGATTGCTTTGGGAAATTTTGTGCGAAGTGTCCATTTTGGCAGCCTTTTTTGAAATATATACTCCCTTTATCAAAAAACTGGCCAATCCGTCACATTATATAGTTCCTAAATAATAGGACCTGTAAATTAGATGCGTTTGAGAGCAAAAGTGGATTTGAAAATGACTCAGAAAAAACGCATTTCGTTATACTCACTGAATTTTCCGGTCACGATCACTTCGGGAAGTTCTGTTCAAAATACCCTTTTTGGCAGCCTTTTTTGAAATATATTCTGTCTTTATGAAAAAACTGGCCAGTACGTCACATTATATAGTTCCTAAATAAGAGGATCTGCCATTTGACTGCGTTTAAAATCAAAAATGAATTTAAAAATGAGTCAGAATATAAGCAGTTTCGATTTGAGGTTTTTCTCCAACTCCTATTTTTGTTTAATTTATTTTTGCTATAAGAATTGGTCCTATGAAAAATTTGTTAGTATAAAAGTTGTAGATATTATTGAGAAGATGTAAAATAAATTTAATTAGGTTTGATTTCTTAAGAATTGTGTAACTTATGGATTTTTTTCTTTTTCCAACCCTTTTTTTCTTTTCGTTCATAATTTTTTTTTCATCGGTAAAAGTTGGTCCTATCAAAAACTTGTAACAACAAAAGTTTTAGATAATTTTAAAAACATTTATAAAAAATTTAGTTGGATTTGATATCTTAAGAACTAACGAAATTATGATTTTTTTCTCCCAAAACCCTGGTTTTTTTTCGCCCCTTGAGCCCATTTTTAACTTTATCAAAAATCTGTCACGTATAAACTTTTAGCCCATTTTTTAGAAGTAATATAAACTTTAAACTGATTCGATATCTATTTTAATTAAGAAGTTATCGCGTTTTTTCGGTTTTCACAAAAACCCTCCCTATTTCTACCCCCTTGGTCCGATTTTACCCATTAACGAACTCGACCGAGATTTTATGCCCTTTGATTTTATGTAAAAGTTTGAAGAAGATCTGAGCATAATTATGGAAGTTATCGTGTCTAGAAGAAAGTGATATACACCGATAGATAGATAGATAGATAAACTTTTTTACTGATGGAATGTTTTGGTCTAGGAGTCTATCGGTGTAGATCTGCAAAACTTTTTCAGAAATTCCAACATGGGAGAGAATGCAATAAGTAGTATTTCATACGAAATCTACCTAAAAACAGATAGTTCAATAAAATGCTATTTTAAGCAATTGCAGTTCATATCCGATAATTTATGCGAATTCTTTCGTGCTGTCCTGTATATGATCTATAGAATTGATACTCGTCACATAAAACACTAAAATTAGATAAATTTAAAACTGCATACTACACGTTGCATACTGCTCTTCCAGCAAATATCGGTCATAGTCAGTCCTGTAACCGAATATTTTTGAGCTTCTCTGTAAAAGAATCAAAAATGCTCCACACTCCATAATCTATAGAAAAAATGTTGTAGTAAATCTCAGTGATCTATTTTTTCTTTATGTTTGAAGTATTATAGCCTCTTTAAAATGTACCTCACACGATTTTTTCCATGGATAATGTAATGGATAGCGATTGTGCGTGCCTATGTAAACGAACAATAAATGCTAGTTATTCTATACACCCGAGAAAGCATGTTATAGTCCTGCTGAATAACGTACATCAATTATGTTCTAAATGTCATAACAACAGCAATATACACCGCAAACGGATTTTTCCTACAGATAATAATGTAGCGGATTTTTTTTCTGTATTTTCTGAAAACGAACTATAAATAAAATACCCTTCAATTACAAAAGTGAACATTCTATAGTACTCTTCATTAACATCATAAAAATTAGATGCTTCTGCGAATATATTTTACGAGAGTTAGAACATCCATATACACTTTTTAACTACTTTGATAACTGTTAAAAAGTATCTAGGACATAATTAGAAACCATATTTTTATAAATATGGTCCATATTTTAATCTGTGCCTGTTAATATACTGTGTTTTTAAACTTATATGATTTGTAAATATGATTGTTAATCTATAACACAGAAAATTACTGATGTGGATATAAATTTTGTTCACAGAAATATTTATCCTTCAAAATTTCTTATTTTTATTCTGAAGCTATTAACATACACATTCTGCTCTTAGATCAAAGAAGCTATGCATTCAAGAATCCAATTCAAATGCTGATACAAATGTTGTATTATATCAGCATTTTTTTCTGATAACTTTTTTATTATTATGTGTAGATAACTCATATTCCTTAGTTTGCGTGTGCCAGGCATACGTATTTCGGTTACATTCATGTATGCAAACGTTTGTTCCTTTAATGTTCTTTCAAAACAATCAGCAAAAGATGAATGAGTAATACAATAATAATGGAATGGAATAAGAAATAAAATCTTTTGTTTTCTTAATAAATAATATAATTAGGAGGGAAAACTGCAATTAAAAATACTCATTAAATAAGCGAAAGAACACACGCAAATAGATTTATTGTTATTCATATAGATTACTAAAGCACTTTCATTATTAATATCGAAAATTTGGATATACACAGGGTGTCCACTCTCAACGATGGCCAATGGTTTATTCGCAAACTGTTAATCATGGGGGAAATTAGTTCGAGACATCTGTTTGTATTATGTACACACCAAATTACATCCAAATCGGTCCATTAATACCCGTGTTATCACGTGACAAAAATCAGATCATTCCAAAATGTCAGCCATATTAGAAATTCAAAGCGTTATAACTCAGCCATTTTTTAAGATACAGACGAAAAAAATACTCTGGAATCTTTGTATCAAGCTAAAACACATAAAAGAACAATCTTTTTTGAATTCTAAATTTTGTGTGCCAAATTTTATTTTTATTTTTTTTAATTTAAACGGCCGTCATTTTGAAACAAGATGGCGGATGAAACTGGCTAACGATCTCTGTTCAGACATCGGTATATACTGTAAACAAATCACGTTACATATGAATCATTTCATAAATACGTGTGTTATCACGTGACAAATTTCAGACCGTTTAAAAATGTCAGCGACACTAGAAATTCAACGTTTTTATAACTCAGTCATTTTATAAGATATAGACAAAACAAAAAAATGCTAGGTCAAATGCACAAAAGAAAAATATTTTTCAATTTCTAACATTTTTTGCACTTGATTTTAATTTTTTTTTTTTTATTTAAATGGCCGCCATTTTAAAACAAGATAGCGGATGATGCTGGGCAACGAACTCGGTCGAGACATTAGTATGTACTATGTACACACCAAGGTTCATTCCAATTTGTTCATAAATACGATAGTTACAGCTTGACAAAGATCATATATATATATATATATATATATATATATATATATGGATATATATATATATGGATATATATATATATATATATATGTGTGTGTGTGTGTGTGTGTGTGTATATATATGTCAACATTTGAACAGAGAGTGGTTTTGGGGTCTGGGGGTCATGATCGGTGAAAATTTATCAAAATTTTCCGGACGGCTGCAGTATGTAGTTTTTTCCTTTTTGTAATGAAAGCTACCTAAACGAGAAATGTATACAAAGCACGACAAAAAGAATACCGGCCGTAATCGACTCTAAGAGACGAATATTGAGAATTTTGTCTTGGAACACTTATGCTGAGTATTTTCGAAATAAATTTCTGTTTTATTGCGAAAGTTTGTTTTCATAAATGAATGATAAGTATTCTATCCAAATATATCTAATATATTTTATGAATGCACCAGTAAACAAAAATATATAACGTTCATATTATCACAATGTAACTTTTAGGTATGTAACTAATGATATGGCCACCCACTGTAAAAGTAGAAAATATAACGGCATCTTTCAAGATAAACTTTCCTTTTTCTGTGATTTTAGTATGAAACAGAACTTTCCAAATTTCATTCTCTAAATATTCATTACTATTATAATGAGAAATTGCGTAAAATGCTTCAACTTTATTTTGTCCCCTTATTGTAAAAATTTCATGGACATTTTATATCTCATACGGAACGCAGTTTCACTTTGTATATCAATGTCAAATCAGATTTTAATTTATTTTTTCTTGTATATAAAGTTTAAAACTACATACATTCGATAGCAAAAAGTCTTTGCACGCATAGAGAAATTTTGCATTAAAAATATATTTAGTCCCGGAAAATTTACAGGGATTTTCAGATATGATATTTCTAATAAAACCTAAAAAATTCTGTTATTTTTGGACATATTGAATAAACTGTATGTAATTTTTTTTTCATTAGGCTGTAAAATCCCATTGAAACAGAAATAATTATTTGGAGTAGTAAAGATTTTCGAAAAGATTTAAATTTTAAAGAAAGATAAAATGCTGTTTCTAAGACAAAAAGATTATTAGTTTTTATAAAATTAATTATTATTTAAAAGCTTTAATATGGGGTGGAAGAATATAATTCTTTTCCTTCAAAATCATCCTTAAATTATCTTTCCGAATGCTAAATAGCATACGTTTGATATTTGACCACAATTAGCTTTTGGCAAGATTTCAAAATCTAATACATCATTAAAATTTTAAAATCAACTAAATGACTCGGTTTTTTTTTTCATTCTTTTTCCACCTTTATTTAAAACTAAAATTAAATCTAATAGATTAAATTTATTTTGTAATTATCTACTATTTTTGCCATTCACTGTACAATTGTGAAACAGTAACAATTATAAATCAATTAATGAAAATATGCTTCTGTTACATTAAGATTATAATACTATCGCCAAATTGTATGTCAATTTCAACATTCAATTTCGAGGAATGTTTTTATAAAGCAACGTTATTTTTAGTTAGATTGCTGAGAGTGGTTTGCGCAAACAATATTATAGTTTTAGCTGATTTTATTGTTCTTAATGTTGTTGTTTTCTGGTTGCTAAAAACGAAATTAAGTAAAAGAATCTAAAGTAAACTATTCTAGGATTCAGAAGAAAATTTTGGCTTCAAATCTTATTAAGCTTTAACTAATGTTACTGGTCTTACAGTTCGTCGCTATCGCTACGTTTTTCAATTTTCATAGTTTAACTTGTAACTTTTATTTTAACTACAAACACTATAGAAATTTTGTTTCGTTTGGAACTTTAGTACAATCAACAGAGACTTCTGAATAGAGGAATTTTAATGATAATAGACCTTGACAAAAAGTTTAGTATAAAAACATCATCCCATGAGTTAATTGCTCCTTTTATTCACCTACCGAGGAACCGAAGTTATGTGACAATTTCTGCAACATCAATTAAAGATTATATCTTACTAAACTGAATGAGCTTTTAAAATTTGAGGCATTTCGTAATTGAACTTTTATCATTACATTTTAAACACGTTTGCTTATTAACGATTTGGTTATAGTATATTTAAATTATAGATTTAAAATAAAATTCCTAAACTAAGGGTCTTTTTTATTTAAACTTTATTTAGAGAAGAACTTTTACCGCTGGCTGAAGACGTTTATAAAGAACTTACAATCTTTTTTTAACAGATAAGTTGGCTTCTAGAATAAAAAAGGAAATTCTTAAAAAATATTTTCTGGATAGTCTTAACATTTATATAATTCTTCTGATAAGGCAAACTGCAGAATACAGATGAAATCAAAGAAATGAAAACAATTTCTTTCATTTTCAATATAGATTCAGTAAACAAGGCTATAATTTCAAGAACAACTACATAACGCTTCTATTTATTACATGAAGAATAATACACGTACACCAATAGCGATTGGTCAGTATGATCTCAAATTCCCCTTGCTAAAGTTATGAGCATGTAAAACGTTCACATTTTTTAAATACAACTTCATGAAATTAATATTTTTAACTTCTTTTTTCTGTGTATTTTACTTATAGGATATTTCTCTCTTTTTTTTTTCTTTTTCTGCTACTGTTGTTGTCGTCAATTTATTTCTATTTTATGTGTAAAAGTCTTAGCCAATCTATGAACTATGAATAGGATTTTAACATTTCAAATAAAATCAAGTTTACATTAAAAAAATATTTTGATAACTAAGAAAAGAGATATTCTTTTAAAAAAGTACACCGCAAAAAGGAATTAAAACAGTAATTTCGTGAAGTGATATTTTAAAAATAGAATGCGTTCCGCGACTATACGTTTAACTTCAACGAGGGGAATTCAAAATCCCACTGACCGACAAGCTTAACTCTTTGAGCTCTGGTGGACAAACATCTTTCCATTTAATTTTAATCCCCAAGTGTCACATTGGCACCAGAATATACGATCGATTTTATTTGAAAATAAATTAATGAATTTTTTCGTGTGCATTTTAAACCGAAGTTTTTGTGTGCAAAATACTGGTATCAATGGGAAATTTCGATATTTTGGCGAAATTCTCCTTTCAGAGCTTTAGAAATTAAAGCAAATCTTCGAAGACGCTGTTCTAAGTAGTGCAGGAGAGTCCGAAAAGAGTAATCTATCAATAATACCAAGGTCATTTCATATTGATAAATTTATTTTGTTTAATATGCCTGAGATTTGTTATATAACCACTGAAAATAACTAAAAATTTATTAGAATATTATACCTAGTTTATTAGAATATGTAATCTAACCTTATTATAAAATAAATGAAAAAGATTAATCTGAAAGTTTTTTAAGGAAAGATAGCTGTATTTTTCTCAAAAGCATATCTTAATTTCATGGTTGATTGAATTTTTTATGACTAGCTTAAATCAATAAACAGATAAATAGATATACAGATTATCATGAGATACGTCTAAAATTTACATAGAGCCATTTTGAAAGTGGTGTTCTTTTCAATCCTATATGTATAGCTTACCTGATAGATATCAGTATTGATGCGCAAGAATTAAAGTTATGCTCGAATATGCATTCAAAGTAAAATCTTTTATTTCAGGTTTTTTTGTTTTTAACTTGGTTTGTAATAAACTAATTAAAAAATTTTCTCAAATATTATATTAAAACTTAGTCAGTTTGATTCTTAAAAAAAATATTCTTGCAAAAATGTATATTCTGTATATTTATTATTTGTTATTTATTAATATAGTACACATGTATTGAGGATAAATTTGTAAAACCTGTTCTTAAATTAAGATGTTTTTAAATTAAAGATCTCCACCTGCAACTAAACTTCTATTACAAATAGAAGAAATAAAAGCAAGATAAATAGAATAAATACTTCTGTATTTGTTTGGGTTTTTGTTTCATGTTTCGCTTTTCCAAGATACAACTATCTTTCAAATAACATGAAATAAGACAAAAAAAAAAAACTTTCAGAGTATATGCAATACTAAGTTTGTGTTTTCAAATTAAAAACACCTTTTCATGGTTCAGAGAAATGCATGGTTAACAGCGTATAAAATAAGAAACTTTCAAAATTAGAAAACTTTCTCCTAGTTTTTCTGCTTACTTTAGTATCATTATTAACTTTGCGTTTGTATCTATTTGAAGATTTAAAATTCGCTTCTCAGCGTCCTTCTCGCTAAGCATACACCGAATTTTGGAAAATACCATCACTTGCTGTTTCCAAACCTGCGAAGTAGCTACTCCATGAAACACGTGTTTTAAAACAGCAAAAGTATTCCCAAATCGAAAATACTTGTAGCGCAGAAATTTAACTTAAAGTTTTATAATTAGATAATTACAAAGTAAGGTAAACTGGGTAATCATTTCCGTGTTAGCAATTACGTGGCCGCAATCCCCAACGGAACAAAAAATTATTTTCTCGTCGCCTGCTCATTTTCCGCAAGATGATTGCGATTTGTATATTACACTCTTTCTGTATCTTATGAGTGTCAAAACCCCTTTTAAACGAACTTCGACTTAGAGTTGTCTGTTTTTCAATTCCTAAAATAAATCTCTTTCAAACAAGCGATTCGAGAAATGTCTCTTATAAGTCACTAATTACTTTCGGTTACAAAGCACGTCTTGTCACCATAGCAACTGCTTCTCCTTATGAACTGCACTCCCCACCGATAACTTCAAAAGTCAAGTTTTGTGGAGAGATTTTTATTGAGAAATGTTTTATGTCGTTTTCTCTCGTGCGTCCCCGTTTTATTATTTCAGCTTAAAAAATATATTGATTTAACACGCGATGAAGTAATCCTTTAAAAATTAATAAATAACGTCTTAATTATCTGTGAATAAAATTTGTTTATGATTTGTTTTCCAAGTCACGCATAATTAACGCAATTTGGATCAACTACTCACCCACTTTGGATGTGTTCATTAACCGAAATTGAAATACATTGCAATCAAGATTTCTGCGGAGAAAAATTAATCTCGAGTCCTTTTGAAAGCATGCTTGCATAATGATTCATTGTTAGACGGTGAGCGGCACACGAAAACCACGTTCGTTTTAATTAAAACAACATTGTTTCTGTTAATGATTATTTGAAATATTGTTATTCCCATTTTGAGGACAGCTATTTTTGTTGCGAAGGTCTGTGATAGCACTGATATTGTAAGATCTAACGACAGCTCTCACAATGAGAAACCTTTTTGCATTTGTCCGTTAAATCTAGTTATGTCCAATAAATTGTTAGAATTAATTTGAAAAAACACTCAGTAGCATAGCTTCTTCTTAGACTTATGCAAAGTTCGTACGCATCAAGGAATTCAGGGGATTTTACTTGTTTTAATACCAGAAATTCGGTAAAATACTGGTCGTTATATCTAAAGATTCTTCTTTCATTAAATACGCTAGCCATTACTTTACGAAAATTATGGTAAAATCTGATTCAAAGTGCTTGACGTGTACAAACCCTCATATGTGATTAATTGAAAAAAGGAAAACCGAAACCAATTTAAAGAAGAGTTCAAGTAAATTAGAATAACCAACAACAGTCACTTCGATGCTAAAATCTAAAAGTATAGAAGTTATCTATACTGAACACATAATGTAAAATTGAATTATTTGTCATTGACAATAATAAAAACACATTTTAAAAAAGTACCTAAAACCTGTTGAACACCACAACATGCTGTTCAGCTGTCTCTGTTGATATCATTAAGAGTACATTGTTTATGGTTTTATACAGTTAGGACATTATAGAAAATTTATTGTTTGTATAAATTTCATATTATTTATAAATTTTATAAGTTGTCTTAGGAACTAACATTATGTGGGTCCCTTGAACAAAGTTCCAGTTCTAAGACCGTATAAATACTTTTAGCTTCATTTTTAAAAAGTACCAGATTTATGGCTTTGGGGGACCAGACAACTATCCTTCCTATTTGTTCAACTAAGTTCACCAAAAAATGATTGAATCACCAAAGGTTAATACAGTAAATCAACATAAGGATTATACAATTTTCTCAATGGATTCATTTTGACTATCGAATTGGGTTGATAAAACATTACAATCAGACATTTAGATGTTCATATATTTATTTTTTAATTACGCGTGTTCGCTGATAATCTCAAGAATTTTTTTACATTATTACCAGCATTTTGCGGTAATTAGGTTTGATGAGCAAAAACCAAAAACATCCTAGTCAACTCTACCTAATTTCCAACTATGTTGCTATTTGTGTTACAAAAAAAAACATTTGTTTGGATTCTTTCGATTCTTTTGCCAAAAATATTTTTAATCATTGAACGAATACCATAATAATCAGATTGCTGCCTTAACGGTAAACTGTTGATCGCTGTTCAAATTGCCGCAGTACAATAAGAAGTGACTGAGCATAGATTTTCAAATATAAAGGGTAGATTTTTTAAAGTTTTATTTGTTTAAATTATGAAAGATTCTTCAAATATGAATTTAAAGGACATATTTATTAAATAACTGCTGTTGATTTTGAATAACATTTTCATATTATAAAGAAATAAAAACTTCGTATTTTAACCGACAGTTATAACCTTCTCATTCCACTACATTGATATTTTCCATTCTCTTTGAAATTATCTCTTACAAAGTTTGATATTAACAAAATCTCAGTTCAAATTGACTGGAAGACCGTTGACAAAGTTATAAATGTGGGATAATTCAGATATAAGTAATATGAAAATGATGTGAATTAATATGAAGAGATATAAACTTCTTTAACACACCATAAAAAACTTAAATTCGCTAGATCTTTCAAAAGAAATGAGTCTTTCTTCATCAGGCAAATACAAGATATTCGTCTACTGTGAACCTGCGGCACGACTGAAATGAAAAAGCGGGAAAGGGGACAAGCTGAAGGAACAGGCAATAGGAAAGCAGAAGGCAACAGCCAATCATGAAAGAGCAAAATCAAAACGGACAACTCATACACTGAAAAAGGGGAAGGAAGAAGCAACGTCGTAAGAAGGGGGAAAAAGGAAATTAAAATTAGATTATAATAAAATGAAAATATACACATATAGAAGGGCTCAATTTTAAAAAATGGCTATTCCTTCAGCTTGTTCCCTTTACCGCCTTTTCATTTCAATCGTGCGGCTGCTTTATAGTAGACGCACGTCTTTTTTAGCCTGACGGAGAAAGACTCAGTTCTTTTGAAAGTCCTAGTAAATTTAAGTTTTTTATGGTGTGTTAAAGAAATTTTTATCTCTTCATATTAATTCACATCATTTTCACATTACTTATTTCTGAATTATCCGACATTTATAATTTTGTCAACGGTCTTCCACACAATTTGAACTGAGGTTTTGTGAAATATAAAACTTTGTAAGAGAAAATTTCAAAGGGAATGCAACATGCCAATGTATTGAAATGAGAAAACTATAACTGTCAAAATCAGTTAAAATACGATGTCGTCTTCTCTCCACCTTTAGCTGACATACAAAAGTGCTGTAGAGAGGATTTCTAAAGTTAAAAAATCTCATACTTTTCAAACGATGGTGCTGTTTCTAGTTAAATCAAACTTTTGTCTCATTTTCCTCGAAAGAGTGATCGAAACAATTATAAACTTATCACTCTTAGGCAAGACATGTAATTATCATCTTTAAAGCAATATGTCAGTGATTACACTGCACTTATAAAAATATCTTATATTTTAAACTTCTAAACGTTAATCGCTTTCAAGTTATTCCCAAATAGGTATGTACACAGACATATAACATAAAAGCAGTTTTATTTTATGTTTATGTTAAATTTCAAATAAATCTGAAAGCGTGTAGTTTTATCACTAAATGTACCTAGAAATTATTTGAGCACCTTATTTCTTTATAGGAGTGATTAAATAGATTATGCAGGGTGTGCTTCGAAATCGTTTTAGAATAATTTTCTTTGAATCTTTTTTATTTTAATATTATGCCTAAATATAAAAATAAAATGATCCATTTTACTATTTTTAACATTTATTTTCCAATAATTAATCCATTAATGTGTTTATAATTATTTGTTTTTTAAGCAATTTTGCATAAGATTCTAATTTTTTAGCATAAAAAGTCTCAAATTTTATGAAACATAATTCCGCCATTTTTCTACTAAAAGAATTGAACTTTTTTTGTTTGTTTATTTGTCTGATTATTATTAATTTTTTTTTTTTTTTTTTTTTTTTTTTTTTTTTTTTTACTTTGCATGACATGAATAGATATATTCTAAAATATGTAGTTTTAGAACATTTTAGAAATATATTTATTGTTGCTGGGATTTCTTAAATATGTTTCCTTGTATGTATTTAAAACATTATTCTTTTTTAAGTATATCACTTCTTTAAAAAATAGAGTTGCAAAAAATTGGTTTACTCCCAGGTTTAAACAAAAAAGACCTGGTTTATTCCCAGGTTTTTTTTTTCCTCTAAAAGTCAAGGTATACACCCAGGTTCAAAGCCTTTTCATCAGTCTTTGCATCTCAACTAACATATAAGAAAATTTATGTTGGATAATGATATTCTTTTATGTATTTCTTCCAATATATAACTATTTTCTATTTTAAATGTCAATGACTTACCATATAATAACTAAAGAAAATGTGTATAACAAAACAGCCTGCAACAATTGATTTGTTGCAGCCTGCAAAACTTTAAAATTACAATGTCTATTGCATCCGTTCTTGGTATTTTATAATAGTCTAAGGTCACGACAGCTAACAAATAAATAACTACCAGTTAATTATACAGAAGGAAATTTTATTAAATATTGCATATTTTCTATTTTTCTTTGGAATATGAAATCGATTTTAATGTAGAAAATAAATTTTAAAAATCTATCTCCTTTGCGTCTTCAGAGGAGGAAATATTCAAACATCTAGATTTCCTTTTACTCGGAGGAATACTTCTACTGCTTGTAAAATTCGAAAGGGAAGTTTAGATATATATTCTGTAGATTCCCTCCCTTCCCCTCAAATAATGTGACCATTTGAGAGCCCCTTCGGATGCTAAATTGTTCCCTGGGGAACAAAGTTCCTTCCAAAGGGAATCACTGAAAACTGTGTACAACATTTACACTTGTTGGAAACAGTTTTCTTGACATATAACATATAGCTTTGTTGTGTGGATTTGTCGAAGATCTTAAAGTTTCACTTACCGAAACCACGGTAAAAATGATAAAAATAAAGTATTTTACTGTGCTGGTACTCAGCAAAGAAAATATATTAGATTTATTATTAACGCTTTAAACACCCGTTTCTACGTGGAACTTTTTTAGTATGATTTTTTTTTTAAATCCTGGTATGAAACTTATTTAACTTGATGTAAATTAGATTTTACTGAAGCTAAGTTTAAAGGTGGCAAGTATGCAATGTCAAAACGCATTATTTAACATTAGAACCGCGGCGACGGGCCATTTTGACCCGTATCATATGGAGACCTGTCGATTCGAACCAGAAAACTCTTAATAAAACAAGTGAAATATATGCTGAGCAAAAATATTTTCAATAAATAACTTAGAGTTCTAAATGAAAATTCCGGTGAGATATATTTTTATAAAACTTGAATGAATTTTCCCGCGGTTCTTGTGTTAAAGGTGAAATTAGATGATACAATTTACAACCCTAGTCTTAAATTCATACGTTTCCTCATTAAATAGGGCTTAAAGATTCCTCTCTTTCTCGGATATCACTTTTTAAAAAAAATTTACGTGTTTTATCGAAGAACATATATTAACTTATGTACGAATATAAAAAGTAAAGTTCTGAAGAACAGTGTTGTCCAATTGATTGGTTGTCATGAACTCTTTATATACCTTTAACACTAGAACCGCGGTGACGGGTCATTTTGACCCGTATCATAAGGAGAGAGGTCGATTCGAACCAGAAAATCCTTTATAAAAAAAGTTAGATATATGCTGAGCAAAAATGTTTTCAATAAATAACTTAAACAATTTTAAATAAAAATCCCGGTGAGAAATATTTTTCTAAAATTCGAAAGAATTTTCCCGCGGTTCTAGTGTTAAAAAATACATATTTTTAAAATACTTTCGATATATCAATTGTAACCTAACAGAAATCGAGTTCTCGGAGCTCTAAATATGATATTCCTAAAGATGACACAAAACCATCAAATGTTCTTCGATTAACACAATGAATTAAACTACTAAGTGCAGACATATTATACGATACATTGCCGTCAGTAGCGGCTGGTCAGGGGGTGCTGCATCAATTTATTCATACCACTAAAATTGTGTGGTTATTTCAGTTTTATTTAATCAACAAAATTTGACGAATAAATAGTATGAAAGATTCTGTTAAATTTTAGTGGTGTGAAAAATCGGATGCAACACTCCCTGAAGAGCCGCTACTGATTGCCGTGCAACATTTTATATTATAACTAAACTATCATTTTATTAATAGAAATCGATTTCTAGAAGCTTCAAATATGTTAATCTCAATGAAGATTCTCTGTGCAGGAATACAATGTATTAAACTACTTTCAGACATAATAAAATTGTTGTGAAAGAAATTTTTATTTTAATTTAAACTGTGTCAAAGCTTTAATAGTTCAGATTACACTGATTGGTCGACTTAGTTGGATTGAAGTTCGATTTAATGATGTACTTAATCACGAATCGCATATAACACAGAGTGGCGTGTGGGCAGGGAAAAACACAGTCGAAAAAAGAGGAAACTCCCAGTATTTTCTTATATAAAATACTTTAAATTATACGAAAGGATTAAAGAAGACTTTTCTTTAACAAAATATTGGTATTTAATACCTTTTTTAACTTTGTTTTTCCCTGACCACTCGCCATCCTTTAACAGTGTTGTGCTATTACATGAAATAACTTTTCCAGTGAATAATAATTTTAATTACTTTAGCGAACATGGAAATTCTGGATGAATGCTGTGTTGTAAAGAAATGCTTCATACAAAAACCAGGTAACATACGATTTTTTTAGTCTAGTTGCTATGAATAAGATAACTTTAAGCAAAATTATAATTCAATTATCTAAAATTTTTATACCCTTATGTATTATTACCTTTTATTACCTTTTTGCGAGCAGTCAGCAAGTATAAAAAATTTTTAATAATCACTTTTCACTTTTTATGTTTTGTACAGCAAGCGCCCTTACTACAATTTATCGATTAAAACAAGTTCTGCATTGTTATTTAAGACTAAGATGCAAGCATTTATATTCGATTTTCAATTTCCTCTTTTCACAATTTTCTAGGGACCTCACCTCCCCTTTAAATGCGTTTCAGAAAATTCCGAGGGCCAAATCACGCGGAATGTTCTCTGAAGGGTGATGAAATCCCTCTCCAGGAAAGACGGAAGTTCATCCTACATTCCCATTTCCTGTCCTTACTCAGGTAGGTTGATGTAGGGAAGGGAGAAAGTGAGGTAAATATTGCAGGTTATAAAAAGAGTTTTTATTTCCGCTGGTGAATGTGAATTTCTCGCCACGTCCTTAGATGATTATATCTAGTCGGAAAATAAGAAACACGCATTTGCTCAATTCAAATCCAAAGAAGAAAATAACGTTTTGATTTTAGGAGTGTTTATGACATGTATGATATAGTATGGAGAAGAACATTGCTTTTCTATTGACATAGGAAAAGTGAATTTTGATCCTCTCATAGTAAATTTACCAAGATATAAATTCGAAAGAGACAGAAAATGTTAATGTATTGTAGGCAATAAAGTGAGATGACTTGTGTTTATGGATATTTGCATTAAGTAGGATATGTAGAGCCAATATATTTGTAAAGAAATTAATCTTTATTTCTAAAAATCACAAAGGATGAATATCATATGAATTTATTGTAGGAAATAGAAAAATATACTTTTTGTGAACTACAATTTATATTCATACAAACTGTACAATGTAAAATTCAATACATTAAAATTGTAGTATGAAAAAATTAAATAATCGTTTAAAGTTATTTCTTCGGCTTGCAAAGACCTTATAAATATTTATTGGACTACTATATTTTTACAACTCATTTTGAATTTCACATTGGATCTTAGACAATTTTAAAAATTGAAATTTTTAAAACTAAACCTGTTTTATTTGGAAACGATTTGGATCTTTTTAGAAATGAAAACTTTAAATTTTATAAAACATTTTGTTTCAGATTAAACTAATTTCAAGACAGTTAAATGCTTTAAAATATAAGTAAATTAACGGCGATTTTTCCCAAGAAGAATTTTGAAGGGCAAAGGACAACATTTTGAAGGACGCCATTCCAAAATTAAACATATTTTAACCGCACTTCTGGATCATAAATCCGCTCACTCTAATATATCTTATCAAATAGAATTTAATGCAGTGAAAAATATCAAATCTTAATGGCCTAAAATTTTCCTAGCATTTAAAAAATAGTTTTCTTGCAGTTAAATCTTTTTGCCGAAAAAAAATAAAATTAACAATTTTGCATTGATAAAGAATTGAAGTACTATATTATAAAGTTAATTAGAATCTATGATAATCTTTTATTATGACTGACCAATAATTGATTGTATTTTAATATTTTTAATTTTAAAACACACTTGATTTCAAAACTTTACTATTGCAAAAAATATTTTCAAAACAAGTTCTCAAACAAATTTTTTAAAAGTAGAGATCAATAGAATATTCGGTTTTGTTTTGGGCCCAAAATCAGTCTTGCCGAAAATTCGTTTTCGGCGGAAATGCGGCTGAAAATTCGGCCGTAACTAAACCTGACCGAAACTATCTGCATACCAAAAGTCTTTCTTCTTTTCAACATTATTCATCGATTTGAGCTTTATTGTCTCAAATCAGACTATTTATTGCTTCCAACTTCGTTGTTTATAATTACCTGTTATTACTGACTCAAGACGTGAATGCAGATTATAAAGCAAGCAATGCACATATAAATAATTTTTTTCATGTGTTCATTAAAAGACTCAAACATAAAAGTAACAGAAAATTTTCAGTTTGAAACCGCAGAAGCGTTTTGAATACTCTTAGAACTGAAATATTTTTTAATTAAATGAAATTTCTATAATCAAAAAATCTTTCTCTGCCGTTGATGAATTAATTATCTTTTATTTTATTTGAAAAGAAAAACTTTTGGGCTTAAGACACAGGAGAGCTAACTTAGGCCACATATATAATTAATCAATAGTTATGTACACTATACTGCCATTAATGACCGGATACTTTCAATTTTAGACATTTTGTCAAGTATTCAAAAATATACTTGTCGGATTTATCTGGAAATTCGTGATTATAAACATTATGTTTGACCTCATATTTTTTTCAAAATTTTTTTTAATAAGGAGGACAATTAAAGGGTCGAAGAAAAAATATAAATATGGGAATACTGTGCAACATGCCTGCTGAAGTAATAATTTTGTAAGAATAGAATGTGTATTCATAGACATATAATGCATTTTTCGAAAAGGTAAAAAAATTCGGGTATTTTCTTTTTTTTAGCTTATGTAGGATTTTCAACCAAATTTAACGGCAGTTTCAGAAAAATGGTAAAATAAAGATGAAAAAATATAGTGCAATTGCATTATAAATATATTAAATATTTTATGAAATATGAGTATTTGTATGAAATGTATTTTATCTGCACCTGGGCGAACAATAACAACAATTTTTTTTTCATAATTTAACAGTCAAATCTATGGAGCAACTCTTTAAAAAATTCAGTTAAATATCTGAAGATTAAGAATTATATCGAAGATAGAGTGAGCTGTTTTTTAGTTGCTCTCTAAACGCTGCTGGATGATAAAGGATTTTCCACAAATTGTCAATTTTTATAGGTTTGGAAAAAATTCTTCGATTTTGATACTTCTTTTTGCCATGGACGAGGTTCTTTCTGGTGATTATCGAAAAAGAATTAAAGCATCAATAAAAAAATGAAAATTTAAAAAAATAATTTAAAATCGACAATTTGTGGAAAATACTTTATCACTCAGCTACATTGAGAGGCGACTAAAAATCAGCTCACTCTTGTCGCCAATATCTTTCTGAATTTTCATGATAATTGACTGATTTTTTTAATGAAATTCTCGATAGAGAAATAATGTAAAGATTATTTTTATCGTTCCTGCATGCGCAGATAAAAATTATTTAACCTTCACATTTTATAAAATATTTAATATTTTTATATTTCAATTGTCCATATTTTATAAAATATTTAATATTTTTATATTTCAATTGTCCATATTTTATAAAATATTTAATATATTTATATTCCAACTGTACTATATTTTTTCTACTAAATTTTGCCAATTTTTCTGAAACTGGCGTTAAATTTGATTGAAAACCCTGCTTCGTACAACTAAAAAAATCCTAAAATTTTTTTAACTTAAAAAAACACTATATTTACATTAACATACGTGCTATTCTTACAAAAATCAATAAACATGTTGTACGATATTCACATATTTGTATTCTGCAGCGATAGATCATTTCCTGCATTTTAATTTACAAGGTGATCCCAAATATTGTTTTTTTTCTTCCCAAATATTGTAATTGTTTTCCTCATCTAATGGACGTTTATATATATGAGGCCAAACAAAATCTTTATAATCCTGAAGTTCCAGAAGAATTTGACAAATATATTTTGAAATAATCAACAAAATGTATAAAATTGAATTTGTCCGGTTATAAATGGCCATATAGTGTATGTTTAATAAATACGCATAATTAATAAATTATGCATATTTTATAAATACGTATAATTAATAATTATGTAATAGTTATGTATGTATTAATTACTTTAAGACAGATAATTTAATTATTTTTTTAAATATTTGGACATTTTCGTTTTCGCCCGAAAATAGAAAGATCACCGAAGTTCGGTTTCAGCCTTTAAAACCTGTTTTAGTCGATCCTTATTTAAAAGTTACATTTTACTGTAGTTTCGTGACATATACTTTAATATTATAAGTTTAGAATCAAAATCTAAAACAATGGAAAAAGTTTATATTTAGATGAATGAAAATCATTCTGTTAGTAAGGTTACGTGGGACAATTTGTCCATGATTTTACAATATGTGTCTGGAAATTCTGGTATTTCAGATTCCAAAAGCTAATATTCGTTTGAAATAAATTCTGGACCTTTGTAAATGCATTCAGTTAGATTCACTTAGGTCTATATTTTTATAAGGCAACTGGACCAGGTAGATATGTGTTTCACAGGCGTTTTTTTCTTTTTTCTTTTTTTCGTATCATGTATCAGGTCCAGTTTGAAAAAGTACAAATAACTTAAAAAAATTCGTATACGAGGTAGACCATATGTATCTCAAAGCAACTTTAAGATAGAATTGCCTGTACTTCAATTCGAAGTTCAGTTACTGTTGATCCCATTTTTCCACAGATATCGTGTTTTTTTAAAGGCTTCAAAGTGCAGTTATATCTTATGTAATCGGTTTACAAGTAAGCTATCGGATCTGCCAACGATAATCGTCACATTATAGAGGTAGGCAAACGTGTAAAAAAAAAAACCGCAGATACAACATTTGACATTTTACAAGCATCTTCAACTCTAAATAGGGCATGTAAAAAAGTCACCCGCAAGCAGTATTTGCAAATTAATCCATTGTAAATGAGAATAAAATACACTCTAAAAAAATGTGTAAATTTACACATAAAAACAGGTATATCGATGATACAAAAACGACATGTCTATGTGTGTAAATTGGTGTGTAAATTGCCAAATACACGCCTAATGTGTAAATTTGAAAATACACATTTTAAAGTGTAATTTGATGATAAGTCCAAATGTGTAAATGTTATCTGATAAGCCTTAAAATACATACTTTAATGTGTAAATTGCAGAAGAATACACAGATTTATGTGTTATATTCTCACACATTCATATGTGTAATTTTATGTGATTAAATGTATTTTTGTGTATAATGCAAGAAACACATACTTTTGTGTTTTATGTAAAATACTCAATTTTTTGTGTAGTATGTAAATTACACAGGTTTTTGTATAATATGCAAAATACACAGATTTTTGTGTAGCATTCTCTTCATATAAATATTTCTGCTGAACATGCAAAACACAGATTTGTGTGTAATAATCAAAATATTTAGATATTTGTGTAATATTCCAAACAGACATATTTTTATGTATTTAGCGTTAACATTATATGTTTTAGTATGTTTAAATTGGGAATTAATTCCCAATGATTAATAATGATAATTTTAATGATTAAAAAAATTGTTCAAAGAGCAATATCATTTACTGATTGAGATTATATTTTCTGGTAGCTCTGTTTGATGCCCAGAAAATAGTGTGTGAGGGAGTGACCTTTCCATAAAGGCACTCTAGTGTTTCTGAGATCGTGACGTCAATAAGTTAACATGTGTAAGCGTAAAAGCGACATCTATCTTCTCTTTTACTTTAACTTTCTAGAGTGTGTGTGCTCTTTCGGATTTTACAGTTTACTCGCGGTTATTAGTAATATGTTAATGTGAAGTATCTCAGTTTGCAGCATATAAAAGCTTGGGTTTGAGTGAATGAGGGGTGTCTCTGGCACTAGCCAGCGAGAGTGTGTCTCTGGCATTAGCCAGCGAGGGAGCATCTGTGTCCAGCCAGTGTGTGAGGATCTCCGGTATTAGATAGCGAAGTGAAGTATTGTTCAGCGAAGTGCTAGCCGATTGAAAAGTAGCAACGAAGCCTCCAGTGAGTGGAAAGGAGTTCCGAGAGTTGACTTGAGAATTGGCCTGGGTAAGAAACCTCTTAGTTTCATTTGGATTGTTTGTGAATAAAGGATTACCCACAGCCACGGGCTGTTTAATTAAGCTTTATCTAGCAGATCAGCCAAGAGATAGCGGAAGGTATTAGTAGGTGCCCCGACTGAGCTAGGCCGAAGCTTGTGCGTATGATTTAGCTGTTCATAGTGTTTTCAGTTGTGTAAATTTAAGACTTGCTCCACTTCCCTTCAGCCATTATCATTTTAATAAACTTTGTTATTTTATCCTAAATTACTGAGTATGTCTACATTTAACCTCCACCACGACCAACCTAACGTTACAAATGACACTCAGCATGCATGTAACGTTACAAATGGCGCCCACCGTGGGTTTACCGTTACAAATGGCGCCCAACGAAACATCGGACATTGTGAGATTGTGCCACGTGTGTATTTCACCGGTGAGGGTGATATTAGTGAATTTTTAGTTAAATTAGATGATTATATTTTGTTCAATAATATACCTGAGAAAAGTAGGTACGTAGTGCTTAAATGCTCGTTGAAGGGCGAAGCACTTTTGTGGTTGGAAAATATAGGAAAGTTTTTGATTAATGATGAAGCGAAAAGATTTGAACAAACTGTGATTGAGTTAAAGAAGGCATTTCCTCCAGTTAAAGATAAAAGTATTTTGAGAAGAGAGTTCTATTGTAATAAGCAGAATATTTATGAGTCGGCGTCAAAATTCTATCTACGTAAGCTTGAACTAAAAAATAAATTAGATTTAGATATCACATTTGAGGAATTGTTGGACATTGTTTTTCCTCTTTTTAATCCAAGTATACAGGACTTTATTGAAGTTAGAGCACCGAAGAATTTTGCAGAAATGCATCAGATATTATCGAAGTATGAGACTCGGCATAGCTCGGATCAACGGGATTTGCGTAACCCTCGTCAGAGACCGGTCACAGATAGTAATTTGAGAAATGAGGGGGAACGTAATTTTGTGAGAGGGGGACAGCGATTTCCGGATAGTAATTTGCGTAATAGAAATGATGGATTTGGTCGTAATATGTCGAATACGAGTAATGGTAACAGGAATGGTGGTGGCGCTAATAATTTTAGAAGTGGTGAGAGAAATATGTATGGAAATAGACAGAATAGTGGTTATAATCGTAGTGGGGGAGGACGGGACAGGAATGTTTCTTCGCAAGTAAGGAGATTAACTTCGGATGAGAATGTTGAAAATAGGTCAATGCAAAAGAGGTGTGAGGAGGTCGGGTCAGTTAAACTGGTAGGTGACTGTATTTCGGAAGGTATGCAGTCACAGATTAAATCGGAAAAGCCTTCTGTGAGTTTGAATAAAATTACTATTAATCCGGTTGAGTTACCTGAAGTGTTAATTGTGTTAGATGGTATTGTCGTTAAAAGTGTCTTCGATACAGGGGCAGATAAGTCGTTCATTTCTTTTGATTGTTATCGGAAATATTTTTCGTATAAGAAGTTGAAGAGGTTAAGTCTGGTGGTTCGGTCGGCACAGGGAGTAGCTTGCGATAATAAAGGTTCAGTAGAACTGGAAGTTGAAATTCGTTCGGTTAAGACATGTTGGGAGTTTTGTGTGTTAGATGGTTTAACAGTGCATTGTATAGTCGGTGTGGATTATATGAAGGATAGAGGAATTAGTTTGGATTTCTTTAAAAAGTCGTTAATAGTGAATAATGATGAGAATGTGAGTAAGAAAGAGCATGTTTCAGTGTCAGTTAATTTGGAGGAGTCGGGGTTAAGTGAAATTGAGAAGGAGGAATTTAATAAGTTTTTGAATGAATTTGGAGAGGTTTTTTCAGATAAACCGAGTTTAAGGAATGAAATTCATATTGGTTTTGATGCACTAGTTGCTAGTAAACCATTTCGTTATGATTTTATATCTAATATTTTTAAGTCTTTGTGTGAAAAGTTGGAGACTGGGGACGGTAAGGAACTTACTCAGTCTAATATGGCTGAACGTGTAAATCGTACATTAATTCAAATGATTTCTTCGTATGTTGGTTCTCATCACCAGTTTCTTCAGCATTTTGCGTATGCACTTCGTACAGCAGTTCACGAGTCGACGGGGAAAACGCCAGCTGAATTGTTTTTGGGTAGAAAAGTCATTACTCCATTCCAAAGGCTAGTTATGGTGTCAGATGCGGAAAGTCAGTACATGTGTCAGGATATTGAGAGGTTGGTTAAGGAAGCTCAAGTTCAGATGGGAAAAGCGCAAGAAAAGCAGGCTCAGTATTATAATATGCGTAGAAGGGAGTTAGAAGTGAAAGTTGGAGATTTTGTGTTAGTAGAAAAGCATTGGTTAAGTTCAAGTCGTCAAAAGAGAGTAGCTAAGTTTGGTCCGAAGTTTGTAGGTCCGTTCAAGGTTTTAGAAGTTCGAAATAATAATTTGGTTGTTGATGTCAATGGTGAAAGAATGACGGTTAATTTGGATCAGGTTAGAGTTTATAAGTTTAGAGAAAATGGTAGTGAAGGTTCTCATGTGTCGAGTGGTGTTTCGCGAAATTCCCGATCCAATGAGTGTCCCGAGTCCAGCACTTCTTCATCTAATTCTTTTCATCGATATTAAAGAAGAAAAGTTGGTCAAACAGCTCCAAAAACTGTTATTGAGAGTCGAAAGCCTAGCAATCCGAGAGCAAAGTATGATAACAAAAATAAGAGAGCAGTGTCAAATACATCAGATTCTGTGTGCCATAAAAGGAAAAAGATTATAAACTATCCCGTTCCTCCACTTATGAGACAGCAACCTCACAAACATACATTATCTAATAGTTCACCATCTTCGGTACTTAATCCCCGGAAAAGATTTCAGATGGACACTCGGCAAACTGTTAAACGAACTTTAAATTCCGAATTTTTGCCTAATAAGAAACAACATAGATCCGGAAAGAAACGTGGCCTAGGATCTTCAGTAACTTCGGGTGCGTCTAGAAAGAGGAGACAACTCTCAGATTACCGGCATCAACAGTGTGAATCTCGCCATGGAGTGACCCCAGCGAACCGGCCAGAGCAGAGTCGTCGAGCGGAACCTACAAGTATCCCACGGCATCAATTCAGAACCAGGCTGCAGGCACGACAGTCAACTGTGGCGTCACCATACAGTTCCGATGACGAAAGATCCTTCGTACAAGGTTTCTGGGACAAGAGGAGAAAACCATCCTGTAGTATGAAGCCAGCCAGCAGCGAATCATCTCTATGATTGGGTGATAATGTTCTTTATTAAATTTCTATTAGAGTGCATATATGTGGTAGCAATATGAAGGAATAGAAAGCAGAAAGACTGTTTTGTATTTTTGGCCATTTTTGGGTTTTTTTTTTTTTTTTTTTTTTTTTTTTTTTGACGGACTCACGGTTAGTGCTTAATTGTGTTCAAAATTTGTTTGAAAAATTGTTAGTTTTATGTATGTTTGAGATTTTGGTCTTAACTGCTTTTAAAAATTCTGGATCTATTGTTAAATTGTTGTGTTATTTGTTAAAAATGTTACTATATTGTTATATTGTTCATGTGTTATAAAATGTATGTTAATGTATGTTTAAATTTTCAGAAAGTACAGATAGTAATTTGGGTTATTTTGTACACGCGCCGCGGTTCAGGCGCGCACGTGTTTTACGGTCAAGAAGTCCTTGACACGCGTTTCTATCTCTTATTCTAACATTTAATGAATTAACTTTCTCCTTATCGTTCGTGGTTTATGTGTTACGTTTGTACTCTAGTTGGGAATGGTTTCCGCAAGTTGCGAATTTTTAAGCTGCGTTTGAATTTGAAATTGTATTGTATTAAAATTGAATGTTAATGTGATTTTCTTGCAGGGAAGTATACCTGTGTTATGTATTGATTCTGCTATTTTTCTTTTAGTTAATACAGATGAAGAGCATGATGACGTCATTTTGTAAATTTTTGATATTTTTTTTTTTATTGTTGCATAAGCACAGCGATATGACGCTGTACGTATGTGCCCCAATTATTGTTAAAGTGGAGTTAAGTTCTGAAGAGTTTTGGGAGTTAGTTCATTGGCTAATGGGTATGTAGGTATTACGTAATAGCAGAGTTATTTTGAGTATGAAGTAAAATTTAATTTTAGATGAGTTCGGTATTTGGATGAGGAAAATTTTTGCGCATTGGGTTTTTTGGACTTGGTGCGAATTCTAGTATTAGGAAAGTTTTATGGGAGAAATTTTTGGTAATGTTATAGTTGTATTGCAATATTGAGGAAAATTTCGGAAGTTTAGTGTTTTGAGAAATTTTAGCACTCCCAGTGGAGTGGGCTGTTTTGAAAGAAGAAGTAATTAGTTTTGAGAGTTTTACGAGTTTTTGGAAGTTTTACGGAGGCTATTTGTAAGATAGAAGAATGATTGGATTGAATATGTGAATTTTTGAGGCAAACTGAGGTTTTTTGGTTGTGATGGGTTAAAGTTAATATTTTGAAAGTTATGTTTGGTTCTAAATTTCACCCATCACTGTGTTTTTTACGGTTCGAAATTTATAAGAAGAAAAAGTCCTGGTCATGCATTTGGCCCAGCCCTTTTTCTCTGTAAAATCCGAGGGGGGGTTGTGAGGGAGTGACCTTTCCATAAAGGCACTCTAGTGTTTCTGAGATCGTGACGTCAATAAGTTAACATGTGTAAGCGTAAATGCGACAGCTATCCTCTCTTTTACTTTAACTTTCTAGAGTGTGTGTGCTCTTTCGGATTTTACAGTTTACTCGCGGTTATTAGTAATATGTTAATGTGAAGTATCTCAGTTTGCAGCATATAAAAGCTTGGGTTTTAGTGAATGAGGGGTGTCTCTGGCACTAGCCAGCGAGAGTGTGTCTCTGGCATTAGCCAGCGAGGGAGCATCTGTGTCCAGCCAGTGTGTGAGGATCTCCGGTATTAGATAGCGAAGTGAAGTATTGTTCAGCGAAGTGCTAGCCGATTGAAAAGTAGCAACGAAGCCTCCAGTGAGTGGAAAGGAGTTCCGGCAGTTGACTTGAGAATTGGCCGGGGTAAGAAACCTCTTAGTTTCATTTGGATTGTTTGTGAATAAAGGATTACCCACAGCCACGGGCTGTTTAATTAAGCTTTATCTAGCAGATCAGCCAAGAGATAGCGGAAGGTATTAGTAGGTGCCCCGACTGAGCTAGGCCGAAGCTTGTGAGTATGATTTAGCTGTTCATAGTGTTTTCAGTTGTGTAAATTTAAGACTTGCTCCACTTCCCTTCAGCCATTATCACTTTAATAAACTTTGTTATTTTATCCTAAATTACTGAGTATGTCTACATTTAACCTCCACCACGACCAACCTAACGTTACAAATGACACTCAGCATGCATGTAACGTTACAAGTGTACCAGCAATGTATTTTGGCAATTTTCACACCACACTAAATAAAAGACAAATCATTTTCGTGTCACCGATATACCCGTTTTTATATAAAGCATGATAAACTGAAATTTTAATTACCAATTTGTATTTTCTTTTAGAGTTGGTTTATAGTCCTACAACCGTGAGATCACAATTTATGCGCAGACTGTGCATAATTTCAATTCCTTATAATTTCTGTCTTTTAAATTAAAGTTAAAAAGAAATTATCTCGCTCATATTTACTGCTATAACAACTCATATTGTTTTTAATATTTTAAAGAGCATTTTTTTTTCAGAAATATATATTATTAATAATATTAATAATACATTTTAATATTAGTAATATTAATAGTATTAATAATACATACTTTTCCATTATTAATATTAATACTAGCTATCCAAGTACATTAATTAGTGTTTCACCAATATTTCATAATCTGAAAGATAACGAATGTTGCTATTTTGCGTATTATTCAATATACATATGGCCATAGGCTAAAAAAAGAATTTTGGGAAATGTTTAGAAAATATTGCATTGCAATAAGATTTAACTGATATTAGAACTTTCTCCTACATTCTGCGCATTATTAAACATGATTCTTTCAAGAAAGTAACTTTTAATTTAAATTTAAAGAGTGAAATATGATGTTTGAAATAAAAGAATCGCAAACAGCGCAGAGAAAATTAACCAAATAATAATAATTATTATTATTATTATTATTAAATGCTTAAGCATAAAATGAAGTCTTATAGTAAATGCATAGACATATAATAACATTACTGCATGTAAATATCAGCAAAAATATTTCTTAAAACAAAACACCCCATTAAAAGACACGTACTATGAGTAGTACATCATACCTGAAAGGACTAAATCAGATTATTTTGATATAAATTGGAATTTTATGACTTTTGTTCCCAATGTTCAAATACTGAATGACTACCAAGGATTTTAGTCTACCAAAATAAAAAAAACTCCTCTAATTGCTAACATAATCTGTGTCTTTATCCCTTAACTAACATAACTAATAGTTCATAGTTACAGACATTATAAAAACTACAAAGTAGTTTTATAATGTCTGTAACTATGAGCTATTTTTAGTAGTAGTTTCCTTTGTAGCATATAATAACATTATATACATTAATATTTTGAAATAATATTATGCAATATTATGCAAAACTATATTAAATACTAGTGATATCTACATTTATTCCAATTATTAATAACTGCATTTAACATAAACTATTAACACTATTTAAAATTAATAATTATTAAACAACAATCTCTGTATTTAGGAACATAATATACATTTATAATTAGCATAAAATTAGTAATAATATAATTTTTAATTAGTATATAACATATTTTAATTACTAAAATGATTATTAACAATTTTTTGCTCATTCTAGAAAGAAAAAAAAGGGAAGATGCTAGTTCCAAAAAGTACACTATTTCATGAGGAAATATACTTAGTAATTTGTTTATTAATTATAAAAAGCATTCAGTTTCTCATTATGATAAACAAAGTCCCATTAATTTTAATAATTTTATGAATTACAAATTGAAAAATACAATTAAATAATAACATGTTTTAATTTTTTTCTAAAGAAATAATTCTCTATCACTTTCATAAGATCTTGGAAACTTAGATTAAGAAATAATGTGTAATTTGGAAGTTGCATTACAAGAAATCTGTGTTTACTGTAAGTGAATTTAATTATGTTTTAATAAAGTAGGGTGCATTTTGCCAATTTCATAAGAAGAAAGTTTTTCCACCCTAAAAAAGTGATTAGAGGAAACAGCAAATAGTTACAGAATTAATAACAACTGCAAATAAGTAATTTCATCAATTAGTAACACAATTAACAAAATTAACAAATTTATTTGCATCTCATTTTGCAATCTGTCAATAGTCTGAATCTAAATTTACATCCACATTTGCATATATTAACCCCCCAAAATATGTCAGCACATTCATACACACATACAAAGTAAATATAAGGAATAGCCAATTATATATGAAATCCTCAAAACATTAAACAGCACCATTATTAGCACTTAGTGGAAGTTCTCAGCATTTACTGTTTCAGACAGTTTTGCTGCCTTAATTAATCCTGAAAATTTTTATTTGGTGTATATGAGTTGAAAAAGTAAAAACATTCAACTTTTACTGAATAAGCTCTTGCTATGCTTAATATATTTTTTTTTTCTCATGCCTTCTTTTACAATAGCGATTCAACCGATAGCATTATTTCATTCTATTTTTAGTTCCAATATTTGCTATAAATTTATTATTGCAAAAGCAGAATGAGAAAATAAGATTTGGCTGCTTTATTCGTTTATTTGCAGAAAATTATTATACTTGCTATGCCTATATTATATAAAATAATCAATAATTTGATTATTAAAAGGAAATTATGACATTGTAATTTATACCAGATTTGAATATCATTTTTAAATTAAATGATTTTTATACTTATAAGATAAACACTATGCTTTTTACAAAATTATCATGCTTAAGTCTTTGACAATACTCAGAAATTAAGATTAGAAATAATTATTTAAAGCATTTTTGTGTATTCAAAAGTCAATACCTGTAGAAACTTGCCAAATTATGGTAAACTTAGATTTTAATACTTTTTTCTGTCATTTTAAATCTTTATAAAATTTATGATTTTAGTCAATGATTAAAAAAAAGTTGATTTAAATGACGGTTTAATTACCGGTTTAAGTCAGCTGATTAAAATCGTTCGCTCCCTATGAAAAAATAATAAAAGCTTAGTTTGCATTTATTTATTTATTTATTGTGATTACATTATTGTGATTTATTGTTGATACATTACTAGAAGGGTGTCTATTACTGGCACATCTACCTGTACTGAAGTGTAATATGTAATACTTTAAAATAGCTTGCTTCAAAAAACGTCCCCCCCCCCCCCCCACCAAAAAAAAAAAAATGCGCGCATAACTTTTATTTATTTATTTACATTCCTATATATATATATATTTATTTATTACAGGTTTATATAATAAATCTTAAGAAGTATCAAAATTTTTTTATAAATACACAAAAAAGCATAAATGAACTAAAAAAAATGCAATCTATTTAATTTTATTATTACTATATTGATGTACACAAATTAATTACATTTTTAAGATAATAAATTCACAAATAATGAAATTAAAAACATTAACTAATTTAATAAAAATATTGGGCTCTGTTTTAAGAAAGTTCATTTATACAGTTAATTCAATTTCTAACCAAAAATAATCTCATTCTTTCAAAAATATATCATTTTAGAAATAATCTCATTTTTTCAAAAATGAGACATTTTACAAATACACATACATATACATATACATATCATGTATATAATTCTTTTTAGAATAAGTGCAAAAAGTATTTCACTAAATGTGTTAAATTAGTGTTTAAATTCAAAAGTCAATTCAATAACTAAACATATATGTATACTTCTCTTTCTTCATAATTATAGCTTTCATAGAATGGTCATAAGTATGCTTAATATGAAGGAACGCAGTCACTTTTGCGACACCTTTGGAACTCGGACAATGATTAAGATTTTCTAATCTAAATTTTACTAATTCAATAAAATAATCATAATTTAGTTGAAATATGATAGCATTTTTTATGATAAAACTTTCATAACACACAGAAATCATAAACATTATTTTACATTTTTACATAATAAAAGGAATCTGAGCTAGAAAAAGATTAGATATATTCAAATAGAAAAGAAACGAACAATATTAGAAAATAAAGCACCGAAATTTTATCATTTTCTTAAATATAATAATGCTGCTAATATTTATAATGACATTTAAATTCCTTAATTTTTGGTTGTATGTCAAAAAACTTAATATGTAAAACTGAACCATGAAAATCAATTAAATTAGTTGTCAATTGAAAAGCTTTATTTTCATTAGAACAAAACATTTACATACCTTTCTTATAGAATATCCATTTTTTTCATGCCGGTAAAATCACAATAGAAAAGAAAAGACAGTTCAATTTTTTCTAAATATGAAGACAAACATTCTGTAATAATTAACATTCCTCGATTATTTGTAATTGCATTATTATTTATTCTTATTTTTTGAGTTAACAGAGGAGAACAAACTTTCCTCTTTTGACATGTTCGATTCTAAAAATGGCGAAACTACGATACAGCAGATGTTTTCAATTTTCATTTTTCACCTGCGTACTTGGTATTTTACAAAATGCAGACGAACATTTAAAATAACACAAAAGTTCATGTAAATCCAGGTATTTTTCTAATTTTACACATTTGTCTGGGTAACCAACCGACAACAACTTGTAGTCTTAATATCACAAAATAAATGCACATAAAAACAAGTAATTCTTTTTACAAAATGTGTAATTTTCATGACAAGTGGGTGATTTTAGAAATTTACACACTTATCAGTGTATATAAGAACTATGCGTAAATTACAATAACACACCAATTGGTGTCAATTTAGGTATTTTTCTACTTTTACACACTTGTTTATGTTTTTCAAGTGATAACAAACTACACACTTAGTTTCAAAAGCTAAATACACATAAAAACAGGTAAAATTCTGCAAAAAAATGTGTAAAGTACATGGCAAGTGTGTAAATTTACAAATTTACACATAAATGTGTGTAAATTTGATTAATTTACACATTTATTTTTTAGAGTGTACTATCGAAAATGCATGGTTTTTAAATAATAATTTCGATACTTCGTGGAGCTAATATACATTTTCTTTTAAGTTTACGTTCGAAAAATATTTTATTGGAGAGTGTCACATCATTCCAAACGAAAAAAAAACATCATATATGATTCGAACTAGGTGTGACATGTGCTCTTTTTCGATAATGTATCTGGCCTACGGTGACATCAGATTATAATTTACAATGTACAGTATTTCGCAATTGTCCAAAACCCTCGGAATAGTTCATATATAGCGGACGCCATAATATTTGCAGTCGTGCTGTTATTGAACTGGCAAATATAATACAACTATAAGCTATGGTAGCTTCAAATTATCATTAGCTTTTTCTTACATTTACTGTAGTTGATGAATTAGTTAATTTACTGTAGTTAATTAGTTTTGAATTTTAAAGCTCTAACGTCTTTATGCGATACTTGAGAACAGATAAACAGAAAAACAATAAATAAATAAAACATATGAACATTTTGTGAATGGCATGTAAAATGATTTGAAGGAGTTGATCTTGAATTTTAATAGGCTCTTGGAGATAAAGGTTTAATTCCTGGGGGGGGGGGGGGGAGGGGGAACTTCATATGGAATATCTGAACTTAAATTTAAGTACTTAAACAGGTAAATTATTACATTCGATGTCAAAGGGAAAATGTTGTGGTTTTGTTAAATTTCGACACTGCATTTACAAATCGGAAAAAGGCGTCCTGATTCAACTTTTGCTTCTTCGGTTGATTTCACCGGAATATTCTGATTTCCAAATATATTTCTAAATTTCTTGGAATAATTTCTTTTAGAAGAACATTTTTAAAAATTTTAGGATTGTTTGATAATTTTTGCACTTAATATAAATTAATTTATGTGGCTAAAAACGAATTTAAAATTTTTAAAAACATGTTTTTATAAGTTAATAACAAAGAATTCGGCGTGAATCCAAACTTTCGTTTTGTTACATTAACCTTTCACTAATGTTACCGGTCTCACCGACCACTGTTTTTTTTTTTTTTTTTTTTTTTTTTTTTTTTTTTTTTTTTTCAATTTTTAGAGTTTAACCCCCTGACTGCCCAGCAAAATGGTAAAATTGTAATGTTGTTTTCGCTAAATTTGCTAAAAATATTAAAAAAAGATGTTTTTCCAATCTGATACAAAATATGTTATTACTTATAGGTGTATAATCTTTGATAGTATTAATCCTAACTTAATTTTTCAAAACTGGGTTTTATTTGTAGAATTATATTAATTTAAATATTGCTTATGTTGCAATGAAACCTGCAGCTTAGTGTACGAAAAAATCCGGTTGCGGCAGTCAGGAGGTTAAATTGTAATTTTCAGTTTAATTACAAACACTACCAAAATTTTGTTTCATTTCGAATTTTAGTTCTATCGACAAAGAATTTTAAATAGGTGGATGTTAACCCTTAACTACTGAGACAAAAATTTTCTCATAACTACTGTGAGCGGTCTGTCAGACCGCTTAATCTAAAGATGAATAAAATGTAAAATTAACTCTCAGAATATTATTTTTGTGTTAAACTTTATATAAGGACTATTATAAAAAAAATCCAGCTCATCAAAAGTCTTAGAGATAGTAATAGGTCTCCAAACGAAACAAAATTAGACCAGTATCTATAGTTAAACTAAAAATTATGAATTAAACTTCGAAACTTGAAAAACTCAGCGGTCTGTGAGACCGCTAACAGTAGTTAAGGGTTAATTATAATAGTCTTGCACAAAATGTTTAGTTCAAAAACACAATTCTATGAGTTAATCATACCTTTTATTCATCTTTCGATTTTGCGACCTCACAGACCGTTTCACATTAGTTCCGTTACAATTTCTGTCACATCAGTGAAAGGTTAACGTAATTTCGTTTGAGTTTTAAATTTAATTAACAAATTTATATAATTTATTGGTGTTATAAATTTCATATTACAAAATTTCAGTATATGTCAATAGAACACGGCAACCTTTATCAGGGTATCGTTATTTGCTTTGTCTGTTATTTCCCTAACAACAAATTTATATCATACGTTCTTTTGCAGAAAGCAACAAGGTAAGAATACATGTTTCCGCGTAGGAAGTAACATTTTAAGCTTCCGTATTCCCAAGCAGAAAAAAAAGTACTGTTCTTTTAAATTATCTTTTCGTTCTCCAGGTACATAACGCAGGCAGATGTCCGAGTAGGTATTCCTATATCCTTTATCTATTATCTGCCTAGATAAAAGCTAATATCATATTTCCATGCAGAAAGATAGTCAGATCTGATGACATAAATGCTTTCTCACGAAAAGATCCATCTCTCTCATCCTATTTAAAATGCTGGGATTAAATAACGCATATTCCCGCTCACGGTTGAAGAGAGCACCAAAACAAGTAGTTAACTCTTAAGATGTTTTTGTAAAATTAGTGCTAGGCTAAAAGCCGTAATATGTTGTATATAGTAAATCATATGAATATTTTTGCTTAACCCTTTTAGGAACAAAGCACTTCTTTTATATAATGCTGAAATGATTGCATGACACCAGAATTTACAGTTATTTATTTGAAAATAAGTAAAAGCTTTTTTCTTCGCGTATTTAAAAGAAAATTTTCTTTCCAAAATTATGGTGCCAATATGTCATTTAAGGATTAAAATTAAATGGTCCGAAAATGAATAAGTTCCTTTAAGGAATAAATATTTAACCAAGATATTTCATTAACCGTTAACCCAAAAATTGGCATATAACTACTGTGAGTGGTCTGTCAGACCGCTTAATCTAAAGACGAATAAAATGTTAAATTAACTCTCAGAATACTATTCTATTTTTGTATTAAATTTTAAATACAGGACTTATTATAAATAAATTTCAGCTATTAAAAAGTCTCTTGAGATGGTAATAGGATTCCAAACAAAACAAAATTTGACCCGTATCTACAGTTAAACTAAAAATTGTGAGTAAAACTCTGAAACTTGAAAAACTCAGCGGTCTGTGGGACCGCTAACAGCAGTTAAGGGTTAACTCTCTAATTTCTACTGTGTAAGACTTTGTAGAATTCTTTATTTAGAGAATCTGAATTCGTACCAGAAAGTTCCAGCAAAACATTTTACTTACATAATTACGGAATGTCGGCTATTAAGTATAAAACAAATATTGCTATTTTAAATTTCTAGTGTAAAACTGAAATTTCGGAATTAAAAACTCCAATTGATTGGAAACAATTATGGCAATGGAGGGTTAAAATATTTGAAATATAATATGAAGCCCTGATTAGCATTTATAAAGAGAACTACTACAATATAATTTTGTGTCATGTCACCATTCTTAACCTCATGTGGATGGTTAACTTTTTTTAAAATTTCACTGATTTTATTTCTCATATTTTATATTTCATAAACATTTAGTTAGAAAAAATCTGTAGAAAATCTGTAGCTAATTGGCCCAAAAATCTGTAGAAAATCAGAAGGTATTTGGCCCATTCTGCAGATATTTTTAAGATTATCTTAGAAAATTCTGTAGATATTTCTAAGGTTAAACTTTGTCTGTAATTTTTTTTCTCAGATTTCCGTAAAATTTCTGAAGAAAGTGGAGAATTCTTCAGATAATCTTAAGATTATTTTTAGTTGGATTTTTTGAAGCAATTCTACAACATAAGTAAATTTTATTTCCTACAAGCAATGTTAAACGCATAAAATTAAATGTAAACTAATATCAAATATAACGTACTTCAAATATATTGTAAAGAACGTTTCGTATAGAAATTTATGTCAATGACTATATAGCACGTGATTTTATTTTCTTCAAACAAATATTTATCATTATTCGGAAAATGAAGCAATCTACCAAATCATTAAAGTGAAATTTAAATTACAGTCACGCAGCAAAGCGAACTGATATCAACACGCGCTCTCATCATTTATTCTTTTTTCAAATCTATAACATAAACAAAATGCATTGTTTTTCTTAAAAAAAAATTAGTCTTTTACGGTAGAATTAGAATAATATGCTAGCCTAGGTTTATCTTCTGCATGCATGACTTGCTTTCGTTATTTTAGTGTATGAGTCCAAATGTACGCAACAGTCACCAAATATATGGATAAAATAAAAATTCACATATGTATGAAATCGCATGTGCGATACACATCACAAATAGGGGAGACTGGGGCACATGTGGACAATTAACATAAATATAGCTTTTTGTCACAACTGGTTAACCCTTAACTACTGTTAGCGGTCTCACAGACCGCTGAGTTTTACAAGTTTCGAAGTTTAATTCATAATTTTTAGTTTAACTATAGATACTGGTCTAATTTTGTTTCGTTTGGAGACCTATTACTATCTCTAAGACTTTTGATGAGCTGGATTTTTTTATAATAGTCCTTATATAAAGTTTAACACAAAAATAATATTCTGAGAGTTAATTTTACATTTTATTCATCTTTAGATTAAGCGGTCTGACAGACCGCTCACAGTAGTTATGAGAAAATTTTTGTCTCAGTAGTTAAGGGTTAATTTCTATAAACAAAAACTACTCAATGTAGTAAACAAAATTTTCTTTTACACATAGTATTTTTAAACGTCACAATAGTTCTTCAAACATTTTTTCATAATTTTATAAATTCAAAAAATCGATCTCATGGACTCCACTAGTGGGGGTTTGTGAACACACGTGGGGCACATGTGAACACAGGAAAAAAAAATACACTTCATGTTTTTTATTCTGTCATGCATTTGTCATTATAATCATTAGTTATATTACATATTAAATTCACCATAAAGAATACATACATAAAGAATACACATATTTCTCTATTGTTTTGGTGATATGTTTAAGCAAATGACTGTAAACTGGAATTTTTTTTTTTTTTGGGGGGGGGGGGGTTGCTTAGATAATTCATTAAATACTGTTGCAATAAAATAAAAAAATTAAAAAAATTAAGAAATTAAACATTTTATGTTTTATATAGGAGGTTTTGTTTGGGGGGATTTTAGAAAAGCGGCCTTTTGATACTATTTATCGGAAATCTGCTGAAGTGCGAAAGATTCTCTCTGCTGTATTTTCCGTATTTCCTTTTAAATTATATATAAAGTAGGGTTTTTAGTGATTAAAAAATTCTTGATGATAAGCCACCCCCCTCTCCCATCCCACAATTAATTTATTTTGCTTTTGAAAGAGGGAGAGGGGAGTGATTATAATCGGAATTTTACGGTTGTTATTCGTTTAAAAATTTTACTTTCTTAAAATATTACTAATATCTATCGCCATTCAAAGCATCGTAAACATAACTGTTTTAGAGATTGAAGTAAGCCATTATTGCAAGTTTTGAAGAAGTGAAATAAAAGTTTCACTAAAATTATGCTTTTTAAAAAAAAATAGTAACCGACTTCAAAAAAGAATCAAGCTTGGCGACAACCTGGCGCTAACGCATATGAATGCATAGTTTTAATATGCTTATGATTTGAAAATGGTTGCAGCAATGAAAGATTATTTACGAGAAATCATTATTTTTTTAATCAAATTTACATCTTTTTATCTAAAAAAATATTCTAATCTTCAGAAATTAATGAAATTAAAATGGGGCGGGCATCTTATACTTTCAAACGAAAAATGAATTATCAAAATCGGTTCATTCTTAGGGAAATTATGAGTGAACAAGAAATACATTCAGATCGAAATCATAACCTAATCCTTGAAGTCGGTTAAAAAGATCTCCGGTAAAAAAGTCGGTAAAAGAGTGATAGCCTGAAATTTTATTTATTTATTGTACACACACATCTGACTTGTGTGCTCTACATGAAAGCCTGCGATTACCTGAAAATTTTAATCAGCTTTTAATTGGATGACTGCTTCAAAAAAATTGGAATTTTAATGTTTTTATTTTTTAAAAGTTCTAATCGCAAGAATTCGATGAAATTGAAATGGGACCATGTGGGCATCTTACACTTTCTAACAAAATAAGAATTATCAAAATCGGTTCATATTTACGAAAGTTATGCAGGAACAACAAATACATACAGGTCGAAATCATAACCTCCTTCTTGAAGTCGGTTAATAAAAGTTTGACATAAATTACCCGAGCAAAAAGAAGGATACATTAAGCGTAGTTATGTAACCAAACTTGAGAATACAGATGGTTATAACTTAGTAAACCACACAAAGTTTTCTTTTCTTATAAATAATCGATGTGGCTTCCCATAGTTGCTCTTCAAATGTCCTTATCGGTAATTTCCTTGTGAGCATGTTCATGCCGAGCAAACCAAGTGAACGCTTTTTTTGGCTTTCACTGTCTGGTTTTGGGACATTTTCGTCTATTCATGATTAAATTTGATTTTAACTTGCAAGGAAGAATAACTTTCACGAAACCTCTGCCAGCATTTCGGTTTGTGTATGTGTGTGTGTGTGCTGTTATTAGTCTTTATTTTTACGAGAACACGGAACAAACGATTAGACACGGCGATAAACAGTAGGGGAGACTGAATCACATGTGAACAGTTTACATAAATATAGCTTTTTTTCTCATTATTGGATTCATTTTTATAAACAAAAACTACTCAAAATAGTAAACAGAACTTTTTTTACATATGGTAATTTTCTATAAATTAACTTTATAGTTTTTATTACTTTTTTAATAGGTTTATAAATTCAAAAAAATGTTCACATGTGCCCTGACGACGGGATAGTTCTGAGCACACGTGGGGCACATGTGAATGCAAGGAAAAATATCCTTTGACATGCTTCATATTCTCTTATTTATTTGTCACCATAATCATTAGTTATATTATATATTAAATTCGCCATAAAGAAAGAAATATATGTATATTTCTCTAGTTTCTGGGTGATATGCTTAAGCAAAAGATTATAAATGGAAATAAATAAATTGGGGGGAGGGGGGGGCGAGCTTAGATGCTTGATTAAATATTGTTGAAATAAAATAAAAAACTAGTCGTTGGAGGCCACAGTAATACTTACCCATCATGGTTATGCATAGCACAATATATGAAAACATAACACATGTAAACAATTTATAAAATGCATTACAATTCCAAAACAAAATATAAACGTATATTTAAGTATTTTTAACACATAATCATGCTCTAGTAATGAATTTCTGATGACCCAATTTCGATAAATTGTATGAAACGCCAAACTATTCAAGTAGCACTGAATTGCGTAATAGAAACATCCTTATAACTCCAAAAATAATAATCATATTCACTAACGGTTTCTTGCATCAAATTAAGTATCTTATTTCCAATTAAAAGATATCTTTGAATTGAAATTTGAATGAAATACAGGGTCATGAAAAATCAAAGAATGTGGAAAATAGGATAAGAAATATCTCAACAACTAATTATCCGATTGACTTCGTTTTTTATGCAAAATTTGTGTTATTTTATTGCCTTTTACGTCCACTTTTTAAAATAAAAGAATTCGAAAATTTTTATATACCTTTCATCAGAACGAATCTTTCGAGAGTCCGAAAAAAATAGTTCCGGATAATCGAGGTTACTGATATTAAATAGGCTTCGTTCCATTCTTACATACTAAGCACATACAAAATTTCAAATCTCTATCTCAATTTGTTTGGGAGATAGAGCGGTTACAGACAGACAGACACACAGACGGACGGATGGCAAAATTTTTTTTTCTAAAAATATGTTTTTCAGAATCTCCAGTGTCCAAAACGTGTAAATCCGTCAAAAAAATTTTTTCGATTTTCAAAACGATTGCAAGACTTACCCTATACTACGTATGATGGGTAAGTAATAAAAAAGTAAATTAAAAAAAAAAAAATCAAAGTATTTAAATTTTGATTAGAGCTTTTTGGTTTCAAGGGGCTTTTAAAGAGGGGGGGGGATTTAGATGATATTTATGAAAAATATGCCAAAATACGAGTAGGTAATGCTAGAGAATTAAGAAATTTTAGGGTGTATGTTGGGGATGGGTGCAAGCCCCACTCCCTGGAAGTGGCCCCCAAAGACCACGTACGTTAGCGTAATATAAATATAGACACTTAAGTACAGAGGTGTCGGTTATAAATAACTGTGTAGCAAATTCAATGTTTTTTTTTTTTTTTGTCTCAAAATTGCCCAATGTGCCTAAAGAAGTTTTCACTTCAAAAAAAGTAATATAAATATTTGACATTTTGTGTTCAAAAGTTCTTTAAAATACTGTCTTCTATATAATAATTCTTTATAACGGTCAAAGTCAAAGGATTTTAAGGGGATAAAATATTAACAGATTTTCATTGTCACTTTTTAACAATAATTGAAATAATTTGAATTTAAAATAGTGCATTTAACATAGCTGCCATTGGCGATTATTTTTTAAAATCATTTTGCCTACCACAGATTCCAAGAAATTAATCCTTTGCACTCGAGAGGTGACACACACTCACCACTAGAGTTTCTGGGTGTCCCGCGTAAATCAGCGTTCCAAATGCTCTAGATACCACTAATTTCTTACAATTTATTTCGCAATCTTTAATCGAAGAATATTACTTTTAAAAACTGTTGTCCAGAGTATTTGGATTCCCGATTTACACGGTGCATTTGGCAACACTGTAAATGAGTGACCTCTCGAGTGCAAATTATTAAAAACTATCTCGAAGATTAATTAAAATCTTCCACTAAACTTTTTCGAAGTAGCTGTAGAAGATGTTGCCACTTTCTTGATTAAACAGTTCGATCAAAGCTGTACTTTTAATCCTTTAATTTATATAGTACTTTTATAATTAACCCTTAGCTGAGGGGCTTGGGTGCAGTGCAGTTTTGGAAGGGCGGCATATGGAGTACTCCAGGTCATTTTTCCGTTCTCTGCTTCAAATTCTTAGATATATCTCCTAGTTTATATTATTAATCTGATAAGGAACTATATTAAAAAGAAATTAAGGAAAGAAATTAGATAAATAACAGAAAAAGAAGAAGAAAATGCTTGGGAAGCTTGTGTACGTTCTAGAATGTCTCCGTCAATTTCTGAGTCCATTTCATGATCAGGAAGTTCAATGAACGATATCAAATGCACTGTTAACCCTTTCCGGCACACTGTGCCTAGTCCGGGATACGTAATTTTAATTCCAAACTTGCTAACGGCACCAATAATATTTTAATAAAATTTTGCTTTTACAATGAAAGCTTAAATTAAGGGATTATTAATTATTAAAAAAGTCGTTTATAAAGTCCAGTGACAGTCGACAACTTCTCATTTCACATCAGAATTTGGCCGTGCCGGAAAGGGTTAAAGGACTCTTCTTCTGAAAGTTCTTATAAATTACGTAAATAATCTGCAGGAGCCAAAGAAACTTTTTTTGACATACTTGGAGGGCTAGAATCAAGGCAACACTAGATACCGGGCTTGCTCATTCCTTTCATGACGTCACAAAAGGTGGCTGAATGACATCCAGCGATTGGTACAAAACGATGGGTACGTCACTTGAGCCCTGTTTGTACCAATCGCTGGATGTCATTCAGCCACCTTTTGTGACGTCATGAAAGGAATGATCAAGCCCGGTATTTAGTGTAGCCCTGCTAGAATACTGAGTTCGCTAACGTGAAGCGTTCAAAAGAACTGGTTTAAACAGGAAAACAGAACTCAAACTGAACAGATAGGAGCGTCGAACACGAGAGATATTTCTAGGAGGATAGTGGAAGTGTGAAGGCTTATGGTTAGCTAGTCTATTAATCTATAGCCAAAAAGAATTGATTGGTGTACTCCGTACGCCAGCCCCTCCAATCGGGGGTTAAATGTTGCATTAAATAAAAAAGTATTTCAACCCATTCTAGCTTTTATTTCAACTGGCTGACCCGCCCGGCGTTGCACAGTGGTAATATTAAAAGAACATGAAATTTGTTATTTTATCTCTAACTCGAAATACGTAAAATTACGTTGTCTGAAATACACGGTCACTGACTGTGTGAAAAAAATGGTTTAAAAAATGAACAAATAATATTTAGCGGTAAAAATGTTCAAAAGGACTGCAATGGGAAACGGGAGAGGAATATAAATGCAATTCAAGAATAGATAAGATCATGATGCATACAAAAATCTATAATTTAGACAAAAATGACAAAAAATCGATGCTAAACGCACAAATAATCGTTAAACATCACATCGAAAATCGTATTGAAAGTCGCATTGAAAACCACTGAAATTGAAAAATCGTACCACACAAAATTTAGTTCTTTAGGCTGAAAGTGTGAATCAATTTTATTACTATGATTCTCAAAAAATGGCCCCAAAATGTGAAGAAATACTAAAAATCGCAATAGAAAATTAGTTAAAAGTTCCAAAAATCGCCGCACGAATTCCGAATAAACTTTATTGAAAAGAGAAAAAAAACAAGTTGGAAATTGCACGTGAAGCGTAGCAAATGAGGTGCGTTCGTACGATAACGATGTTTTAAAAATATTACTCTCATATATCAATCTCATAAAATTGTAAATAGTGAATTTCAATTAAAACGCTCATCAAACAATGTTCTCCCTATATGTTATGGAATACTTTTGTGTGGTCTTGTAAATCAATAACAAATGTTCTTTACACCACAAATTATGTAAAATGTATATTATAATATGTACTTTATAGTTGCATATAAATTTTACTTAGTTACACCATTAAAATGCATTTGAAACATTTTTCCTTATTGACCGTAATGTAACGGAATACTTTTGATTATCTCTGTAATTGATCTATTCATCCGATTTTCATAAAATTTGAAATAACTTGACAAAATTATGTAATAATTTTGTATTTTAAATTTCAAACGTATAAAATAGATTTGAAATTTTTTCCCCATTGACCATAATGTAATTGAATACTTTTGATTGCCCCTGTAATTGATCTATGCACCCGATTATCAAAAATTTGAAATAACTCGACAAAATTATGTAATAATTATGTATTTTAAATTTCAAACGATTAAAAAGCATTTGAAACTTTTTTCCCCATTGACCGTAATGTAATGGAATACTTTTGATTGCCCCGGTAATTGATCTATGCATCCGATTTTCATAAAATTTGAAATGACTCGACAAAATTGTGTAATAATTATGTATTTTAAATTTCAAACGATTCGGTTGGGTAGTTTTGGGGTTGTTATATGCGGACAGATAGACGGGCGGACAGACAGACGGACGGACGGACAGACGGACGGACTGATCGACCACTATAGGTCCTACGTATTTACATAATTACGAACGCACCTAATTAGTATATTGAGTGAAAAGAATGAAACGGTATTCCTTTCACTAACATGGAAAAATCGCCTCGAAACATAAAAATAAGCGCTAAAAATAGCCTAAAAAATTAAATTTAAAAATTTTAATTTAAAAAAATCGGGCTTCGAGGTGCAAAACTACATTTATAGAGGTATTTTCCCTCAAATTTTGTAACTCTACGTGCAGCGGTCTCTTCAAAAGAGCCCTGACACACACACATACTTGTCTCTTTATTATTATAGATTACTGTGAATATCTTAATTCATAATCTCATTGCTGATTCATCAACTTTATGTTTTTAGCTTTTCTTACATGCAATTCAAGAATAGATAAGATCATAATGCATACGAAAAACTATAATTTAGACAAAAAAGACAAAAAATCGATGCTAAACGCACAAAAAATAAAAAAGTCGCTAAAAATCACATCGAAAATCGCATTGAAACTCGCATTAAAATCACTGAAATTGAAAAATCATAGTAGACAAAATTTAGTTGATTAGGCTGAAAGTTTGAATCAATTTTCTTTTTATCATTGTCAAAAAATAGCTGCAAAATGCGAAAAAACACTAAAAATCGCATTAAAAAAATCGCTAAAAATCAAAAATTGCCGCACGAATTCCGAATAAACTTTATTGAAAACAGAAAAAAAATTACTATATTGAATGAAAAGAATGAAACTGAATTCCTTTCACTAATAAGGAAAAATCGCCTCGAAACATAAAAAGAACGCTAAAAATTCGAATAAACAATTAAATTAAAAAATTCTACTCCAAAAATTAGAAATCGGGCTTTGAGGTGCAAAACCAAATGTATAGAGGTACCCTCCCTCCAAATTTTGTAACTCTACGCGCAGCGGTCTCTTCAGAACAGCGCTGACACACACACATACTTATCTCTTTATTATTTTAGATTACCATGAAGATCTTAAGTAATTAATTTATTGCTGATTCATTAATTTTATGTTTTTAGCTTTTCTTACATGCAATTCAAGAATAGATAAGAACATGATGCATACAAAAAACTATAATTTAGGCAAAAAAAAAAAAAAAAAAATCGATGCTAAACGCACAAAAAATCAAAAAATCGCTAAAAATCACATCGAAAATCATATTGAAACTCGCATTAAAAATCACTGAAATTGAAAAATCATAGCAGACAAAATGTAGTTCATTAGGCTGAAAGATTGAATCAATTTTCTTTTTATCATTGTCGAAAAAGAGCCGCAAAATGCGAAAAAACTCGCATTAAAAAAATTCGCTAAAAATCAAAAATTGCCGCACGAATTCCGAATAAACTTTATTGAAAAGAGAAAAAAAATTACTATATTGAGTGAAAAGAATGAAACCTTATTCCTTTCACTAATATGGAAAAATCGCCTCGAAACATAAAAAGAACGCTAAAAATTGTCTAAAAATCTAAATTAAAAATTCTACTCAAAAAATCAAAAATCGGGCCTCGAGGTGCAAAACTACATGTATAGAGGTATCTTCCCTTCAAATTTTGTAACTCTACGTGCCGCGGTCTCTTCAGAACAGCGCTGACACACACGCATACTTGTCCCTTTATTATTATAAATTACTGTGAATATCTTAATTAATAACTTTATTGCTGATTCATTAATTTTATTAATTAGCTTTAATAATGTGCAATTCAAGTATAGATAAGATCATGATGCATACAATAAACTATAATTTAGACAAAAAAGACAAAAATTCGATGCTAAACGCACAAAAAATCGTTAAAAATCACATTAAAAATCACTGAAATTGAAAAACCAAAACAAACAAAATGTAGTTCATTAGGCTGAAAGTTTGAATCAGTTTTCTTTTTATTATTGTCGAATAATAGCCGCAAAATACGAAAAAACACTAAAAATCGCATTAAAAAAACTCGCTAAAAATCAAAAATTGCCGCACGAATTCCGAATAAACTTTATTGAAAAGAGAAAAAAAATTACTATATTGAGTGAAAAGAATGAAACTGAATTCCTTTCACTAATACGGAAAAATCGCCTCGAAACATAAAAAGAACGCTAAAAAATCAAATTAAAAATTAAATTAAAAAATTCTACTCAAAAGATTAAAAATCGGGCTTCGAGGTGCAAAACTACATGTATAGAGGTACCTTCCCTCCAAATTTTGTAACTCTACGTGCAGCGGTCTCTTCAGAACAGCGCTGACACACACACACATACTTGTCTCTTTATTATTACAGATGTAGAAGATAATATTTTTTAATTGTTGTTCCCATTGATGTAAAACATGTTTGATTACATTGATGTATATTTCTATTTTGTAGATTTTTGAAATTAAGCTTAAATTTACAACCTGTAATAAATTTGAAAATTAACTATTAATTAAATAGTCTCTAATAAATATACTTCTATGAAAATGTATTGCTCGAATTATCTTTATTCAAATGATCATTTGGAACCAAAACAGTTTTAGCAATTATTTGCATTGAAACGCAAAGGTTTCAAAAAACACCTTTAGGTCGAAACAGGTGTACACAAAATCGTATTATAAATAGTGTTAAGAAGTCGATGCGAAATTGACACAATGACTCTACTGAAATTCAACATGTGGATTAACATTTAACACATTTAACTTGGATATGATGTAGTTTGTCGAGTGTACTATGTAATGCGATAATAGAAGAATGTAACAATCAAAACTGATATCTATTAAAAGAACATAGCTCATTGATCCTAGTAAAATTTTCCATGAAGTGTTTAAAATATTTTCTACCAAATAAAATATTACGTAAATTCCATCTTACTGTGTGACTGAAGTTGAAGTGAAAGTAACGTGGCATGGGTCTGCATTTCCGAAAGAGAAAATTAAGAGCATCACTGCCCTACCATAGTTACCATGGTGATTTTGTTCCCTTTTTAGGTGCGTTTGTAATTATATAAATACGTAACACCTATAGTTGTCGTTCAGTCCGTCTGTCTGTCCGTCTGTCTGCATATAACAACGCAAAATCTACCCTACCGAATCGTTTGAAACTTAAAATATATAATTATTACATAATTTTGTCGAGTCATTTCAATTTTTATGAAAATCGGATCGATACATCAATTATAGGGATAATCAAAAGGATTCCGTTACTTTACGGTCAATGGGGAAAAAAGTTTCAAATGCATTTTAATCGTTTGAAATCTAAAACATATCATTATTACATAGTTTTGTCGAGTCTTCTCAAATGTAATGAAAATCGGATGCATAGATCAATTACAGGGACAATCAAAATTATTCCGTTACATTACGGTCAATAGGGGGAAAAGTTTCAAATGCATTTTAATGGTGTTACACTCATTCGAACATAATAGAATTGACATGAATCTATGAAGTATATACTAAAATATACATTCTGTACAATCTGCGATGCAAAGAATATTCATTATTAAATTACAGGGCCACACAAAAGTATTCCACTACATAATGCTATACGGGGAAACATTGTTTGGGGCGTGTTTCAATTATAATAAACTACTTCACATTTTATGAATAAGATATACGTTGCTGATAACGTTATCGTACGAACGCACCTCAATTGCTACGCTTCACGTGCAATTTCCAACTTGTTTTTATTTTCTGCAAATATGTAAAGAAACTATCATGTCCTAAATAGTAAACTAAGACTTGTTTACAGCACAAAAAAAAATTGTCTCGTTTTGAATCGTACATTTGCTCCTAAACAAATTTTATATGCATCGCTTAGAAGTAATCTTTATTTCCAAATTGTTTGGTACCAGTGACATTCTTCTATAATAATTTGGGTACGTCTAGGTTATCCCGTCGACCAATTTCGCCAAATTATACAAATCGCCAAACTAATAGCCAAATTATACATGTTGACATAATTTTTATTTTAAATAACGAAAAAACAAATAATTAGTAGAATATTAATAAAAATATTAATTAAAAGTCGAAATAAAAATCACTTAATGACATTTTAAACACGTGAATTGCATTTAATGTCATTGAATGTGACATTCACGATCATCCATTATTGGCATTTAATCTTATAGTTTGACGATAATTTTTTGGTCGACGGGATAACCTAGAAGTACCATAATTTGTTGCATGAATTAGCAGAACAAGTTTACTTTTTTCCCACGACTGTAACTCAGGCAGCTCTTTACTATTCAAAAAGCAGTAATCAATGCATTTATGCACTGCAATTAAATGTCTCTTCATAAGCCCTCTTCTTCTTTCTAGCGTATGTGAAGCTTTTATAGGTTTTTCATACTTCGAGAATACCTGAAATGTTGACTATCAGTACACAATTTCGATCTTGGACAATGCCAAATTGCTATTCACATTTATGATTATAGTCACAAAGAGCCTTTTTCAAGGCTTTTCGTGTCCGACTAAACCTACATATGCCGATTGTGATGGTCACTAGGCTTAACTATTAAAATTACGAGGTGCAACCCGTCGAAATTCGACGAAAGAAAATGCTTAAGAAGGAACTGCTTCATTAATTTATAATAAATCTGCAAAATTGCTTACAGTAAAAAATGCATGATCAGTCCACCTCTCAAACAATTATTATTTTAAGCTAAGATTAACAAAATACTATAAAACTCAGTTGTCCAAATTTTTAAAATTGAACTTTAATTGAATATAAATTCAGTATAATATAAAAAAGATCAGCTATTATGATGAATTTATCAATTGAGACGCGTATGTTTGGTATAAATGCAAATGAAAAAAAACAAAATTTATACCAAATTGATACGATCATAGAATTTCACGCGGAAATTAAAATCCGTCATAATTTTCCTCTTTTCAAAATTTAAACACGTATTTCTCGTATTCGTATTCACCATGTTTAAAAAATGGTATTTTAATTTGATCATTTTAAAATCACCTTAACTCAAAACTTGAAGTTTATTCAACTGATGAATAAAAACGAAATAAAACCGAAATCACGGAATTTTATAACAGACGACATTTTTTGCAAAATATATGCATTTTAATTTCTATTTTTTTTCTTTCAATTTTAAGAGAAAATGGAGTGATTCCTTTGCCACAATTACAAAATTCGTACTATAAACTATTAAAAAATTAATATCTCAAACACAAATTGAGATACAGCTTTCAAACAAATTGTATTTAAAAGTACATTTTTTTCTGTATACGACGGTGTAAAAATCGGAAATATGTAATGTTTAGAACTATAAAATTTACAGTAGCGAAAAACGCAAAACTGAGATTGCATGGGAAAGTGTTGCCATTCGCAAAATGACGTATGCGTTACGCACAGATACGTTTGGCCTTTATAATATAGATATTTAAATTTATTTTAACTATTAAGCGATGAAATAAAATTATAATATTTATCTACCCAACATTTCGACTTTAAATACATAAATGAGATTCAATGTACCGTATAAAAGAACAATTTTCTTAAATTAATATTGGAGACCAAATGATCATTAAGTACTTAAGAATTTTTTGCTAAGAAAAGCCAGATACTTTAAATATAAACAGAAAATATTACAATTGCATCACTGAAAAAAAAATCTGTGTATTTCTGCTTATGATACATAAGGGAAAATAATAATACATTTGAAGACATAACACATTTGAATAAGAAATAAGAGAAATAATTAATTAATTCATGCTAGATTTCTGATTATAATAGTAACAAACTCTTTCTTCGCTAGTATTTTGATGTTTTCTACAATGTTAGATGACAATGCATAATTTTCTTCTGAGAAATCTTATCTCTGCAACAGAATATAATCTTAAGACCCCACTTAAATTACGCTAATCTATAAAATTCAAGTAACAATTGTAATATTTAGAATACTACTTCTCTGTGAAGAAATGATAAAATAACGGCTTTGAAAACATGATTTCAAAAATTTCTGAAACCGAGTATCAGGAATGCAAATGTATTCAGCTGACGAAGATAAAAATATTCTCTAAACAGGACTTTATTTATTATATGCATTTCACAAAGCCAAATAGAGGTGAGCTTTGAACAACGATTAAGCATTAAGAGAGAATAACACATTAAGAGAGAAATTCCTTTATCTCATATTGCATTGGGATTGATAGTAGTTGAGGGATTGATAGTAGTTTTGAAACTTATTGTGCATAGTATTTTTAAAAAGTTTCTTCGCTGATTTCAAAAATTGATAATGCAAAATATATTTAAATCTAGAGATAAATATTTTACTTTTCTGATTATAGTTGAAATAACGGTATCTAGAATATTTGAATAAATCACACCAGAAATTTTATTGTTTGTATGAGTAGATGAAGCAGAAATGCTCCTCATAGAAACGAATGTCGTCCTTGGAAATGGTTAGTAACTCAAGACAAAACTCTCTAGCAGTGTAAATAAATATTGACCACGTGTAGTTACATTTAGATGCAGAAACTTTCTTTCACTGGAGAAATTATTAAGATGGAAGATAATGAAGTATAAAAACCATGTATTTAAAACAGATTATATTTTTTACTAGAAAATTTTAATATTATCCATAAAATAGCTTTGTGAAATAAAGAATGAAATTTATTAGCGTTATCAAATCTACGTTTAGCGTTTAAATGTACATTTACGTTTAGCAAGCGTGTCATTATAAAACAGCAATAAATTGTTCATAAAATGATCATATTCAAATTTAAATTGCACATGCATGAAGTTTTCCAATAATCACTCCCTTCTCTTAAAATCTTATTAATAGCCTGAAAAAGCCACAACTGTTGCAAAAAAGTGGGTAAGTTACTTTTCATATTTAACACTGCAATAAACATATCCCTCAAAGAAGAGAAAATAAGATTTATCGATCGAGTAAATTCCGATTCCATTCCAATAATGTGTTTCAAAGTAAAAATTATACGTATTGTATCGGCATCAAGAAATAAAGCCTCCATTTGGTATCTGTCAGCTGCTGGTTTGATCAAATAAAATAAAAGCTAATACGCAGATAATTGTGTTTCAAGAAGTATTGATTATCTCTATCGACCACAAGTTGCTTGAAATGCTGCTATAAAAGAAAATAAGAAATCGGGGTTTTTTGTTTGTTTTTAATTTAAGGTGAGAAATATCAAAAATAAATAAATCTATTGTATACTTTCCTAAAAAAAACCCAGAATATGAAAGCTCTAAGGTACATTACTCGACATTGTTTTGGAAACATAGGTTTTTTTTTTCTATATTTTCTACTATTTATCTTAAATCTCAGGGGTATACTTCTGTGTTTCATACAGTTAAACAAAGAATTTGAGAAATAGAAAAATTGATAGTTTTGATTTTCAGAGTAATTTTTTGCTGTTAAAGGTTTATCGGAAATACCACTTATATGAGTAATAAATCGGAAGTATTTGAAGAGGGTAGTTTTACAGACAATTTCGAAATGTTAAAGGATGTCAATTTTTGTAACCTTAAAAGAAAGATCGAGAAGTATTAATGTAATAGCAAAATAAGTAATTTATAAAGACTAGGTGACAGATTAAAAAATGCTGCTTTAAATTGCAGTTTGTACGTCTTATTTTTCGCTAAGCGGAGTAAAATTACTGTGTTTTACGGAACTCCTCAGTCAATTTCTAAAGTTCATTTATATTTTTTTACTACAGTAATTGCACTTTTCTTATACTAAACAAAACTTTATTGTCGATTGTTGCATTATCAAAATTGGGTTACATATATACAACACATGAGAAGTTACTGTTCAATGATTTGTTGTGATAGAATCTACTACATAACTGCTATAAGCAGTCTGTGAGACCGCTTGATAGAAAAATGAATAAAAGCCTCGACTAACTCACTGGTTATAGCATTTCTGTTCTAAAATCTATATACAGTCATGGAAAAAAGTAAACACTCCCAACTAACTCTATAACAAATTGCCATAGAATAAAGTTACTGGTACCAAACGATTGGAAATTAAGTCTATTTTTGTATGATGCATATAAAATTTGCTTAAGGAAACATCTACATATCAAAACAAACCAAAGCTTTGTTTCTTTTAATAGTAAAGTCCAATTTTGACACGCTATATAAATTCTACACTTCAATTAGCCTAAATATAAATTTGCATGAAATTCGTACAATTAGTTTACGAGGAAATAATTATTATATAATAGAATTATTTTAAAGAACGTATCCAAATCGAAGTTCGGTACACGAAGATTATTAAAAAGCTACAAATTGCCCAAGTCACTTCTGTTATTGTATTATTTCTTGTCAATATGACCATTTCAAAATCTTCTTCAATACTCATTTTATAATACTTATGCTCGTATCCACCGTCTACTTCAACGTAGAACACCTCGGTCAAACACTCAAATGAAATTCATCATAACATTTGATTGGATATTATCAAGGAGACGTCCAATCAGTATTAAAGTTGAATACACGTTTGAGCAATCGACCTAGGTTTTCGGTATAACCCGTGATCGAAGTAGTTGATGAATACAAGAGTTAAAACTTTTTAAGTATCCGATTTAAAAATACATAAGTTATCTGTATTTATAAAAGTTTTCGAATATATGAATACGATTGGAATTTTAGATATAGTTTTTATAACGCTTTTACTCATATTATGAATATATTTAACTTACAGTTATTATTATTATTATTATTTATTGGAAGAAATGGACAAAATATCATATATATTATATATATGATATATTATATAATAATATAAAGTTTAGAATGAAAAATAATATAAAGCAATAAGGAATCAATCAAAGTCAATAGATAATGACATATTTTGAAAAGTAAAACAATATCGTTGTTTCTGAAGGAGGGACGGGATTGGCAGGGATTGATTCTTGTTAGATCTTTTTAGATATATTCGCATGTTTTACATTCATATTAATTTGATGAACTAAAATTAAATCTATTTTAAAAAGACTTCAAAATAATATTAAATTCGTTATTCTCCTTTGAAATAGAGTTCACAATTCTATTATTAAGCTTATTCTGCTGTTTCACTTGAAATTTTGCAACTAACACATTAATTTCGGTTGGCAAAATAAATTCCATTTGAAGTTTCAATTTTCTTCATATTTTAGATTTTTTGCATAGTACTTTCCGTTGTCAACAAAGTTTGCCTACCTGAAAGTCATAAAAAGTAGCTTGTAAAACGTTTTTAAAGCCTGTGTACTCGAATGGATCTAAATGAACTATAGAACAAATGTTTAATTATTTAAATCTCTTTATTAATGGAATAAAAACTTTACACGTCTCGTATCAAGATATGATGAGGGAGACTGAAGGCAGATTGTTTCCAGGGTAGGCGGCATTTCAAAAGAGTGAAATATTTACTAGGCATACTGAAAGAGGTCATTTTAGCAGTACGACGTCCCAAGAAGATCATTATATTGTTACTTTGGCAAAAAGGAACCGACGCAGCACAGCTGGTCGATTAACAAATCCATCTTGTTCTGCCATTGGAACCGAAAATCGCAAAAAACTGTTGCAAGTCGATTGAGATGCATGGACAATACGCCCGAAGACGTGTTTGTCACACTCTCGAGACGCCAGCGTAGCGCCAGTTTACACTGGTGCTGTATGCATCATAATTGGTTTGATGACAACTGGTCTACTGTACTCTTCTCAGATGAGAGTAGATTCAGTCTATCGTCTGATTAAAGACGTAAATTGATGTGGCACGAGGTTGTTGGTGCTTACTCTCGCGAAAATATTCTAGAAAGAGATCGATATGCGAGTTCAAGTATCATGGTGTGGGTAGGCATCATATTCAATGTCCGCACGGATCACTATGTGCTTGACCAGGGTCTATGTCCGGTAGACGGTATATTGAAGGTTCCACATGTTCGACTTTTTCGAGTGCTGTCGTAGAAAATTTTCATTTTATGAACGATAACGCACACAGACTGTACAATATTGCCTTGAGGCAGAAGATATCCATTGTATAGACTGGTCAGCACTTGCCCTTGAACTGAATCCCACTGAAAATACATGGGACGTCTTCTTGAGATGTATTGCTGCTCGACAATTTAATCCCACAAGCAATGAAGCCCTTATCCGAGCAGTGAAGGAGGAATGAGGCAACTTGCCTCAACAGTTACTGAATCATGTTGTTCTGAGTATGCCTCGCCCTGTCGAAAGTTATCTCGCATTACTCGGTGGCCACATCCTTTATTGATATAACACTAACAATTGTTAATTGTGAGTATTTTGCTTTCTTTGTACTGTCATGTTTGTGGACAATATTCACGTTTCTGTACATATCCTTTCAACAAAATTTTTATATTAAATCCAGTGTAATATTCTGTTTATACTATTGTGTGCTTCTTGACGCACAATCTCAAGTAGATTCTCATTTATGTGTACATTTTTGCTTGGTCCTTAAGTTTTCTCCACCAGTTTGTGCTACTCTTAAAAAAACAAACACAAATGTTGTTTAAGATTTAAAGATCATTTCGAGCATTTTATTTTGATGAAGGATTGCAAATATTTTTTTTATTTATTCAATTTGTTGTCAAATTTCTAACTGCTCTCATAATCAGACCTTCGATAAAAAAAATAATGTCAATTTTTTTTCTCATATTTCATAAAAAGTTGCCAAGAATTTCTCTAGATATTTGATAAAGGGTCTAAAATAAAAACTATCGCGTGGCTTTTGGCCATGTATTGTATATCTCAACGGTATTTAAAATGTTCAAAATCATGGTTAATGAATAACAATGTTTATAAATTACATCCTTTTAATCCACTGAATCTCGACTGTTTTTGAAACACAAATTTAAAAATAATTATCTGGATCTATTTTATTTTACAATCCCCTTAAATGAGATAAAATGCAGCGTACACACAAGAAAATTTTTTCTTTGAAGAAACAAAGAAAAACTTTCTCTAATGATCTTAACTTAACAAGAGTGTGTTACGAAAGAAATGACAATAACATATGTTTTCAGGGGGAATACAAATAGAAAAAAACTTTAGAAAAAACTAAATGAACGAAAAAAAATCATAAATATTGTGGAAGGAGGAAAATACAAGTGGGGTATCGGAATACAGGTCACGGTAATACGCGGAAGTACCACTGCGTCCAATATTTTTTTCTTCCCTCTTAAAGTGAAACAGCCAAGATAAAATAATTTTATTGGTATACTTTTTAATCGGTTATAACTTTCTACGTTTAAGGTTGAATTTTTAATGTAAGCTTACACTTTTAAAGAATTTTTACTAAAACAATGCAAAAAAGGGATTAGAGGAGATATATTGTGACAGTTGCTTCATAAAACATCAGACTTATCTCAAAGAAATATCTCTGAAGATTACAGAAACTATATGTTTAATAAACTTCAGATCAATCTGGTAAGTAGTAGTAAAAGCTACAGTACTTACTAATAACTCGAAAACGGGAGATTTAAAACACTAACATTATTTCAACCTATGTCTACGGTACTGAAAAGAGAAAGTGAATTAAGGATTCGCACATTTGAAGCTTCTATTAATCAAATTCCATTTAAAAATTCGTATGTTCGCATTCAAAAAATATATTCGCTTTCATATTCAAAATTTTTATACCTTTCAAAAATTAATTTAAAATAATAAATATTTTGAAAGTAATATTCGAAAATATATTAACAACTTATAATTTTATTAACACAAAATGTCATTTCTCTTTTGGGAAAACTTTCTCTTATTTCCTTTGTGTCGTTTTACCGAAGTTATTTTTCATATATATATATATATAAACTGAAATTGTACTCACTTACGCACATGACATATAGTTTCGTTATTGAACGTTTTCTGCACTTTTTGAAAACTGGAGGTCAGCGCAGAATTTCAAAAGATAAGTTCTAAGGGGAAAAATGCTTTATACACATTTCAAGTGGTATATGGATATAGAAGAACAACATGAAGAAAGATATAAAGAAGAGGATACAAAAATTTGCTTTTAATTTTCAATTTTGTACAAATTTAACCGTAAAAATTTGAAGACGCACTGTGTCTATATCTGGAAGGTCTAAGATCATACATTAGCAAAACGCATTTAAAATTGCATTAAATTATAGCAGTCAATTATATTTATCATATTACGCAGTGCAGCACTTATAAAATACATAAAAAAAAGTATTGAAATATATTTTGTGCTGCAGAAGTAAAACAAATATTCATAACTGAATTCACTCGGTAAGAAAATTAAAATTTCGAAATTGATATCATAAAATTTGTTAATCATTTCTGCTTTGATGAACATTTTTAATGAAACTTCTTAAAGTTAATCAAGAGAAGAGAGAAAGTTAATCAGTCCCAGTCATTGAAGTATCTAGATTTCTAAACGCTTGGATACCTTGACGATATGACAGGAGATCTAAATCCGCTTAGAAATTACGAACAAGCAGAATCAATATAAACGTGCAATGCCGACATAAGGTTATTACAATGTTACACCAGCGAGATAACTAGAAGGTATTGATTTAATTTTCAAATTTATGCGAAAAAATATTCACATTGAAATATAGCAATCTGAAGCAAATAGTGTGAATAGATATTTCAAAAATATTTTATTAAATTTAACATGAGAAATTAATACAATATTTTCCTACGATTGCATAAAGTGATATGAAAACAATGGGCACCGTTTTCAGTTACGAGTTGCAAGCGCAAAGCTTCATGTTCAAAAACAGAACGAAGAGTATCCGGTTAGATGTTATCTAGTGCATAATCCTTTCCTTCCCAGGTCATCTAAATTTATAAAACCACCGCAATTCACAGGGATTGGATGGCAGACTCTTGAGAAATTGCGGCTAATAATCCTAATCTACGTAATAAAGTTTTCTTCTTCTCAAAGAAAAGTACAGAAAATAAGAAAAGTATAGCCCATTGTTTTATTTCATTGATAATATACTTTGTATATTTTAGCTTACAGCGCCATCTGTCGGTGCAATTTTAAGGTTTTTTTTTTTTTTTTTTTTTTTTTTTTTTGAACGTCTAAGAAATTCCTAGCGCATAGGAAGCATTACTGATGAAACTTCAGGTTATTTGGATCACTGGTTCTTTTATTATAGAATTTTACTTCCACAACTTAAAAAAATCACCCTGTATTATGTATATTAGTAGACAAAATTATTAGATTTTTTAATTAATAAAATTTACATTTATAAAGAAATTAAAAAATGAACTATTAAAAAATATACACCATATTAAATATGCAGATATTAAAAATATAAGTAACAACATCAAGAATCTGCAAAAAAGAAATATAATCGCTTATGAGTGTAAATCACAAAACAATTACTCCATTATTTATAAGAAATACTGTAAAGAATTGGTTTACAATATTACTAATATCCGTAATAATTTTTTAAAACATCATTAAAAACTGAAAATAATAGAAGACTATTAAATTGTCATAAATTATTAAAATGAAACTAGCCACGCAAAAAAAACGTTTGATTTTAATGGTCTATTTTATAATATAGATATGAAAAATTTGGATAAATCTATGTTTACTTTTTAAAAAATTCAATATTCAATTAAATTTTTAAAAAGTATGTTTCTGTTAGATTATTTAAAACATTATTGAGATATAACTTGCATCATAATGATATCTATAATAATAATTGACCCATTATATATATATATATATATATATATATATATATATATATATATATATATACGGTTTGAAATATACTTTCGTCTATGTTACTATGAAAGGAATTCATTAGAAAATAACAATGATCATATTTACTATCGCTATATTCATGATATTATACTTTTTTATTTCAGGGTGTCTAATATATCGTCGTTATCTTCTCACTATTCTCCCAGATTACATTGAGTGAAAAACACGTTTTAAAAATTGTAATAAACATTCTTGATTTAAAAATAACGCTTAATAATGAAAATAAATAATTATTTCACAAATATGATAAAAAATCTGATTTCTTTTAATCTAAAAAGGTTTTTACATATTATAATTCATAGTTATATAAATCTGTTGTAAAAATATTTTACTCAAAAATATACAAAATCAAACATTTCTGTTCAGATAACAATAAAAATATTAAATTTATTAAGAATCAGAAAGCTCTGGTCATTGCTAAATGCATTTTCTTACTATAGGATTCATCGTAATAAATACTTATTGATGTTATTAAATTGTTTTATAAGATATTATTTACATCAAAATGGGATATAAATGTTAACAAATAAAGTAATATCTATTCTTCTTTTATTAAAATTATTTATGTATGTTAGTTTCAATCAGTGTTCTCTCTGACATTTGACCAACGTTAGTAATTTGGCTAATTAAAAATGAAAAACATTCGGCAAATGAAAAAAATATTAGCCAAATAAATTGGCCGTGTAGCAAAAAAAAAAAAAATCTTTTAATGTACCCACTTTTTTTCAATATGTTCTAAAATAACCTAAGTTTTTATAAATGCGACAACGATTGTTATTCATCTAATTTCAACTATCCGCTACATGTATATTAAATATATATATATATGCATATGTATGAAAAATGAAAAGGAAAAGAAAGGAAAAGCAAAAATTTGAGCACTAGCAATTTGGCGAATTTACTCGCTTGTTTACTCGCCAAATGAAGAATTTAGTCGCAGTTTGGCGCAATGGTGAACGACAGCGAGAACACTGGTTTCAATTTTTAAAAAAATATCTAATTTAATTATAATTATCATGCAGATAAATTGGATAATTATTTTGAACAAATACATTGTAAAATAAAGAAGAAAAATATGCATGTATTTCATGAATTTACACATTGCCTTTACTTTTATTACTATTATTAATGACTAGAAATAAATTAGTTAAATACTTTGGTTTAAAATTTGTTTTAAGTATTAATCGTTATTCCTAAGGTTTGAAAATTATTATAAGTAAATATTAATTTTCTGTTAATTCATTTATTTATTTTTTGTTACAAGCAGACGGCAATAATATTACTACTTGATTTATTTACAATAATTATTTGATAAATGATGGCAGCATTAAGTTTTGGATTTATAATACGCATTCATGGCATTATATTTATGCAAATGATCTGTAGTTTAATAACTACAAATTGTATTTTTTCCATTTCATACATGGTCTTAAAATTAAAAATAAATAAATTTATTTTACCTTCTTTATTTTATTTAGTTTTAATTAGTATAAATGTAGAGTTGGTTTTTATTTTTAAACCAAAAACAAATACTTAAATTTGTTGTATCCCATGTTTGTATTCTATCTTAACTGCAACTGTAATAAAGTCATTTATTATTCTCTATTGAATTATATATATAGATGTTATGAAAAGATGTGTGTACATTCGTTTTTCATTCTGTGAGTGTGAATCAATATTTTTTTAATCTTGATTCTTCACCTATTATGGGTTATAATGGATTATCTGGATAAATGCTGAATATTCTTTGCTTTTATAAACAGCCTCTTATATGATATAATTCGTTTACAGAAATAATACACGTGGTATTATTGTCAACTTATGATTAAATAATAGTGTTTATATGATTTTCCTCGCTGTTTTCATTATCCTATTTTCTATTACATTTTGTTCCTTTTGTAATTAATTCCCTTTTATTTCAATTTTAATTAGCACCATCCAACTATTAAAAATGTTTATCATTGTTAATATATCGAGATAACTTTCTAATACGTTATATTTGCTAATAAATTTTATTTATTTTAGTATACAAATTAATGTACAATAGTATTACATGCCCTCTTGAAATAAGTAATTAGGTTATTAGGTTATTATATATATAATTACCTGAACATGTCAGATAATTTTTTATTCAAAGGTATCAGACATCATTCAAAGGTATATATATATATATATATATATATATATCATCATCAACCGTTTTCGATCCACTGCTGGATGTAGGTCTCCCCCAGATTTTTCCAATGTTTTCTGTCTAGTGCTTTCGTCATCCAATTTACACCAGCCACTTTTCTAATTCCGTCATATATATATATATATATATATATATATACTTTACACCAATTTGTACATGTGGCCTTTAATAATTAATGTAATTACTTTTTTTTCTAACATAAGTAATTAATGAATGTAGTTCAAAGTAAAAAAAATAAATTGTGAAGAAAAGTGTTCCTGTTTTTAAAATATGTCAAATAGAGGTAATTCGTTTAATATTTCTTTCAAAAATTAGAATAGTTTGCCTATGATTATGAGAAATTGAAAACTTGAAAATCAGCCTCTTTATTAAAGAATTAAATTTACCTTATATTAGAGGATTAAAAAATGCTAATTAATAAAAATTGTGGTTTAAAATATTTTAATATATCTTGGGGAAAATTCTGACAGTTCTATAGTTAAAAATAAAAAACGTTGGTTTCTTGTAAGGCGTTTTTCTTTGCTGTTAAATTTGATGAGAATTCCCCGGTGTTCCGATTCTTTATATTCTTAAACTATCACTATTTCTCCCAATGCACGCAAGATTTTTTTTTTCCTCTCCAGTGTCCTGGCCTCCTGACCTCATAGCTCAAATTATTAGGTCCGTCCAAAATGATAGCTGTTAAGTTTCCTTTTACACTTTTATTGGGGTTGTATTACCGAGGAGATAAGCATAGACGTCAAACTTCTGTCAAAACAATTTGTTCTTATACGAAGAAATCATTTTTTTACATTAATTGTTTCTGATGAGTGGTTTTCACAATCTATAATCTCATAAGAGAAAAAGAGAAAAAGAAAAAAAATTGAAATTAGAAAAAAAGGGGAATTAAAATTTTATATTCTTTCACAATATAAAAATATGATTTATAATATGGAGAATTTTAAAGCTTCATAATTTTTTTAAACTGTTAATTTGTGTCCAGACCAGCGATTATGTATATGAAGATGCACGTTTTCCATAAGAAATATTATGCATATATTTAGTACAGAAGATTAATTTAAATGGATGCACATGTAATGCTGTTTAATTATTTTTAAATAATCTTTTAAAATGTATTACATACCTTCTTGTATTAAATTGTATCCACCTCTCATCTTCATGTCCCCTCTCTATCCCATTCTCTCTCTCTCTCTGGCTCCTTTATTATAAGTCCAGAGTACCGGTTCACATTTTATATACATAGCTATATAAAATACCGAAAACAAAATTCCTGAAATTAAAACAATATATTGCTAGGAACGTATAAATAAAAATAAATATCGAGTGTTGATAGAATATACAAGAAAAAATATTAAGTGGTAAAATAATAATGCAAAAACTGAATTGTGTGTTATGTTTCAGTTCTTAAATGCAATTCAATTTTGATATTTACCGAAATTTTGATCTGAAATTTGAGACTAAAATTACAGAACAATTTCATATATTGATCTTCCATGAATTTAAAAATGCTTTAATTGCTTTTGGAAGTAAAAATGCTTAATTTGGATATGAAATTATAAAACTTGAGATGCATCTTTAGAAAAAAAGCATGTATTAAATATAAAAATACTCATCACTATAATAATTCCATTTAATCTAAAACACGGCGGAATTTAAAGAGCTAAGAAGACATCGCGTTTGTTCCTTACACAAAATTCATTAATGCTAAGATTTTTTTCCTTTTTTATCTGTTTAAAAATCTAAGAAACACACTTCCCTCAAGTGAAAGAAAAGTTCGCAAACATTTTTTGAACAGTTCTGTGCATCGATTGAGGGACATTCAAGTATTTAAAATAAGGGCAGAAAAGCTGACGTTAATTAAGTAAGAGCGTAGACCTCCACACTTAAACAAAACGCGACTTTAAATGACTTCCGTCACAACATTCTAAATGGAAGCAAAGACTGGAAGGATAAGAGGGGAAAAAGTACATCAGGTAGATAGACACTGCGGTGTGAAAGAAAGACCGTGAAGATTAATTGAAATTTCTTGCTTTTCTAGGGAGGAGAAGAAATCGCCATGACATAAAGAACCAGCGAAAAGCATTAAGAAATTGTGTCCTATTACTAGGCCCAGTTTAAGTCTTGGGCAAAAGCACAGGCACTTCAAGTTTAGAAAAGATTCAAATGTTTAATAGAAATTTAAAAATATATCGTAGAATTTTATTATTTGCAAAGTTATACGTTGCATTATAGCCAGATTTTAATTCTGGGTAATATTTTTTCCTCCAAAAAAATTCTTTATGAAAACCGTTCAGCTGATAACAGGTACAGGGCTCCCAAATGGTCCGTTAACTGAACATCAGTATTTTTTAACAGAAAATTTCATGATACGTTTCTACAGAAATTGCGCTAGACTAACCTTCCAAAGGTGGTTTCTTGGCCATTTGCAAGAAAAATCTAAAAGGAAAATTTCTCTAAGAAAATTCTGATGTTCAGTTGGCGGACTATTTGGAAGCCCTGCAGGTACTGCCCAATCTTATCACCTAAAAAACTCATTAATTTTGCAGCCGAAAATCCTTTAATAAAAAATATTTACAGTGTTTCGAATAATGTATTTGACACTGCATACTTGTATAATAATACACAGATCTGTCATTCTATTATTTAAAAACAGAAAGTCTTGTTTATCGCATCATAAATATCCATGTTTGTATTTAAACGTTACACAAGCGATACACTTGCATGAATGTTGTTTCACTTTGCTACATAGCATATAAATAGGAATCCCATATCAATATTGAATATAGATATAAAAAAAGTCACACTCGATTCCTGCCTATTATCAGCAAGGTATGCATGATCAAGATCACTTATTTCAGGTACCCAAAAATTTCCTAAATGACCGTTGCAATTTCATTGGGAAAATTCCTTTAGCGTAGTAAAAATTACACATGTGTATTTTATATTTATTAATAAGTAGAATGTATATATTTTCTTTCGGATACGTTTTACTCTGTTCACTATTAATTTATTCTTTATTTAACTTCACCTTTTTATTACGCTTTCGGATTTTATTTCTTCCTAGTCATCATTCATACAGTACTTTTTTCATTAACAATGGTAATGGTACAAATTGTGTGCATGATATTACCAAGTTTCTTTATTTACTTTCGTGAAATGCATCGAGATATACTCACCCTTCATCCATTTCTCGTATACATTCTTTGTAGCATGATAATCTACTACTATTACCGACAATTTTGATGAATTCGTCCTATTAATAAAGCAAAATTCCAATTCCAATACTCATGGGGTTAATGAAACGCAAAAAATAGAGGCATGTAAGATAAAACCGTTGTTCCTTTGTTAAAATTGTAAAATAAATTGTATCCCTTTTCAAAAGAAAGTCTACGTCTTTCATTTTTTGGCAGATTAACATATCCATGAGACTTGGTGATTTGACTCTTTCTAGAAAATCAATTACTAACAAAAATGTGATAAATAAATAATATCTTTCTAATGATATTATTCTAGAAGAATAAATGCATAGTGTTTACACAAAGTCTCATTGGATTCTGTAGGAAATTCGACTTCACGAAGGCACTAATAACAAGGCATTCGATTTTACCTTACTTTCCCCTGATTAATTGAATATGAATAATGCAATTCAAAAGAAATCGTGATGTTAACAGCTCTTTTTAAAATTCACAATTTAAATATCAGAAAACTTGATCAAGTAAAGAAAAATATTAAAGTACAGTTCTAAAATTAAATAGGCTGACTCCCCCAGTAGTTGATTAAATAAAGTCACTCCTACGGGGTTTTATTACACAGGGGTCGCAGCGTCCCTAAAATTTTCACACTTTCCTACCACAATTTTAAAACGACAATATTTATTGTAGAATTTCATTGTAGATGTTAAAAGAATCTGACACGAAGACTTTTTAATTAAAATACTGGTAGAAAAGGGCAAAAATTTTAGGTACGCTGCGACCCCTGATTATATTGCCTTCCTTTTAAGCTTCAGAAGTAAACTGACATGATTGCTACAACCCTTAGTGAATGTTCTATAATAAGCAAACGTGAAATGCGCTGAAATTAAATAGCAACAAAATAATAAATAAATAGTTTTTTAGTTGCTAATTTCCCAGTGGTTGATCATGCGAAAGAAGTCAATCTAAAATCTAAAAATTAATTTTAAAAATATCATCCTTGTGCTGTGATTAACAATAATTTTTATTTAAAAAATATTATAAAAATATAAAAAATATTTTAAATAAGCAAGATGGAAGTGGGTTAATTTACCGGAATTGACGCCAAATAATCAAAAACAAAATGTTTGCACTTTCTAATAAAAAAAATAGAAACTGGCCTTTTTTACAGAAGAGTGCTGACAACAATGCGACAACACGTGCACCGACATTCAAACAAAAATATTATGTCTAGTGCCACACACAAAACGCATTTACGCCTGAAATGGCTCAATATTTGAAATATTTGATAAACTTACTGGAAGGGAATGAACTATTGACGGGGTCGCCCTATACACTCTAAATAAAAAGAAGTGATTATTCACTCCGGAAGAGTGAATACTCACTCTATCGCAGACTCAAAATATGCCTAACCTCTTTAGAGTGACTATTCACTTTGAGCAAATGTGGAATCGTTGACTCTTTGAAAGAGTCAATACTCACTCCTGGGAAGTGAATAGTCACTCTAAACAGGGGTCAATAATCACTCTTTCTGAGGAGTGACTATTCACTTTTGCTAAAGGAGTACTTTTTTTCACTCCTAGTAGGAGTGAGTTGTCACTTTTTCATAGAAGTGAATGTTCATTTTTTTTCAATGAATTCTCTTTTTTATTGCTATTATGGGCATTTTAAAAGAATCGTATCTTTTAGAACATACAATGAAAATAAATACAAGAGTGGTAAAAATTGGAATAAAATACTTTATTGATAATATTTATTTAATTCATGGTATGTAACAATAATTGAACTTTTTAGGGAACACGTAATTAAAGTTACATATGAATTAAATTAGATTATTGACAGAAATAAACTATTTTATTCAAATCATTCTCCTTGTGTTTGCTTTCATTGGTAGCCTCATAAATATATGATAGTTTTAAAATGCCCATAAACGCAAGTCATTAAACAGTTCTAAAATCTTAAACAGTCAATATTTTTTTTTCAGATACCCATGAAGTTTTACATATTATTTAAATAAATCCATAATGCACGTTATCTATAGTTTTTTTTTTTTTATGTGTAATTAAAATCTTATTGCCTAAAAATATATGTATTAATACAACCCGTATTTATAAAACAACATGGTAAGTCATATTTAATTTCAATTTTCTATTCCCGTATATAGAGTAGATGTGCATGTAATGGACACCCTTAAGGCATCTGTTCCTGCCGGTGATGGCACTCACGAACTAATGCTAATTCTATGGGGAGGGACTTTTCTAATATCTGGTTTGCATTTCGACATTTTATTTATTTTTTTTTTTTCATTGAATAGCTGAAGTTCGTCTCTATATCACATCTTTTTTACTTTTTCGATTTCGGTCGCAGATACTTTTTACAAAGCTTCTTTCACTTTCAAAACCGGTACCAAAAATGAAAGTGTTATTCTAAAAAATATCTGCAGCCAAAATTGAAAAAGTAAAAATAAACAAATATTTAAAATAGAAAATTTGTTTTTAAAGACTTCTGTAACTTAAGTGTTTTTATTTAAATGGTGAACGATTAAGCCCTATAAGCCGCTGTGCCCTTTAAAAATATTTTCGGCTTCATGAATGGTTTGATTGCCTGATTATGAAATACGCAAAACATAGATTCACTTTTAAAAAATAGTAATAATACAAGGAAGAAGATATTGAAATTTTATTAATCACATTAATATAACTTAAAAGCAACTATTTATAAAAATTTTGGTGTCATTACATTTTGGTAAGTGTAATTTAAAAATTAAAGTTCATTATTTAAGTTTTTAATTAAGTCAAAATATTTTATGCACACAGAGCCTGATTACTAACGGGGCACTCTCCTACCAGTAAAATTTTATGAAAAGTTTCAACTTGTTTAAACGCCTTTTTCATTCGAAATTACTGTCATAAATAAGGAAAAAAATCTATTTCTTTTTACTGGTAGGATAGTGCCCCGTTGATAATCAGGCCCTGTATGCACAATAAACATAACCGAAATTGCATTTTTAACAATGCCTATGTGAGATGTACATTACTGGAAAATGACTACTTAAGTATTTAAGTAATGGAGACTCCTGTCAAAACTTTAAAAATTAATGAAGTTTATAAATGTCATTAAGTATATAAAATTCAAAATTTCTTTCAATTACAAAAACAAAAAATTGCAAATTTTGCAAGCAAATAAGAAATATATAAATTTATTAAATGAAGCCAACTCTTAGTATGTTTATCAAGATTTTCAATGAAAAACAGTGGAACTTAGAAACATTATTTTCTGCTTCCTAATTGATTTAATTAAGAGTGCCAACAATAGTGTTAAATTATAAAATATGCACGAGCGAGTTACGAAAAAAAAAATAAAAGCTAAATTTTTATTAGTATTTTTTTTTTTTTTTTTTTTTTTTTTTTTTTTTACAAACCAAAAACATTTAGGGGTGTATATTACTGCTACACCTACCCAATAGTATTCTACGAATGTGAGTTAAAGTTTTATAGAAATATACTCATGTAGGAAAAAGAAAAATGAAGAAAATATAAAGTGAAATAAATTGTTCTTACTGTTGGAAAAACAATTTTAATGAGTTAGTTATTTTCATCTGATATAAGTCATACTGAAAACTTTTAGAATTACTAGAGCAGTTTATCTGTAAACAACAGTCATAAAATACCTATCTTTGCGTCAGCGATTTTTCTTTTTTTTTTTAATTTTTTTTCTCCGAGCACATAAAGATAGCAGACAGCTTCCTGTATAAAGTAAAACTTTTAACTCAACATTCTAGAACTTAATTTCGGAAAATAAAAAGTTGAAACTAAAATTGACTTACCGTTTTTTATGTTAAATATTATCCCTTGTTTGATGAATAATAATCCTTTGTTTGATAAATAAGATATGTGCAGTACAACCTCTTCGTCACTGCGTATTAATGGAGTATTATTGCTTTTTACTGAATTATTTGTTCTCCATTTTGAGTCCAGATCAAGAAACTTAATCTATGTGGATTATTTTGAATCATAAGATATCGGAGTACATCATTCCAAGATCGAAATTTAAACTGCTTTTCAGTATTAATAATACAAAATAAAGATCCACATAAGTAGACCGAACAAACGAAAGTCGGACACATAACGGGCACGATAAAATGGCGGAACCATTTTTATCGTCACAACCGAGAAGACGATTTCTGATTGACTAATGCGTCATACACATCTAAGTCCCTTTTTAAGAGAGTGACCGTTGACTCCTTCGAAGGAGTGACACTCATTTTTGAAAACGAGTGCGTTTTAATAGCAAATAAGCGTAATTTTATAGGTTATATTATAAAATGTAGTTTTTGAAAAGTAAGAATTGACATATTTTGGTTCTTTTCATTGTTTTACTCAATATATTGGTTCAAAGTTTAGCGGGTATTTTTTTTCAAGTGTATAATGCCGGGCTTTCATTCTCGTTAACGGAGTGAGATTTTTCACTCTCGACCATGGAGTGAGATATTTCACTCTCGACAACGGAGTGAGATATTTCACGCCTTTTTAGGGAGTCGGAAATTCCACTCTTTAAAGAGTGTATTTGTATAAAGTTCACTCTAAAAAGAGTGAAAATGCAAATCACTCTTACAAAAAGTGAGCTTTTCACTCCTCCCAGTTTTAGAGTGTATATATATATTTAATGACAACACTGCAAATTCTCAACACACAAAAATAAATACATTTCAGAACACTTTTTGTCAGCAAATTTATAACACATTAATGTGTTGCGAATTAGAAAACTCCATATATAAAACGTTTTTGTGTTGTGTTGTGTTCTTAATGTTTGCAAAAGTGTTATATAAAAATGTGTTTTAATATATTGCAAAAATGTTGCTATCTAGAAATGTGTTCCAAAATTAGTGTTGTTCATTGTGTTGAAATAGTGTTGTAAATAGTATTGATAAAAATATTTTCTTAGAATAGTTTTGTGCTGCACAACACGTTGTCATCAAATTAACAACGCATTGTAAACATCATACAATTTAGAACACTATAAAACAACACATGTAAAACACTTTCAAAATATTTTCTACACGGTGCCTTTAAATTAAACAATTATAAAAAGGAAATAAGAGACAACTTGCTCTATAGAAAAAAAAATGCAGGAGATTACTGAGTGAGTTGACTGTTTTTTACCAATAAATATCAATAACTGCATTTCTGGAAAAATTATGTAATGTTTAACAACGCTTTTTGCACATCATTTTTCCTGGCACAACAATCGAAAACTATTTTTGTTAGAAGCGTTAGTTATTATGTTCAGTTAGTGTGTTCACGAATTTTCAATGGATCTAAATTCGATCCTTTTGAGTACATATTTTTTCTTCAGGAAGAGCTGTCGCTACCTGATGTGCATAAATGTAGTCAGCAATGTCACCAATGCGACCATTTCCAATTATGTCTAGTCGTTTCCAATGTACTTGGTCTATAAAATACATGTTTAAGTGCTTCTTGTATTAACTTTCGTAAGATACGTGCTAACATTTAACACAATTTCTTTTTAATTTATCCAGTCTAAACTTTATTTCATTCATCTTGAAATGTGAGTTATGATTTCGTTTTAACTGGCCGTCTGGTCGCGCTCTAATTCCCGTAAATATACTTGTATTGTCCTGAAATTTTTGGACGTTGACGTTTACTCTAGCACGAACCTTATTTAAAATGAAGATTCTACCATGATTAGTTTATTTAAAGGGACAGTCAAAAGTTTGCCGTTACATTACAGCCTATGGGAAAAAATCATTTCAAACGAATTTTAAGGATGTTATACCCTGTCAATCATTAAAATTTATATACATTTGATTTTTAACATTTTATTTATATACATTTGATATTTTAACTATATTAAACTACTTCATATATAATAAAATTGATATATGTCGCTGAGGTTTAATATAAGTTATACGATATAGTCATGTATAATATGAAATGCACAGTATTTACAGGGACACACAAAAGATTTCAAATAGTATATTCTTTCCGAAGGACTGTGTATGTATCCGATAATGGCTGATGGATGGATGAAATGCATTTTAATAATGATATGTGCTCTTAAGTTTCACTAAATGTATGCATATTATATGGGGTGTATAAATGCTATAGTTGATATACAGGGCTACACAAAAGAGCTCGTAAATGTTACTGAATATGACCGTAAATTACTTGTGGAGGTGGTTTTTAAGTAAGGTTTGCATTTTCACGCTGAACTGTGTTCAGTTTACTAAGAAATATTTGTAGAACATAGATAAAGTTATATACAGAGCCACAGTTCCACACAAAGATTTGGATACGTGGACGCCTATTAATGTTAATTTATGAGAATGTGATTTCAGTAGTTTAAGAATGTTTTAGATTAAAATAAATTTTAGCTTATGCTTAACATATGATTTTTCTTACTTGTTATTCTCATATTTGGAATTAGATACAAGTTTTAAAGATATCTTTTTTCCATTGTTTAATATCAAAATTCTTTCATTACATAATGTGGATATTTTTATCTAAATAAAGTGATAGCCTGGAATTGAATTTCTTTGTTAAAAGTTAAATTTTATTTGATTCCTATATGCTTCACTGCGCGGTGTAAATGAATATGTGGAAATATTTTTAATTTCAAATAAAGAATCAAGATCGCTTTACAATAATTAACAACCTCTGCGTAGTAACCATGATGAAGGATTCCGCATTTTAAATAAAAGATAATACTAATTTTAAAAACTACATTTTTCTGAACCAAGTCCCATCTCTAGACATACTTCACATTAACATTGCAATGTTTGTTGGTAGTATTATATATATAAAACCCCTCCGTGTATAACAATTCCGGGGTCAACCTATCCACGAGAAAAATAAACTCATTCACCAATGAAAACGTTTCATAGTCGTAATGGAGCGTTCTCATTAGTCAGATTTACAATGGGAGCTGTAAATGACGTCACTACATTTTACTTCGCTTTGAAATCTTTCCACGATTTCAAAAAGTATATTTAATTAAAACTTTTTATTAAAGGAAAGCGAAGGTGCGTTTTAAATGCAATATTGTTAAAATTTTTATATTCGGGTTGCTTTAATTTTTTTTTCTTTACAGCCGTGAATGAATCTTGAGAATTTCAAATCTATAAAAAACATTGTGAAAAATTACCTCCGATTTTAAAGGCAATCTATTTTCTGACCAATGAAACCGTTCCATAGTCGAAATGGAGCGTTCTCATTGGTCAGATTTCCAGAAATGACGTCACTACATTTTACTTCGCTTTGAAATCTTTCCACGATTTCAAAAAAGCATATTTAATTAAAACTTTTTATTAAAGGAAAGCGAAGGTGCGTTTTAAATGCAATATTGTTAAAATTTTTATATTCGGGTTGCTTTAATTTTTTTTCTTTACAGCCGTGAATGACTCTTGAGAATTTCAAATCTATAAAAAACATTGGGAAAAGTTTCCCTCCGATTTTAAAGGCAATCTATTTTCTGACCAATGAAACCGATCCATAGTCGTAATGGAGTGTTCTCAATGGTCAGATTCACAGTGGGAACTGTAAATGACGTCACTACAATTTACTTCATTTTGAAATCTTTTCACGATTTCAAAAACAATATTTAATTAAAACTTTTTATTTAAGCAAACCGCGGGTGCGTTTTAAATTTCATTATAATCCCCACCCCCATCTACCAGATAGTTTTGCTATAGTTTTAGATGCAGATATCTGTTAATTTTTTTTTTGTTAGATTTTTCCCTCTGCAAGTTTAATCGCTGTATTTATCAAAATTGTTTCAGCCTAAAGTGGCTATGATTGACCACAGTTGTTGTAATTTTTTATCATCCTTTAAAAATGCAAACACGTCATTTTGACGGGCTATCTTCTAGTTTATTTATAATACTGATGCATCCTAAAATCGTTAAATAAGTATATAAATGATATAAAAAAGCATTTATATGACAAAATAATGGTTAATTGAAGAAAAATAATCAATTTGAGAATTTTTTAAGCAGTTTCTTAGATATTTAGATCATGCTCTAGTAAGAACATCAAAAGCTGATCACCAAATCCTGAATATTTTACATCAGGGTACGTATCAAGGGATTCGGGGGATTTTAGGTGTTTCAGTACCAGAAATTTGAAAACTGGTCGCTGTGTAAATTTAACGTTTTCTATTGATAAGTAGCTATAAACTTAAAGTCATTTGTAAAACTAGTCGTTGGGGGGCACCGTAATACTTACCCATCATGGATATGCGTAATATAATATATGGAAAAAAAATGTGTGAACTGTTTATAAACTGCATTGCAATTCCAAAACAAAATTTAAACGTATATTTAAATATTTTTAATATACATAGTAATGCTCTGTTAATGAATTGCTGAAGAAACTATTTCGACAAATTATATAAAACGAAAAACTACTCAAGTAGTACCGAATTGCGTAAAAGAAACATCCTTATAACTCCAAAAATAATAATCATATTACTTAATAGTTTGCTGCGTCGGATTAAGCGTCTCATTTTCAATTAAAATATATCTTTGAATTGAAATTTGAAGGCAATACAAGGTCATAAAAAAATCCAAGAATGTGGAATACAGGATTACAAATATCTCGGCAATATCCGATCGACTTTTTTTATGGAAAATTAGTGTTATTTTATTGCCTTTTACGTTCACTCTTTAAAAAAAAAAAAAAAAAAAAAAAAAAAAAAAAAAAAAAAAAATCGAAAATTTTTATATACCTTTCATCAGAACGAATTTTTCGAGATTCCGAAAAAATAGTTTCGTATTTTGATTGAGGTCCCTGATATTAAATAGGCGTCATTCCATTCTTACATACTTAGTACATACAAAATTTCAAGTCTCTATCTCAATTTGTTGGGGAGATAGATCATTTATAGATACGCAGAAAGACAGACAGACGCACAGACGGGCGGACGGCAATTTTTTTTTCTAAAAATATGTTTTTAGGGATCTGCAATATCTGAAACGTGTAAATCTGTCAAAAAAATTTTTATTTTCGAAACGATTTCAAGATTTACCCTATACTACGTGTGATGGGTAAGTAAAACATTTTTACGTATTGTCAGTGTCTCATTCATCATCACTCTCCAGTATTTACATTTACGTCTCAAATTGAAATAAGAAAATATGTTGGATTAATGTCTTGTTTTGACAAAGTTATCCAGATTTATCTTTAAACTCTTGAGAAAAAGAACCGTAGACTTTTGAGGATCATCTAACATATGCTAGAAACATTCGGAAAAATGAAAGCCGAAACTTTACGCAGGAAAATGAATAAATTCCATTATGTAAATTCAAAATGTGTCAAATTATTCAAATTTTATTCAAAACCTTGCGTATCAAAGCGGACTATTATTTAATCAAAAGAACTTTTACATTCGACACCTTAAAAGCTCTTTGACAATCCTTTCTTCGGGAGTATGTTTTCAAAGGATGTGCAGCGTATAATTACATAACAAAAGATTTCGTTGATTAATCATTATTCTTTTGAAAGATTGAACAAGTTCATCATTATTAAATATATATTACGACGTAATTTGAAAATTTCTAATTTAATTTTTAAAATACACGAATACATATCAATATTCTGAGTTATAGAGCGTGATATAAGTGGATAAATTTAAATCAGGAAGATTTTTTAATGAAAAATTGAAGACAATATTATTGAAGTTTCATTTTATAGCTCTCATCAATTATACAGTTCCGGGATATCATTTTTTCTTAAATGTTTCATTTGGAGATTTCTTTTTGCACGTAAACAATTTCTCATCAAAAAGTGTTATAATAAAAAAAATGTAAATGTTATAATAAAATCAAACACTTTCATCGGAATGTTTTTTCTAACAGACATTCGATGTAATGTTGAGAAGAACTTTTGAGTAACTTGAATTAATAAGAATATATATTATCGTAGACAGTGCAATTTTCGATTATATAAGTTCTACCCGAAAATATAATCATCGTCGTCTTAATTTAAATGTGTGAAAGTAATCTAATTCTCTTAAAAAACGAAACTGCAAACATTCCAGATAAAAACCTAACATATTTTATTCTAGAAAAATCAACTCTTTTTATCATTGCTCGTGATCACCTGCACGAAAATAAAATTATGATCATGGAGTCACTATGAGAGTATGCGAACCGAAAGTAATTATTTAATATTAATTAAATTCGCGACAAATATTTTAATGAGTATATTGTGGATATAATAATGGTTTTTTAAAGGATATAAGTTTTTTAACCAAATTTTTATGGATATCAAATCATAGAATTTGATTAGTCATGTAAATAAATCACCGAAATCTATATATAAAGAAAAATATGTATTTCGCGCGTTCTTTCATTTTATGGAAGTCATTGAAGTAATTAATTTTGTCTTTACACCAAATATTGACTTTGCTCTGTGAAATTTCATGTTAATGTAATCATCACAGTTTCTTTCATCAAAATTTGACATCAACCAAGCACAAGCATGTATACAAGGGCAAACTATTTCGCATAGTGAAAATTAAAAAACAACAGCGGCAGTTTGCTACCAAAATTTTAAAATACCGAAATTTATCTAAATAAAAAATTGATTACACCAAATAAGAATAAAAGATCAAGTGTTAGTATTACTCACGCTCAGAGGGTTCCATACAATAAATGTATGAAATATTAACTTTATTATGTAAAAAAATCATTGCTAAAAGAATAACAAGATTTTCTAAATATATACACAGTTAGGGTGTATAGCTGTATGTACTAGAAAGTTTGAATGGGTAATCATGAAAAATTCAAAGAGATATGAAACCTAAATAATGTCAAATATTACTATTCTGTGTCATTCTTCCTTAATCTTATCCTAATCTGTGTTTTGTTTTGTTTTTTATGTACTTAATTTGGTAATTTTGTACACTAATAAAAAGTGTGCATATTTAAACATTTCATAAAGCTAAATTCAGCTTAGTTATGATCTTCTCTTTTTACAAATCCAGTAAAACAAATTTTAAATGAAAAATTCGAACACGCACTCACTCACACATACTGTAAAATTATAAAATTTTGAAAAAATATCAGAAATCAATTGGTCTATATAGCATGCCAAAATCATATCCTATTAAGATAGCCATATAAATTACTTCAGTGGTTTCTGAAAAAAAATGGTATCAACGACTTCCATAAGATTTCACTCTTATGACATAACATGCTTATTAAATTACTTTCAATCTTGAATCATGAGAAAATATTTTTAAACATATCAAAATTATAATTTAATTTTCCAATTCAATCAAAGCAATACAGAATATTTTTGTAAAATAAATTCATTTTACAACAGCCGTTTTTTATTACTCGAGCAACAATCCGATTATCCTAGATTTAAGGTTGTCTATACATGTGAAAGGAAGTGTAATTAATGTACTTTCTGTAATAAAAAAACACAGACTATTCGGAGCAGTGACACGCGACATTTTACAGCTCGTTGAACTGAAGTACCCAACTTGAAAACGCAACTTCCTGTATTTTGAATCTTTTCCATTCCTCTCAGTAACAATGTATAATTATCATTGTCTCATTTACCATCTGCCATTCATTGAACTTACAATTTTTTTATCATTAAGTTACTAAAATTTTCATATTTCCTATCTTTTTATTCACTTCAGCAAGCATGATTTTTTCCCTTTTATTAGTTTTTTCTTTAGACTGATGTAGGATTGATATTTTTTATTAAAATGAATAAAAATGCAAGAAAGAAAAAATTAAAAGAAACTATTGTAACTATTAGTTTTAAATGTTTTTGGGCAATTTATGAGCATAGTATCGATCCAGAAATATTTGAAATATATTCATAACAGTATTATTTTGAGTAAATTTTAATTATCTCTCTGCTTTGTTGCTTTTTATCCGACAGATTTTGTCTTTTTGACAAAGACGAAATATATGAGCAAAACATGATTTTTTCCGAAGTAAAAATTTCGTATTATTTAATCAAAAAAATTCTGTAAAATACGGCGATTACAATTGAAAATTAGCAATTTTCAACAGCTTTGAGTAATACAGAAAGTAAGTTCTTCCTGCAGATACAGAGTAAAAGCAAATTTGTTAAGGGTCAGAGAGATCGCAAATTCTTCTCAGATACTATGTTAACCTCTTGAGACACCAAGGTTTATTTACATACATTTTTTTTTATCTTCAGTTATGAAATTCAGTTATGGATTTGTATTAATAAACTAATAACTAAGAAAGATTGAGAAGAGAAAAAAAAATTACAATTATTTTTTCGCACATAAAATTTGATGATACATGTGGATTCAATAGGCATATTATTTGATAATTTCATGATTTTTTTATTTTTTTTTCATTCCTTTTGCATAGCAAAAACAACGAAAAAAGGAAATAAATGTATATTTAATAATTCTTTACCACTTATGGACTCTACAAACGACATTTTAATAAACAGAAAATTTGTTTAAGTTTACCTTTTTGTCCATTTCGTACATTTTTGCTGCAATCCATTTTAATATAATACATATCTCGCTAAAAGAGCGCTATAAGAAACAAATTGCTATTTCGTTTAGTTCTGTTATATATTAAGCCTCCATTCACACCAATTTTTTTTTAAACATTATTTACATACGTGAACATTTTTTTAAAGGTGAGTATTGTATAGGATACACCGGGACTAAAGAGGTTAAACCTACAGGTGTGGATGCATTATTATTTTTAAAATATTAACTCAGAAAATTAAAAAAAAAATTTGATTTAATTTTCAGTACAGTCTTCTCAAAATATTTTTATTTTTTCCTTTCTTTCTTTCATTTTTTTAGTCGCCAAAATATTCTAAAATACACGATTAATTCAATATTTTATGTGTGAGTATCAGATGTGTATCAGATGAGTAGTGAGTAAGAGTTCAACAGCACTTCAAATAAAATTAAGAAGATACTTTAGGAAATATTTTACCAACTAAAAAAAGAAGAGACATCCATCAAGGCGAGTACACACAAAAGAAAATAGATGTTGAAAATATTAATTTCCTGATGAATTATTTAAAAAAAAATCAGAATGTATTTCAAGCCAATAGGTTTAACATTAGTGCTGGAATTTGAGATCTCACTGATCAATAACCTTAACTCTTAAAGAGTTCAGTGGGATATTACATTATCCAATATTGAGTATTTTAATAAAAATTAAAACAGTTAAAAGACTTAAAAAATAACTTAATACTTAGTTAAAATGTTTTTATTTAAAATTTAAATGTCACTGACAAGATTAATATTTTAAATTAATTAAATTAATTTGAATTGAGCTATCCATACATATTATTCTTAAACGATAAATCGCTTTCAAAAATTAAACCAATTTATATTAAAAAAAGATAACAATATTTATTTTTGTTTAATTTTCATGCTTTAAAACTGACTTATTGATTTTAAAACTACATGAATTTAAGATTCTTTAGAAGTCTGTAAACTAAGCGGCACAGAAACGCAAGATATTTTGAGAACATTTTGTGTTCAATATATTATTAAAATCTTTATCACTATCTTTATCTTTATAAAATCTTAAGTATCCCTATTCTTCGAATATTATCATAAAGAAACCCAATTGCTATTAAAATCATCTAAATGTAAAAACTTGGTTTTTCAATAGCTATATTATGTTGAATTTATATAGTCGCATGAATTTACGCGCTTTTTATTAAATAGGAGCTCGTAACATAAAAATTTCTTTCCAGCATCACTAGACGCACAGCATGATTTTCTTCACGGGTAATGATTGCCATTCTACTTACACCATAGCCCTTTTCTTCTCATCTGTGAAACTTCTTTTCCAACATTAAGAACAACAAAGCGGGGAAAGTGGTTTACGCTATTTCCTAATAACATCTCAATCATTTTTTTACAACGATAAGTATTGTGTCAATTTCTTGAATATGTAGATTCGTGCAATTAAAAAAAAAAGTTATAATAGGATAAAAAGAATGTGTCTTCGTTAATAAAGATTATTTTTTAAAGATGTAATTGAAACACATATTTCCTTTCTATTGAATATGTTTAGTTAAATAATTCTCCATGTAAAATTGTTTATTTCTTAGGATCAAATTGTTTTAAAAGACAAAATTGGTTTAAAGCTCAGCAAGTTCTTACAAACAAAATAGCATCAAATGTTTCCCTATGAAGTAATACTTCTCAAGTTTTTCTTATAACTGTTATCAGTGTTGCCATCGCAAACGTGCAATATTTGTAGTTATTCAAATGAAGCTGATTTGTACATTATTTGATTGATTTACGTGATGGTCTAATTAAGTCCTCTTTCCTTTGGAATATATACTTAAATATTCAGTTCATTATTTCCATGCTATTCTAATTACACTTGAGATAGAGGAATCTTGAGAAATTTTAGCCATTTCGGGTATGGTGTACTATTAATAGTACATGTTTTTTAATTGAGTATTAGTTTGTTTAAAAAATACTTTTGTTACTGTTTATATGTAGTAATATTAGTATGTATCTCTGCATTTACTATATGGCTTCATTAAAGTTCAGGAATTTAGTAATAATAATAATATAATAATAAATATTTTCTCAATTCTCTTTGCGCCGTTTATGATTATTTTATTTTAAGCACATATTTCACTCTTTAAATTTGCCCCACCAGTGGCCGAGAGGTACGGACCTCTCAACTGGTAGACGGCAGGTGCTGGGTTCGAACCCAATCGCGGCTGTCGGCCTAACCGTTCGGAGTTTTCGTGGTTTTATTCGAACCTTGCGTAAATACGGGTTAGGTTCTCTTAGAAAGACCCCCACGAAGGGCACTCCCCCTGGTCCTATATCCCTAGCGTAGATAATCGGACGACAAAAATAAACCAAAACCAAACCAACCACTCTTTAAATTTAAAATAAATGCTACTTTCTTAAAAGAATCACCTGTAATAAAGTGGGAAAAGTATTAGAAAACTGTATTATTAGTTAAATCCTTTTAGTAATATAATATTTTCTAAACATCTCCAAAAACTCTTCCTTCGCCTAATGTCATACGAATATGAATTGAATGGTACGCAAAACAACAAACAACGGCATTCGTTATGTCTCATGCAATGAAATATTCTTTAAACTCGGATAAATTCATTTGGATAGCTAGTGTGAATATTATTAACGTATAAGTATTTTTTTTCTTGAAAATTGAAAAAAAATCGGACATGAAAAGGTTAAAGAATTAAAACACTGTCGAAGTATGTTTTTGCAATTCATTGATATTGTATCTTGTAAAACGTTCTAAAAAATATTTCACTTAAATACTTTTAAATTGAGAAATTTTCCGCAATTGTGAAAATAAAGTTAAGCATAACATTTGTTTAATCTCTTTTAAAAATATCTGTATTTAGTTATTTTCTCACGCTTCTTTAAAATTAAGTTTAGAATGCCTTCATAATGAAAACATACCTTGAAATACTTTAGTTTTCTTCAATTAAGGTATTTTTAGGAATTCTCGCATTCTCATGTTTTAATTTTCTGAGAAAAAGAAAACGATATTTTCTGAATTCCTATATAAAAAACGTTGCCATATCACAAATGTAAACTTTTACTGAGCAATTAACCGCTACCTAAATCAGATAAAATATGCATTAGGATTTAAATTTTTTTCTATGAATGCATAATATTTGCATTTTCTATTAGATGAACATTCAGTTCTGCAAACGAGACTTTTGAAAATCTTTTAAGGTTTTCTTATATAAAAAAAAATCTTACGAAGTAAATATTTTCCTTCGATTAGTTTACGGAATTAATATGTGTTAATTAGTTTAATTGCATAGGAAAACTACCAAACAGGAACAGCTAAATATGTATTTAATATAATCGTAATTTTATAAAAATCTATAAGCAAGTGAAAACTAAACTTTTCAGTCGAAAACTTTTATATTTTTGGTTATGCAAGAGTTGTAAATAGACAATCTTTAACGAAACGTTTCGTTGATATTCATATTTATTATTAGACAAATCAAGGTAACAGCAATAATCTATTTTGGGAATACTTCTAGATTAAAAATTGCCATTTAAGTAATACCTCGTCTAAAGAATGTTTTGTATAACAAACATTTTTTATACGATTTTTCTGTTTCGGCTAAAAAATGGTTTATTTGATGAGCATTATAAGAAAGTTTTGCATTTGAATTGAAAGGTAAATAATCTATCGGTTAAGAGAGATTTCAGCTAACGAATATCATTTCGTAATGAGTTACCTTCGTTTGTCGAAATGTTGCTATAGGGTGCCACTTCTCAATGGTGGGCAAAGACTAATTCCTAAACCGTTAGTCATAGACATATAGTTGCAATTACAGAAGGTTTTATTTGTATTTATTTGTATTTATTTGCTTTGAGGTAGGCGCTACAGCTATTCGCCGGCATAACCTCCAATGATCACAAGAAACCATATAGAACACTTTATTACAGAATATCCAGTACATACATTTTCACAGGGACAACACAGACACCCATGCCGCTAGCTGGATTCGAACCAGGGACCAGAGGTGTGGGAGCAGCCTCCGCTACCATCCACGCCACTGGGTCGGCGGAAGGTTTTAAATGAAGTAAACAAATATAGTGCTCAGCAAAAGTTTAGACACTGGTGTTATTTAACCTTTAAATAAAAAATATGAGCTCTTGAGTTACACAAAAGGCTATAAATATTTCCGAATGTATTTTAAACATTTTAGGATAAAAATAATGGTTTTAATATAGGATAATATTTAATATAATTGAAAAAAGTTAAATTTCCATATTCCAAAAGTTTAGATACTTTTTTGATTTTCTGGCAAATGTTCACGCAAAAATGCAAATTTCAATGTCATGATGTCGCATGTCTGAAGTATTTAAGTATACCTTGCTATAGTATCGTTTAGTGAAGATGCCACGAGCTAGAAATATTCAATCAGATGAGTTAATTGAAGTAATGAAGCTGAAATGAAAAAGGAAGAATGTTGTAGAAATTTCAGTTATATTGAATCGTCCAAAGAGTTCTGTCTATGAAGTACAGTCTAAGGGTGACTCCTTCAAAACAAAATATAAATCTTGAAGACCTTGTGCGACAAGAAAATGAGATGACAGAAGGATCCATAAACTGGCATTTACACAAATGATGGTTGCTAATCACATTAAAAGTATGCTAAGACTTTCTGTGTCGACGGATATGATTCGTAGATGACTTAAAGAAAGGAGTAAATCAATTTACATGAAAATGGTAAAACAACCAGCTTTTAAATCTCACTACAAATTGGCTAGAATGCAATGTATTTGTAAACATATGTCATATAGACCCAAGTGGTACACTGTGATATAAATTAATGTAAAAAAACGTGGAATCTGAATGGTCGAATTGGGTAGGCATACTATTGGCATGACTTGCGTAAAAAGCCTGGGACTTGCTGTAATCAATAAGGTGGTGACTATTTAATGATTTGGTCCTCAATTTGCTTTAATGCTCGAGCATCTCTGGAGTTATTCAATGGCTGTCAAGCAGCGCAAGACTACGCACATACATTGGAGAATAATTTACAGTTATTTGAGGAACTTTTAGCTAGTCCAAAGTATGTATTTTGGCAAGATAATGCGCCTATTCATGTTGCATACAAAACAAAAACTTTGTTTAACTCTCAAAATACTACTGATTTCAACTGGCAGGCGTGTAGCCCTGATCTGGGCCCAATTGAAAACCTTTGTGACATCATATCTTGTAAGGTTTATGCAAAATTTTGCGAGTATTATGCTATACTGTTATGTTAATGAGCTTTGAGCTACTGCTGAATGTGTTTGGTTCAAAGTAGACCCCCAAGTGACGCAGGATTTAGTTTCTTCGATAGAAAATCACATTCTTGCACTAAATGCAGACAATGTGGGTGCAATACCATTTTAATTTATGGTTATTTTTCTCTAAATATACAGATTGTCTATACTTTTGCCACAATGTTAATTTTGTTTTTTTGTCATAATATATTATGTAAAGGTGTAATTTAAAATTTATTGTTCGTGCAAAAAGGATAAGTCACAAGTAATGTATAGTAGATGAATTACAAAAATCCGTTGCGTATTTCCGAATATAGAAACGTAATCGATCATTGTCTAAACTTTTGCTGAGCACTGTATGATTTCTTTTGTTTTTGAAGATTGCTCCATGCAAACGTCTTGGTCATATTGCATTTTCAGCACAACTCGTTCACATAGATGCCGAAAATGAAAAACAGGATTTTTTCTTTCATAAAAAAAAAATTGCGTAACGCTATTTATTCTTTCAAGTATAACTTAACGAATTGTAAAATCCCCCGACAAGCTTTTGTTGTTGCTGAAAAAAAATATTTCTTAAATGTGACCATATTTATGGACGTTCAAACTGGCATTATCCATTAAATAGAATGTATTGTATATAATAATCATCGTTTTCGTACAATTATGAATAATTGAAAACAGCAAATATAATATTTTTGCGTACATATCAGACAAATTAAATTAGGATTTGATAAGATACTATCGCGGTTAAAAGATGTATCAAGTTTCGGAAGCATTTTTAAGAAAAAGTTTCTTGGATAATATTTTTCTACCAAGTTGTATAGCCAGTATTCCTTTTTCTGGACGTTGAAATATTGCTTTGAAGAACTTTTTATGTTCCATATAAAGTACTTAAGCTTATCCTATCACAAATTTTTATTAAATTTAAAATGCTTCTGGTGGTTGTAACTATTTATCATCCAACGAAAAATTAGAAAAAGAGGCAACTAATTCCAAGCATTGAGCTAGTTAGTACTAGGCCGTACTCAGAGGGGTTGCCCATGGGCCAGAGATCAAGTATTTCTATTGCATGTTCACACTTTTCCATACAACTTTTATTCCTCCTTTTTCATAAAGTGTATTGACATTTTTTATTAGATAGATTTTCACGTATAAAAACAACAAATCATAAATGGAGTTATTTTTAACCCATTCGTGCCCAGCATCTTTTGCGTAAATTTTATTTGGTTGGCACCACTATTTTTAGAAGATTTAATTTTAGTTCATTAATCACGAAAATGCATCATTTAAATAAAATAATTATTGCTTTTCTTTTTTACCGGTGTCAAAAACAGTGCTGAATGCACCTTTTGAAGCGTCCCTAAAAAGGGACGCTAGGCACTAATGGGTTAATCTGGGGATTATTAAAATAATTCAAAATATTCCAAGTAATTATGTGCGTATTTTATTGAATTAAATTAAGGCCAATTCAGTAAATGTTTGAAGCATTTCTTTAATAAATTTACATCAATAGCCACACTTTTCCAGAATTCCTTTTTTATACAGAAATTACGAACTCATGCTAAAAATTCTGTTGAGTAATTTTTGCTTTATTTAAAGACATTCATTTCGTGATTCCATACAGTAAAAAATTCTTCTTCCGGAATTTATGAATCTATATCTATATTAATAAAATAACAAATCGCTCTGTGTGTGTGTGTGTGTGTGTCTGCGATAGTTAGCGAAAACTACGGTACGTACGAAGCTCAAAATTTTTCTGAGAGTAGCCCAATATCTCTCCTGATGCACCTGACGCTCAGAATTTCGAAATTCCAATTATTAACTGAGTAATTAATTAAAATCTAGAGATCACTCTCATAAAAAATCATCTTTTTCCTTTTTTTTTCTCTTTCATTCTTTTACGGTTGGTTGGTTGTGTAAAAATTTTCGCAGAAGTAATCAGATAAGCCGGTGTAACAATGACATTGGAGTATTTGATGTTTCAAGACGATGACCATAGAGGAATAAGGTAGGTGGAGGTGAAGTAAGTCTGAAAAAAGGTTTGAATGTGAAACCATTTATTGCTCAAATTTTAATATTCCAAACAAAAGGACATGGAAGGTATTTTGTCATGGAGGAATGAGATAGGTGGAGGGAAAGTATTATCTCTGGGGGTGATGCTAAAAATGTAACCCTACATTAAGTAACATTAAGTCCAAATAAAACCACGTGCTTTGACACGCCTATCAATTGAAACAGGTTTAAACCCGTATATTTTTGCCATTATTTTTTAAAAAGAACTAATCTATCGCTTCACCGGTAAGAATTTATTAATTATTTTATCATATGTGTTTTAAATATCAATATAGAATATTATTTTAAAGTTTTTCTTGAAAATATAACATTCTTCTGTTAATATCTTAAAATCGTCTGCAGTCAGAAATCTATACATTAGATTAATATTTATTACTTAAGTTTTCATACATGATTTTAAAAGAATGTTTTCATCATTATATTTTAAATATTTATTTACATGCAATTATTAAGTCATAAACATTTTTCATCTACGTTATAAAGTATTTAAAATTATATTAAATTAGGAAACTTTTAGTTATACAATTTTTAATTCGCATCAAATGTTTTCAATACTTATTTAATTTCAATTTGACATTTAATTATTGCTAATTTTCCAATTTCTTTTATTTTAAAAGCGAACATTTATTTTAATAAATAATAATAGAGTAAAGGCCATTCAAAAAGTTTGCTATTTCTTCTTAAAATATGCTTCAGTTGTAATTCATTTCTTTCAATTCGTATTATAATACAAAATTCCTTCCACGAACATTATAATTTGAGCGATAAATGGATTCATATTGGAAACCTTTTTTGATCCTTACTTCACCTCCACCTATCTCAATCCTCCATGGGATTTTGTATTATAAGACGAATTGCAAGAAATGATTTACAACTAAAGCATATTTTAAGAAGAAATAGCAAATTTTTTAAATTGTCTTTGTTCTATTATTATTTATTAAAATAAATGTTCGCTTTTAAAATAAAGAAATCGGAAAATTAGAAATAATTAAATTTCATATTGAAATTAAATAAGATATTGAAAACATTTTAAATATAATTTAAATTCTCATTTTCGATAATATTAATGATATATATATATTTTTTTAATCTCAGAAATGTTTTTTATCACAAAGTTGAAAAGTACTTATGCATTCGGTTTGTCTGTCCGTCTGTCCATACTGTAAATCCCGTAAATATACTCAATTGATAAAGCTTATTTAGGATCACTAAAGCATGTTTGGTATTGCATATGAAATATGTACGAATATTGGTTCATTTACAGAGACACTCAAAAGAAATCGATTACATTACCGTTTATACGGAAAAATTGTTTGACGAGTTTTTTAATGAGATCTCGCTATTTCAAATGTATTGAAACGGCTATAAATCACCTGCTTTCACTACGATTAAATTAAACACACAAATCATAGCCATTTTTATTGATTTACAGGGACACACAAAAGAAATCATCTACAGTACTGTATTTGCGTAATAATTGCTGGAGAGTACGTTTTAAAATTTGGTATGTACTTTTAAATTTAATTAGTTTTTTGCATAATACTCTTTGTATATAAAATCTATATTTGATATGCAGGGCTGCACAAAAATAGTCGCATACCATTTTCTTTATTAAAGGAAATTGCTGAAGGCTAATTTTCAGAAATATATGTACCACTTAAATGAATTAAATTTTGAAATGCATATTGCATTGCAAATCTCTATATCATATACAAGGTTCCTAAAAAAATCGGATAATTTTCCGAATGTAAATGGGAACAGCTGAAATTCGGTTTTGAAATGCTTTATATATTAAATAAACTGTAAATGGAAAATAAATTGTTTTCGGATGTTTCTAAAGATAAAGGAGCATTGGCGACTTGGAAGCGGTTATCGAGTATTTTTACATAGTGATTATAGTAAACTATCGTAGTTTAAGAAACATCTGTCTTTTTAGCACTTTCCAAGAAAATTGAAAAGTGCTTATGCATTTGGTTTGTCGGTCCGTCTGTCCACGCTCTAACTCCCGCGTTTGGTGACCCTAAATAAGATTTATATCAATTGCATGAAAATCCTACTATATTTATAGTCGGATTTTCATGCAATTGATAAGGATTATTTAGGTTCACCAAAGCATGTTTGGTATTGCTTATAAAGTATGTATGACTAATGATTCATTTACAGGGACATTCAAAAGAGTTAGATTACATTATGATATAAGGGTAAAAATCGTTTGGAGCGTACTTTAATGACATTCCGCTATTTCTAATTATTCAAACTAGTATAAATCAATTAATTTAACTACGGTTACGTTAAAACAGAGCATTTACAGCATTTTAAAATAAATTTACAGGGACACACAAAAGAAATGGTTACAATACTGTCTTTGCTTAATAATTGCTGGAGAGTACGTTTTAAAATTCGGTACACGCTTTTAAATGTAAATACTTTTTTCCCACATTACACTTTATATATAAATTCTATACATCATATACAGGGCAGCACAAAAGTATTTGCCTACCATTCTCCTCATTAGAGGATATTGCTGAAGGGGAATTTTCAATTGAAATATATGTATCTCTTAAATGAATTAAATTTTGAAATGCATGTTGTTAATATGTACCTATCGATGTATCACATGCAGGGCTTCTAAAATTTTTGGATCATTTTCCGAATGCAGATGGAAACAGCTGAAATTTGGTTTTGAAATGCTTAATATATTTTCACATGGTGAAATGAGACGCAATATCTTAAAATTTTAAACGGTGCAGTTTTTTACATTATTCTGAATGTGTTGGATAGTGTTTCATAATCTGTACTTGATGCATGACTTTTTATTTTTAAACACATTTTTTCATTGTTCTTTTTTTTTCGCTTTTAAATACTAAAAATTGTTCCGAGTTTAACGCACACCTGCCATACAGTGCTGCAGGTAGTGGGAATCTGTGTAGGATATTTGCACAGACCATATTTCATCCTTAATTTATAAGTAGTGATTATTTCCCAACAATAATTTCATTAAATTTCTTAAATTCTTATTGGATTTTACCGCCCTCTCGACTAATATATGTACGAATTCGCTTAATACTGGAGTTTCCTACGGATATAGGTTTATGAAGGAATTAGTGAGCTCCTGGAGGTGAAAAGTAGAACTAACATATTTTACAGAGCATGCAGCAGCAGTGTAGGAGGTTCTAATTTTTAATATTGGACTCTTAATTGCGTGGTGGTTATCATTATTTCTGAATAGAAATTTCAACAAATTTCATAAATTGCTATTTGTATCCCCATCCCGTTGGGTAATATATCTACGGAAAGAATGAAAATCGGATTATCGATCGGATTTAGGTTTGTTTACGAAAAAATGCCTATTCTGGTGATGGCAAGTGAAACTAAAGCACTCTGCAAATCGTGCATTGCAAGCTTATTATATCCGACCGCAGATGGCGGTGATCCATATCAGATTTTCGTACAAAATATACTGCGCCCCGTAGTGGTTAAAAGTGTAACTAAAGTACTTTGTAACACGTACGCGGTTAGAATTGTTAGTTAATAGTTAGTGTTAATTTTAATTAATTTAGAATTTGGCTACGGTTAGGTAACAGTTAGGTTACATTTGGGTTATAGATAGGTTGCAATTATATTTCGGTTAGTCTTACGTTATATTTAAATTCCGGTTACGTTATAGTTAGGTTATGATTAAGTTACAGTTAGTTTAAGGTAAATTGTAGTTAGGTTATGGTCAGAAAATTGATAAGTTATGATAAGGTGACGACTAGGTTACATTTATGATATATTTAAGTTTGGCTCAGGTTAAGTTGCAGTTAGGTTACAGATAGGTTGCGATTACATTACAATTAGGTTAGGGTTAGGATTTTATCCACAGGTTGAATATTACACACGTTTTAATTGAAATATACTTAATTTTGTTCTATGGTTCTGAAACTACATTACTATATGTTAACATTTTACCTAATCATTGATTATCAATTTTAATTAAGGCATAGTCGGATCTAGGAGAGATATAATTTGTTTGAAAATCAAAATTTTACACTTAGGATTTCGAGGTGAAAAAAAAAGTTACGTGACTGAACAGTGATATTTCCGGATAAAATCAGCATTTTAACGCGAAAATTGCGCAATTGTTGAACACATATTTCCGCCTCCGTTTCCCATTGAAGTCGTTTTAAATATTTGTTACTCTAAATTCAGTTGTTTATTTTTTTAAACCGATTTTTCTCACAGTCAGTGGCCACGTATTTCGAATTAGAGATAAAATCACAAATTTCAGGTTCGTTTGATATTATTATCACGCACCCGGGCAACGCCGGGCGGGTCAGCTAGTCTATACTAATAAAATAACAAATCGCTCTGTCTGCGTGTGTGTGTGTGTGTGTGTGTGTGTGTGTGTGTGTGTCTGCGATGGCTAGCAAAATCTATGGGACGTACGAAGCTCAAAATTTTTATGAGAGTAGCCCAATATCTCTCCTGATGCACCTGAGCTTTAGAATTTCGAAATTCTATTTATTAACTGAGTAATTAATTAAATTCCAAAGATCACTCTTATAAAAAATCGCCTTTTTTCTTCTTTTTTTCCCTTCATTTAGTTATGGTTGGTTGGTTGCATAAAATTTTCGCATAAATAATTAAAAAAGCTGGAACAGACCTTTAAAATTCATAGACTGGCAAACTGTCAGTTTAAATGATGATTTTTTATCACAGCGGTTGTAAACCATGGAGGAAAAAGATAGGTGGTGGTGAAGTAAACCGAAAAAGGGTCGCAATATTAAACCATTTATCGCTCAAATTTTAATGTCCCAAACAAAAGCATGTGGAAGGGATTTTGTATTAAGACGAATTGAAAGGAATGAATTACAGCTGAAGCGTATTTTATGAAGTAATAGTAATTTTTTAAAATGGTCTTTTTTCTATTATATCATTTATTTTTAAAAAATGTTTGCTTTTAAAATAATTGGAATTGATATATTCGAAAAAATTAAATGTAAAAATAAAATTAAATAAAATATTGAAAACATTTGATTTGAACTAAAAATTGTATTACTAAAAGTTTTCTTTTTTTTTTTTTTTTTTTTGAAGTGAAAACTTCTTTACCGGCGCTGAGCACTTTTTGTATGGGTAAAAACTTCCAAACTCGCGTCAGGGTCACGTGATGCTGATCGAAAAAGCGTAAGATCGAGGGGAAGGGAGAGGAACTAGTATCTCCCACTCTTTCTACCGTGCCTGAGTGTGCTGCTCCGTTTAGGCGGCACAGGGCGCTTGCGCGAATGTCCGTGTGTGTTTTTTTAAGTTATAATTGTATTTAAGTTTAACAACTTATACTGTTAATAGATGGAATAAAACGTTATGAAAGAAAAAGTATGACATTGTGCATTGATTATGCTGCAGTTTCCAACTACTTTTTTTTTTCATTTTTTTTTTATTGTATTTAAATAATAACAACATAAATTGATACCAAATGGAATAAAAAGTTAAGAAAGAAAAAACATGACATTGCACATCAATTATGCTGCACTTTCCAACCATTTTTTTCAATTTCTTAAATTTTCAATTGTATTTAAAGTTTAACAACTTACATTGTTATCAAATTGAATAAAAAGTTAAGAAAGAAAAGACATGACATTGCTCATCGATTATACTACACTTTTCAACCAATTTTTAAAATTATAATTGTATTTAAAGTTTAACAACATATACTGTTACCAGAAGGAATAAAATGTTAAGAAAGAAAAAATATGACATTGTGCATCAATTATGCTGCACTTTCCAACCACTTTTTTCAGTTTTTTTAATTTTTGATTGTATTTAAATAGTAACAACATAAATTGATACCAAATGGTATAAAAAGTTAAGAAAGAAAAACATGACATTGCACATCGATTATGCTGCACTTTTAAACCTTTTTTTTTATACATATATATATTTTTTCAATTGTTTTTAAAGTTTAACAACTTATATTGTTATCAAATGGAATAAAATGATAAGAAACAAAAGACATGATATTGTACATTGATTATTCAGTACTTTCCAACCAATTTTAAAAATTGTAATTGTATTTAAACCTTAACAACTTATACTGTTACCAGAGGGAATAAAATGTTAAGAAAGAAAAAGTATGACATCGCGCATTGATTACATTGCACTTTCCAACCATTTTTCTCTCTTTTTTTTTAAATTTTTGATTGTATTTAAATAGTAACAACATAAATTGATACCAAATGGAATAAAAAGTTAAGAAAGAAAAACATGACATTGCACATCAATTATGCTACATTTCAAAAACATTTTTAAAAATTTTATTTTTTATTGTATTTAAATAATAACAACATAAATTGATACCAAATGGAATAAAAAGTTAAGAAAGAAAAAACATGACATTGCACATCAATTATGCTGCACTTTCCAACCATTTTTTTCAATTCCTTAAATTTTCAATTGTATTTAAAGTTTAACAACTTACATTGTTATCATGCATTTGTAAATTTATGTTTTAGGCAATAGATTGCAATTTTTGTGTGTAAAATAATATGCATTATTTTTCATGTACAATAGCAAATTAAATGAAAATTGTAATATAATTTTTGTAGCAGTAGTTTATATTAATGAATAAAAAACACTTCATTTAAAAGTATTTTCTGCACAATAAAATATGTCCAGACGACTAAAAAAATACACACATAATTGTTCAAGTTTTCACTTCTGTCGGCACTCCCGGAGTGCCTTTTTTTCAGAACTTTTTAATACTTTATAACGTAGATGAAAAAATGTTTTTAATTTAACAATATATTAATAACTCTATGTCAATATATAAAATATAATTATGAAAACATTCTTTTAAAATCATGCGCGAAAACTTAAATAACAAATATTAGTCTAAAATCTAGATTTCAGAGTGCAGACGATTTTAAGACATTAACGAAAGAATGTTAACTTTTCAAGCAAAATCTTAAATGATGCTTCTCTATTGATATTTCAAAGTGACGGCTAGGTTACATTTATGTTATATTTAAGTTACGGTAGGGTAATGTTAAGTCGCAGACAGATTATGGTTATGGTACAAAAATTTACGGTTAGGAATTTGTCCACAGAGTCAACATTACGCATGCTTTGATAAAAATATACACTTTTGTTAAATGGCTCTGAAATTATAATACTATATACCAATCTTTTATCATCGCGTATCGATTTCATTCACGGTATAGTCGGATTTAAGAGTAATATAATTAGTTTGAAATTCAAAATATTTCACTTGGGATTTCTATGCGAAAAAAATAATTAGTTACGTGTTTTAACAGTGATTTTTACGGGTAAATATCAACACTTTAACACGAAACTAACGCAATCGTTGGATACATGTTCCCTCCCGTGTTTCTCCTTGCTCATTTTAAGTATTTTTAGATCTTAATATTAGTTGTTGTTTTTAAAACCGATTTTTTACAAAGTCAGCTGCGACGTATTTCAGACAATGCATTTCTGCATGCTTCCAGTTAATGATAAAATCATACAAATTTCAAGTTCGTTTAATATTGTTAATACGGACCCGGGCAACGCCGGGCGGCTCAGCTAGTATATTAATAAAATAACAAATCGCTCTCTCTGTGTGTGTGTGTCTGCGATGGCTAGCAAAATCTACCGGACTTACGAGGCTCAAAATTTTTATGAGAATAGCTCAATATCTCTCTTGATGCACCTGAAGCTCAGAATTTTAATATTTTGATTAATTTCAGATATATTAATTACGAAGTGGAACTCACTATCATCAAAACTATGCCTTTTTTTCATTTTCTTCTTTACGCTGATTTTCGGTTGGTTGGTTCATGCAGAGTCGCTTATAAAAAACACGTTTCTTTTTTGCTCTTGCTTTCGTTTGGTCGGTCGTATAAAACATTCACAAAAATAATTTAAAAAACCGAGACAGAAAAAATAAACAAATTTGAGTATTTAATTTTTCAAAAGTGACTGTTTTTTCACATAAACTTTAAATTTTAGCACGGAGTTGAAATACTTGCTTTGAAAACGTATTTAATAATAATGAAAGTTTAAGAGAATGAATTAGTTCAAATGACGTCAGAACCTAGCAACGAACTTCACAACCTGGTATTCAGGTTGTTCGTCTTTCTGTTTTTCCTTAACTCTGATTGGTTTAACAATAATACATGCGTAATTGAAACTGATCTATTTAAATAGCAAGATATATGGTTTTTAAATATTAATTAAAAGATCAGAAATTATCTTACTGGCTCTTTTATCACTAAAAATTAGAAATTGGGCAAAAATAATTCCTTACATTCGAATGCTTTCTGTTGCTGTTGCGAGTAGCAATATTTTAAGTATAATTTGCATTCTCATTTTCGATAATATTAATGATATAATTTCTTTTAATATCAGAAGTGTTTTTTAGCACTTTTCATCAAAGTTTAAAAGAGCTTATGCATTCGGTTTGTCTGTCCGCCTGTCCACACCCTAATTTCTGTAAATATACTCGGATTTTTATGCAATTAACAAATCTTCTTTAGGGTCATGAAATTGCATATGAAGTACGTACGAATATTGGTTCATTTACAGAGACACTCAAAAGAAATAGATTACATTATGGTATATGTGGAAAATTTGTTTGGAGAGTATTTTAATGAGTATTTTAACGCTATTTCAAATGTACTGAAACGGATATAAATTCCCTGCTTTCACTACTATTAAATTAAATAGACAAATCATAACAATTTTTAATAATTTACAGGGGCACACAAAAGAAATCAGGTACAATACTGTCTTTGCGTAATAATTGCTGGAGAGTATGTTTTAAAATTCCATATGCACTTTTAATTTTACTTAGTTTTTTGCATACTACTCTTTATATATAATTTCTACATCTCATAATAGGGCTGCATAAAATTATTCGCATACTATTCTTCTTATTGGAGGAAATTGCTGAAGAGAAATTTTCGGCAATATATGTACTATTTAAATGAATTAATTTTTGAAATACATATTGTTAATATGTACAAATCTCTTCTATATCATATACAGAGTTGCTAAAAAATTCGGATAATTTTCCGAAAGTAAATGGAAACAGCTGACATTCGGTTTTGAAATGCTTTGTGCATTAAATAAATTGTAAACGGAAAATAATTTTTTTTTCTGATGTTTCTAAAGATAAAGAAATATTGGGTGACTTAGACGCGGTAATCGAAGATTTTTACTTCGTGATTATAATAAATTTTCGTATTCTAAGAAACATCTGTCTTTTAAGCACTTACCGAGAAAGTTGAAAAGTACTTATGCATTCGGTTTGTCTGTCCGTCTGTCCTCGTTCAAACTCCTGTAAATATACTTGGATTTTCATGCAATTGACAAAGCTTATTTAAGGTCAACAAAGCATGCTTGGTATTTCATATGAAGCATGTATGACAAATGATTCATTTACAGGGATATTCAACAGAGTTCGATTAGGGTATATGGAGAAAAATAGTTTGGGGAGTATTTTAATAACATTACGTTATTTCTAATGTATTCAAGCTAATATAAATCAATGAATTTAACCACGGTTACGTTAAAACAGAGCATTTATCGCATTTTTTATTAATTTAAAGGGACACACGAAAGAAATGTTTACAGTACTCTTTTTCCTTAATAATTGATGGAGAATGCGTTTTAAAATTCGGTATGCGCCTCTAAATGTAATTAGTTTTTTCATATTATCCTTTACATATAAATTCTATACATCATATACAGAGCAGCACAAAAATATTTGCATAGATATGCTCCTTATTAGAGGAAATTGCTGAAGAGGAATTTTCAACTGAAATATATGTATCTCTTAAATGAATTAAATTTTTGATGCATGTTATTAATAGATATCAATCTATGTGTCATATACAGGGCTGCTAAAAATTTCGGATCATTTTCCGAATGTAGATTGGAACAGCTGAAATTCTGTTTTGAAATGCTTAATATATTTTCGTATGGTGAAATGAGATGTAATATTTTAATTTTTTAAACGTTGCAGTTTTTTACATTATTCTGAATGTGTTGGGTAGTGTTTCATAATCTGTGCTTGATGCATTATTTTTTATTTTCAAAGATATTTTTAAACACATTTTATCATTGCTCTATTTTTTTTTCTTTTTAAATACTAAAAATTGTTCCGAGTTTAACGCGCACCTGCCATACAGTGCTACAGGTAGCGAGAATTTGTGTAGGATATTTGTACAAAACATATTTCATCCTTAATTTATAAGAAGTGGTTATTTCCGAACAATAATTTTACTAAATTCCTTGAATTCTTATTGGATTTTCTCACCCTCTCGACTAATATATCTATACGAATAAGTTTAATACTGGAGTTTCCTTCGGATATACAGGGTGATTCAGCTCGTCGGTGACAAACTTTAAGGATCGATAGAGCACACCTAGACGAACATTTTTGAATAGGGAATGTAGGGTCCCTGACGCGATGGTAAGGCGCTAGGCGCTTTCGAAAATTTGGGTGCCGAAATTCGAAACGTCATAAAAACTAGGGAAATGGTTAGATTTTCTTGCTTGTTGCGTCGAAATGATTCTGTTTGTTTAGACTTTCTTCAGTACCAATTTGATAAGCGTATCTCTTAAAACATGGATAGGGGGCGCTGCAGACTTTGGAGAGCTAGACAACAACTTTAAGCCCGTTATTTTGATAATTTAACACATGCTCGCCAAAGTTTATACTCTAACTTAAAGTTTGAATCCAAAAGTAGAGCCCTGCAAAAAGCGTAAGAGCCGGAATAAAATGTCAAAGTACAGGGTGGTCGAAACTCGAAGGCTCCTAAGAGATAAACAAACAGATTTCTTGACTTATGGCATGCATTTTCATGATTCTGTTTGCTGGGGCTGTCTGAAACTCAGTTGAACGGAACAAAAAGAAACATCGATAGGGGGCGCTTTGGGCAAAAAACATAATTCGTTGACATTTCGGACGCTAACTGGAAACGGGGCGCTACGATCAGTTAGAAACAAAACAAGAGAGTAATTTACTTATCATAAGAAGCTATTAAAACTGCAGTTTGTTCGTTTTTTTTAACAAACATAGCTGGTTTCAATCATGCACAATGCGCGCAATAAAATTTACATAAGGTGCTTTTTGCTGATTTATGCAAAAGATATCGTACCATATCGATATGCAAAAGATACGTAATGCGTAGACGACAACGCGAGATGACGTAGTTGTATGCGCAGACACGTCTTTTGAACGTGCGGTACCTACTTAAGCTTCGGGTTACTTGTCTGCAGATCGGTAGTAGGATGGAACGGTACACAAACTCTGAATTGGCTGACATGCATTTGGCGTATGGCGCTGCTGGTTGTAATGGACGAGCCGCTCAGCGGTTGTACGCCGAGCGTTACCCCAACAGGCAAATTCCCTGCCATGCCTTCTTCGCTCGAGTACACCAGAGGTTGTCCACAACGGGATCTTTCGACGGAGGCAGGCCTGAACGGGAGCGATCAGTGAGCAAGCACCCCCGACAACGAAGAGGCTGTGCTTAACCTGGTTGAGGACAACCCAGGTCTTAGCACGAGAGATATCGCCAGACATGTTGGCATTTCGCAAGCAACTGCGTGGCGCATCTTACGTTCCCGGAATCTGCACCCCTACCACATCCAGCGGGTGCAGTTGCTCAGAGAGCAGGATTTTGGCCCTCGAGTGGAATTCTCAAGATGGTACTTGGCGATGAGATCCAGGGATCCCCGTTTTGTAAACAGCATTTTGTTTACGGACGAGTCCACCTTCAGCCGGGAGGAAATGTGGAACGCCCACAACAGTCATGTGTGGTGTGATGAAAATCCACATGAAACCAGAAGCCGAGCAGCCCAGGAGCGTTTCTCAGTAAATGTGTGGGCCGGCATTCTGGGGGATTGCCTCATTGGCCCTTATTTGTTACCTGAACGGCTGACAGGTGGAAATTACCTGATTTTCCTGGATCAAGTGCTGCCGCAGCTTCTGGAGGAGGCGCACGTACCCGAAGGTTCGCGTCGCCAGATGTGGTTCCAGCACGATGGAGCTCCGGCCCATTACAAGAACGACGTGCGTCTCCATCTAAACGCAAGGTATGGCCAGCGGTGGATCGGGCGTGGGGGTCCAGTTCACTGGCCTGCCCGATCACCAGACCTCACCTGCTTGGATTTCTTCCTTTGGGGTTACCTGAAGGCCGAGGTATACCATACACCTGTCAGCAGTGCTGAAGAACTTGTGGCGCGCATTGCGGCAGCTGCAGGGCAGATCAGAGATACTCCTGGCATTGTTGGAAACACACACTCCTCAATGCGACGGAGGTGCGAAGCCTGCATCATGGCCCAAGGTCGAAATTTCGAGCATCTTCTGTAGTGTTATTTTTTGTAAATAAATTTCCAGTATCATTGATGTTTTTGGTCTAAATTTATTCAGAAGTGTTGAGCAGAGGTAGAAAATGTGTTTTCATTATTACTAACTGATCGTAGCGCCCCGTTTCCAGTTAGCGTCCGAAATGTCAACGAATTATGTTTTTTGCCCAAAGCGCCCCCTATCGATGTTTCTTTTTGTACCGTTCAACTGAGTTTCAGAGAGCCCCAGCAAACAGAATCATGAAAATATAAGTCATAAACATAAGTCAAGAAATCTGTTTGTTTATCTCTTAGGAGCCTTCGAGTTTCGACCACCCTGTACTTTGACATTTTATTCCGGCTCTTACGCTTTTTGCAGGGCTCTACTTTTGGGTTCAAACTTTAAGTTAGAGTATAAACTTTGGCGAGCATGTGTTAAATTATCAAAATAACGGGCTTAAAGTTGTTGTCTAGCTCTCCAAAGTCTGCAGCGCCCCCTATCCATGTTTTAAGAGATACGCTTATCAAATTGGTACTGAAGAAAGTCTAAACAAACAGAATCATTTCGACGCAACAAGCAAGAAAATCTAACCATTTCCCTAGTTTTTATGACGTTTCGAATTTCGGCACCCAAATTTTCGAAAGCGCCTAGCGCCTTACCATCGCGTCAGGGACCCTACATTCCCTATTCAAAAATGTTCGTCTAGGTGTGCTCTATCGATCCTTAAAGTTTGTCACCGACGAGCTGAATCACCCTGTATGTTTGTTAAGGTATTGATGAGCTACTGGAGGTGAAAAGTAGAACTAACATATTTTACAGAGCATATTTCACTGCTTACCTTCTACTTGATAAATTATGCAGCAACTAGCCGTGTAAGAGGTTGTTATTGGTAATTATTGGTCTCTTAACTGAGTGGTGGTTATCATTATTTCCGAATAGAAATTTCAATAAATTTCTTAAATTGCTGTTTGTATCCCCACTCCGTTGGGTAATATATCTACGGAAAGAATGATAATCGGAGTATCGTTCGGATTTAGGTTTGCTTACGAAAAAATGCTCATTCTGGTGATGTAAAGTGAAACTTTAACATTCTGCAAATCGTGCATTGCACGCCTATTCTATCCAACCGCAAGTGGCGGTGATCCGTGTCGGATTTTCGTACAAAACATGCTGTACCCCGTAGCGGCGAAAAGTGGATCTGGAGTACTTTGTAACACGTACGCGGTTAAAATTGTTAGTTTATAGTTATTATTAATTTTAGAATTTGGCTACGATTAGATAACGGTTAGGTTACATTTCGGTTACAGTTATGTTGCATTTAGGTACACATATTTCCTCCCCCGTTTCACATTGAAGTCATTTTGAATATTTGTTACTCTAAAAATTAGTTATTTATTTTTTTTTGACAGATTTTTCTCACAGTCAATGGTCACGTATTTCGAGTTACAGATAAAATCACAAATTTCAGGTTCGTTTAATATTATTACCACGGACCCGGGCAACGCCGGGCGGGTCAGCTAGTATAAAATAAATTTCTGAAATGCACACTAGTGATGCAAATGGGTTAAATAATTGATAAATAAGACTTCCTATATGCCTTTTAAAGTACTTTGTTCGTTTGATTTCCTTTGAATAAAAATGGGGGATTAAACGATTTTTAAAAGAAAATTACCACATTTTCTTTCTAATTTAGAAAATTAACAGGATTTCTTCTTTTAAAATGCTTAGTTGGAAAATTATTTTATTGCTGCATAGCATCCTTAAACGATGATAAATTTATCATTTCATTTTACGCCCGCTCGACATAAAATATCATTTATAGATTATTTACAGTTACTTTTCTCTAAGGATCTGACAAAAATGAATAAATGACGTGTCGGAGCCTTCCATAACCTTATTCCATATCACAGTGTGTTCCCCTTTCCGTGCTCTTCTAAATTGCCCATTAGCCCTCCATTTTCCCCTTCTGTTAGCCATTAAAATTCCCATAGAGGAAGGAATTATAGTTCTTCAGTTACACAGCACTCGTGTCATAGATTTCTGTCAATAGACGCCTGTAGCACCTATTCTTTTGTTTCTCTTTCTAGGTGGAGGCAGGATGTAAGGAAGACTGAAGACAGAAAACGAGGAAGGGAAATATCCTACAAGCGAAGATTGCATGGAAGAGAAAATGAGTTATTAAATGTCGAACGCGGGTGCGCAGGAAATCGGGCAGTAACGAACTTCCGTTTACCTTCGTGAGGAGCATATTTAACCTCTATTATCACGAAGTCCTCTTTTTTTTCCTAATTGTGAACTTCTGCAACAAAAATTCAGTTAAGGATTTCTAGGTCTAGGAGGGAATAAACTCAATTAAAACTCGTTACTTAGCAACTATGCTTCAACTTATTACTTCATAAAGAATACTACTTCATAAAATTTAATTTTTTTCCTGTGAAAATGAATTGCGTAGTGTAAATATTTCAAATTAGATACCTGTTGAAAGAAATTATGAAATGAACATTGAAAGTCATGAATGAAAAATAATATAAAAAATTCCAAGATTAAAAGTGTTATTTAAAAAAAAAATAGCATTACAGGTGTTTTAAAATTTGCATTTATGATTTTTCATTATCTGGAGATGTCATCAGCAGTTAAATTTTTCACACTTTTCATACCAGAAGGTAGTAGTATAATCATATTTATTAAATATATGTTTTAGTAGTTAAATTACATGCTTCTAAATTTATATAATCCATTTACATCTTCGCACATTCTCTATTAGTAAGTCAAATTTCTTGTAATTTAGATTGTTATCTATAATTGAAGTGTTACCTTCTGTTCATTTATTTATCTTTTCATATCTTATGTATAATGTTTGGTTTATTTTGGAATATTTTGATATGTTTATAAGTAGCTACATTTTGCCACCTTAGGCCTAATGCCGACAAAATTGGATGGCATAAACATACATTCACTATGAATTAAAACTGCAAGTTTCTCTGATGATTCTGTAGGTTATTCATTTTTTCTTATTACACATTTATGATTTCCATTGTGCATTTTTTGCTTATCTTTAGAATTCTGCCATTTTTTTCACACATGTGTGGCTTTATTTTAATTATATATATATATATATATATATACTTTCAGTAAAACTATTACAAAATAAGAAGCACATAATAAACACCCCTGCATTTAAAAAATTGCGTTGGAAAATTTATGCAAAAGCAGTCATTTTACTGTCAAATCCGCAAGGTTTTAACTACAGCACACTCTTCCAGGCAGTTGTTGAATATAACTGGGCTCTCTTTGCATAATATTCGCCATTTCTGTAGAGCTATTTTTGTACTCAGTCATTATAAAGGAGCGAAAGAATGAAATATATGTGCTGTATATGTATAGTGAAATATATGTATCTAACCATTCAAGCCGACTGACATATTTCTGAATACTCTGTAATCAAGAATAATATTTTATATGAAATCTTAAAATACCTTTCTAGAATATACAAGTATAAGAAGAAAGGAGGATCTTCCCCTCTAATTATAATACATTTATTTTCATTTAGAAATGCTTACGCTATTCAATCAGGAATTGGCATTTTCTATTCATCACTATTCATGGATTTTCATGCGATAGGCATATAACCATTTAAATATTCAACAGCAACACTCACATTTGATACAGAAGAATCAATTGAAATTCATCTTAGAATTGAAATTCATTCAAGTATCTAATTTCCAATTATATGAATGCGAATTTTTAGAATTGTAAATAATAAAAATTTTGAGTTTCAAATTACTTTTACGTATTTTCATTTACATCTCCTGAAACTTTTACCATATTGATTTGCTTCGTGGTTTTTTTTTTCCTTTTTTTTTAAGCGGTTAATAAATTTGTGATAACATGAATTATGAAAATAATATCCGATTAAACTATGAATTTTTTTCATTTGCTTCTTGTATGTTGTTAAAATTTTTAGCTATATGTCCCTTAAGCAGTATTTTGAGTTTGTAATAAAGATTTATTATAGCGTTGCTTTAAAGTGATTCATATAGCCTTTGTAAATGTTTGAAAATGCGTCTTATTCAGAATACAATAGCTTAAGCAATTTAATACACCAAATATGGAAACTATTCTAAAATTGAGAGACGTTATTAGGAATTATTTTGTAAAACATTACCATGTAATAATGATGATGATGCAGCTTTTCAGTTCTTGGAATTCCCATTCAAGATTAGCTAGTCAAAGCACATGGTCAAAGCTACTAATGAAGCTTTTTTTTTTTAAGCAAATTTTCCAATTTAGTAGAATATGTTAATATACAAAAAGTTCCATAAATATGGTGCTATACTTAGATACGCTAAAACATTTTTAAGTAGATAAATATTTGGACGAACATGTAAATTGCTTATTAAAAAATACGAAAAAACGTTTTCTATGTTGGTTTTGAACACATATCGGCATCTAACTGCATAATGTAAACTAAATGTTGATTTTTATTAGTTTTCATTATTAAAATACAGATGATTAATGCATAATCATCTACATTTCCAAAATTCAAGCATCTTCTCTTGCTTGACTTGCATCTGGATCAGATACCCGGTCCAGATATTATTTAATTAAACTTTATTTTTATTTTTAATCAAAAATTTTTTCAGAACAATATTTTAGAGTCACCTTCTGTGGATGATTTCATGTTCTGTTTTAATTCTTCCTCTGGCGTAGCATGTCTTAAAGGGATTTAGCGCCATTAAACACTATGCAGTCAACCAATCAACCAAAATTTAAGCTCTAAAAATTTGCTTTTTGCAACAGTTTTTCAAACGTTGGAAATAGCTACATATTTGTCTAGTCGTTAGAGCGCTGATTACTGGATACCTGGTTTAAATATGAAATCTACCATCGATGTTTGTAGTAGATTCCATTTTCAAAGGATGTACCAGGCTGTTTAACCCTCTTGTTGTAAAGTGTAAACCGTATCATCCCTAAATAACATCTGAAACTATTTTAAAAACATATTTTTAAAAGAAACACGACGTTATTTTGAGAAATGCACACAAATTCAAAAATGCATACCTTTCCCTACGGTTTTGATATAAAAATAAAAGGAAATATTACTGATTGTCTTATTCCAGTTTTTAATAAAGCTCGCGAAGTGGATATGATTTCTGGTATTCAGTTCATTTTCTAATTATCACATTTTTTATGATTACAAAAAGAACAAATTCTTCCATAAATAGCCTCTCAGATAAAAATATACTCCCTTTCGGTCACACTTTTTATAACCCGTTAATATTTTGTCATTGGCAAAATTATCGATATTTTTTTAAATCAAATTTTCTGTATGCGCCTTGTGTTATACCATATATCCCATTTAAAGCGGTACATCCTATTTTCAAAACTTCAAAGACCCATTTCGTGAGACCAACTCAGGGAACTTTAACCCTTAACACTAGTACCGCCGGGTATTTTACTCAAGTTTCATTAAAGGGTTTCTCACCAGAATTTTAATTTTAAACTATTTAACATTTCTAATTAGTCTATTTTTCTACTGCACACATTTAACATTTCTAATGAAGAAAATTCTGGTTCGAATGGATTATTATCAATCTGGCAGGGGTCATTTCAACCCCTAATGGCGGTTTTAGTGTTAAATGCATATTGTATCATTTTGGATACCATAAGTGTTCCCGATTTATTCGGGGTTTTATTCACATATTCCGTTTTTTCACCAGAAATTTAAAAGAGCAATTTTCACTTTACTTAATGACAGGCCATTCGTAATTAAATAAAGAAAAATTTATTATTTAGATTTTTCTGGTATGAATTCTGATTCTTTGAATTGCGCATTTTTTGGAACGCGTTCTATCCTATGCATTTAAGGGTTAAAAGTCCCGATTTTTTTATGATTCACAAATGTTTTTATTTTAGTACCTTGATTTTCGTTAATTTGCATCGAGTGAAACTTAATACAGTAAAATCCTTCCAAATAGAGTCTGTCTATAACGGCTAAAAAATTTGATTATGCCGAATACCATTCAAATTATATGGTATTATATCATCATATACATTACAACGCAAAGGCAGCATATTTCAGTAGAGCAAAATAGAGACATCTCTTCAATAGAGATATTCTTTCACATCATTTAATAGGTTAGACTTCCGCTTTTACAGATCTTAGTGTATAAGACATATGAGTTTATTTAGTAAAGTATAACCTAGTAACAAGGAAGGTCTCCATACTGGGCGTACTCAGATTTTTTTGAAAAAATTACAAATTAAACTACTCGTGTATCTAATAAATGATCATTAAATTTTAGCGGCGGAATTACAGTATTAATTCTGTAAAAAAAAAAAATAATAATAATAATTTGGAGTATTTGGCGCGAAAAGATGAAAGTATCTCCGGATTTGGCGAGCAGCAATTTCCCTCGCCAAAAGCAAACGATTTTAATGCATCTGAAAATTTCTTGTCAATTAATTTTTAAAATGCGTGTAAGTAGAAATGAATTTAAATTTGAACAATGAGAGAGTAATACTTAAATGCATTTTGTATTGCATATTTATGTTGCTTTTCAATTTTATCACTTTAAAAACAACTTCATAAATAAAAAATATATCTTCATATATTTAATATTATGACAAAATAAAGGCCAGACGAAGAATGATGCAGTAATGTATTTCAATATTTGAGAAGTTTTTGTTTCCATAGCAACGAAATAGACTCAACAGTGCTCAACTGGATTGAACTTAATTTCGAGGTTGGAAACAATTTTAATTAATTTAAATTTTGTTGTAATTTATAAAATTTCATAGTTAATTTTCGTTATAAATATGATAAAACTATTGTTAACACAAATTAAAATTGACAAAATTAAAGTTATTTAAATAAAAGTTCTTTAAACAAGTTCAATGTGAAACATTTTTACTTTTAAAAGTATTTGCATAAAAAAGTATTTTTTGAAATTTTATTTTGCCGCCAAACGATGATAAATCGCCAGATAAACGACATGTTTATTATTTTTTTATTAATTTTCCATCGGGATTCCGCCGAAATTTTTTTTATAAACATATATAACCACATGAGAAGAACATTCTGTATTTTTTTTCAAAAATTTTTGAGTATGCCCGTATGGAGACTTTCCTTGTAAGATGGAAAGTCAATAGTTTCATCACAGGAAAAAGATTCCGTTTCAAGCAGATTTTTTTTAAGTTAAAATTCATGGCTACCAACTACTACGCCTATTTCAAGTCAAATAAACATATTGGAATCAGAAATTTTACTTAATAATTTACAATATCTATTGTAATACATAACATTAAATGTATTTGGCGTACATTTCACTCTAAAAATTTTGTGGTTCGAAACATGTTAATATGATTTAAAAAGGCGTAGAAGTTGGCAGCTCTGAAAATTGTATGTTATTTCTCCCGTAGGGACCATGAATTTTTATATTTAAGGTAGGGATATGTTATAAAGAGGCTTCGTTTTCATCGGATTTGTTGTATTTTTATGTCCACGTTTAGGAACCGATGACCAGCTTTTTTATGACAGTAGACCTGTTAACCCTTTGAAGGCGCAGTACTTCCTTTCAGGGGTCTACTAGTTCGCTCGGACATATAAATTCTATTTGGCACTGCTTTTCCAAAACTGAAATATTTTACATATACTGTGGCAACATTTGAAAGATAAATATGCTACAAAATGTATTTTTTAAAAAATAGCGGTGAGAACAGAATATAAAAATAGTCGCTCTTGGCAACCCTGCGTTCCCCGCATTCACGGTGTTAATACTTCATGTAAATGATATTAAATAAATAATAATAATTTTCCTACTAATTTTGCTTACAAATCAAAATGAAAAACTGTTTTATAAATTGTTATTCCTCAAACAGAAAGCTTTCATTTATTCATTTTTTAAATTTTATGCTTAAGTTTTATAAACAGAAAAAATGTTCTTTTTCATTTATCTTATCCCTATATATCTTGCTGGTTAATTTCTATCATATTTTGAAACTGTTCCTGTACATTATTTCGGAGTGAAAATGTAGATGCATTTGCCCGATGCAAAACATTTAACAGGAAACGAATTCACCTAAAATCACGGTGTTTTCTTTTGTCATCAAACATTTGTAAATGCCATTAGAATAAAAATAAAACTCTGTAAGGTTTCATAACTAAACACCTATCTTTCAAGTGCATTGTATTTTGAATCAGAAACAAATATTAAATCTACCGCGTTTCATAATCCATAAGGCATAAAATAATATTTATGAAATGAATATGAGGAAATATTCATACTTAATTCCGTTCATTGCTTAATGTTTATAAAGAAATGTCAAAAGACTAATAAAAAAGAAAGAAGGGAAAAAAACTAAACAAAGCTTAATTTTTTACATTATTGTAACTTTTAAAAAATGTGTATTTTGATTTAGAAATTTACACATATGAATCAATAATGTGATGAATATAAACAATGAAGGCATTATTCATAAACCTGCGAGTTGAAACACTTCCGATTAGTCTCAAATATATATATATACTGTACTAATTGTTAATTCAATATAAAATTACTTTTTGAAATTTTGACAATTTTAAGATATTTTTTTCTATTTCCGTTTAGAATAAATTTTCAAATATTCATCTACATATGCAGGGCTCCAATCGATGCTCTTTTTAAAGACCACTTTCTTTTGAAAGAAAAATTTTTTTTATATTTTTTTATAACTCGCGTCGAAAGACGCTTTTGTTGAAATTGTTGACAAATTTACTACGATTTTTTTTCTAAATATATACTGGTTTTCAAGAAACAGACCAATGGGAGCCCTACATATATCACGGAATAGACCCAAAAAAAAAAAAAAAAAAAAAAAAAAAAACCTAGGCTTAACCTAATAATACCTACCTTGTTTTATAAATTACTGTAACTCTTGAAGCATCTATTTTTTATTTAGAAATTTGCACTTTTGATATGATAGTGTTATAGAATTATAATTTCTTAAAAAATAAAACATTTATACGTTAATTTGATTTCAAACTTATCCTATAATTCGTAAGATATTTATGTTAAACTAACTATTGTAGTAGTTCGATATAAAAATTACTTTTTAACAGGGATCGTATGTATCAAAGGTTTCAAGAGATATTAAATTTTTAAGTGCCAGAAATTTCGTAGAGCACCGGTTTCTGTATCGGAAGATGATTATTCTTTTTCATTAAATAAGCCAAATATTATTTTACAAAAATTCTGGCAATAGGTACTTGAATGTCTTTGAAGCGAGCGAACACGTTTAAATTTTAGATATTCCGTTTTTCCAAACTTCTGCAATCAAATTTGGGAATGATTAATTTTAAATATAAAAAATTGCATTTTTTTATTTTTAAAAATCATAAGGAGGAGGACATATTATCTTCAGTATTTTCAACTTACATAATTTAATATAGGAATTACTTTCCAAGTAACCTTACAAATTAAATTTTTCTGACAAGAAAAGTTAGGTAAAATGGTATACATAGATATTTTTTCCTACTTTGGTGGTTTGGAGCTTCTACCCAGATATAAGAAAATCCCATTTGAGATTCGTGATGGTGATGTGTAATAAACAAAAGTTTTAGCTGATTTTATTTTATTCGATTTTAAACATTTTATATGTATTTTTGTACGCGGCACCATACTTTTTTCCCTTGAAATAATCTTTCCGCATTAGTTTTACATGTCACATGACACTTTACAGTGTTGTTTATCATCAATAATATTGTTAATTAAAGATATCGCTAAAATCTTTTACTCCATACAGGGTGTTCAATTTTATCATTGTCCAATAGCTGATTCCAAAACTATTACCTTTATAGATATAGTTCCAGTTTTTAAAAAAGTAAAAGTTTTTTTTATTCATATATTAAAAAAAAAAATAGTTTCTCTTTTTTTTTTTTTTTTTTTTTTTTTTTTTTTTTTGGTTAAAGTTACAAAATTAAAATAGTTATCCGATCCGTGGATCCTATAAATTATGTTCAGATAACTTTTTAAGGACTGAAACAATAAAAATTATATTTTTGCACGATCAAACTTACCGAGTTATGATGCAAAATAAAATGGAGCATGGAAATTTTTTTTTAATATAAAACACCCAGGAATCATATAAAAATTTTAATTTTTAGGTTTAACTTTTAAGAGACAACTATTTTGAACATGAATGGTTTTTATGATAAAGAACAACATCTAAAATATTTCTGCATTTGGAACTATATCTCAAAAGCTACCGGCTTTAAAATTAGCGGTTGGAGAAGGATAAGAGCAGACGCCTTGTATATTTTAAAAGAATTTACAGATGCCCTTTATTAACAGGAGGCTTATTAAAAAAATACAACATAAAATAATACTTAAAATCCAACATAATGTCAATGGGCGAATTTGCGGTACCAAAATATTAGTGCGTTCTTACAAAAACGCGAAAATATTTTTTTTTTTTTTAAATAGTCAGCTATAACCTTTTCTTGGAAGTCTAAATTTCATACAGAAATTATTTATACATAGATGGGATTTTCAAACAACTAAAGATTTTTAAAAAAATGAGGTGCACCACTTTCCTCCTTTCTTTATCAGTAAAATCCCTTTTGAAAGAAACAATCAATGATAATTTTTTTTTTTTTTTTACTTACATTGTAAATTCGATTGTAAAAAACGTCGAAATTGAAATTTAATTTTGAAATTGTTGGAAAAAGGTTTTATAAATGTTGTCATACTATTTTTCAAATTTTCATGCATTTTGCGTTGTTTATTGTTGACTTTTTAGTCACATCTGAACAAACTGAAACGAATATCGCTACCTGTTTCTCGCCTAAAATTTGAAATACAATTTGTGTTTTTCGTAACTTTTAAGACACAACTATTTTGAATATAAATGGTTTTTATGATAAATAACAACATCTTTTCTCTAAAATTAAACTAAAATTTTCTAAAATTAAATTATTTTAAATTAAATTATTTTAAATATCATGAATTGTGCGCTTTCAGCTAAATTAATGCATGTTTGAAAGCAACCTATAGATTTACGCAAATAAAATTGCAAAGAATTACAAAAAAAAGAGAACAGAAAGAAATATCAATCATACTTTGCTGATTTGTTTTTAAAAATTATTCCAAATAATATAAAGCAGAGTTAGCGAACTCACATGAAAGCCGATCATTTGTCACCATTATCTCCTTATGTAATCTTTGCCTTATTTAATCACAGTTTTTTTGTCATTAAATAAAATGGAGCTTACTTTGAGGAAAATAGTGATGACATTCAATTTCCTACAAAATCGATTTCCCCCGACTGATTTAGAGTATACAGCGTTAAAACATAGGTTATAATAATATGAATATTAAGTTTTGCATGTGTGGCATGCATGTAATTACTTTAAGAATTCTTTTTAATTGCATAATCATACATAAGAAAATCTATTTAAATTTTGAAAACACCTGCAGTTAACCGCTTAATGGATCTTTTTTTTATGTATACAATAAATTAAAAATAGCGCGTAAACACCACTTTTTTTAAATAAAATATTCGTAGTATTTAATCTAAAAATTTCTTTTAGTAAATAGTATGAAATTGTTATAAAAAATTAGTCGTGTCAAAAAGCGTTGAATTTTAGATCAAGTAAACTCTCTTTTCCCGTACGGCATACGGGCAAATCAGTTAAGTGGTTAGGGCTGTTCTCAAATCCAAAGGAGCTACTTTCTGACACATTTCTAAATTCGTTTTTGTACGAAAACGCATGAAATCGGCAGGTGTTCTTAGTCAGAAACTATATGTTCGAATGTCGTTTTCCATTTTTTGGTAAAGCAGAAGATCTTTAAGAAAATGCTGTCAAAGTAGGCGTTTTGAATAGAATTCCCGACACGGTTACACGAAAAGGGAGAAAATTTATCATCACATAGCAAGAATAGATTGTAACTTGATAAATAATTTATAAAAAATAAAAAATTCTAGTCAATTCCAAATCACTTCAATAGGCAGGCCTACCAATTTTGCGTATAAAAGTAAACCAAAAAATGTGTCAGAAAGTTTCGCGTTGATGAGCATGGAATTTGAGCATTAACACCTTAAAAATATATTGCATAACTAAAATATGCAAAACTTTACCAATAGTTTTACAAGAAGTTTATTTATTTAATACAATATTTCGAGTGTGGTTTATTTATTATTTTTGTATTAAGAATATAAAAAGCACATTAAAATCATAATTTTACAAAAATATTTTCCAATAGCTACATCGGATAAGGAACAGTTTCAAACATCATTTATTTTTTTCTTTTTAGAATAACATGTACTGCTCTTTTTATTTCATGGATTTAATGTTCTGCTCATACAAAATTATGCTCCAAATTGCAAGATGTTTTGCTTGCTATATAAATGTACGTAAAAAAGGGAAAATAAAAACTAAGCTTTTACCATGAAAATAATGAGGAATAAGTTTATAATTTTCTGTTAAATATAAAGTAATTTATTTAATTTAGTTATATAATAATCAGTTATATATTTAAAAACATCTGTTTATCGTAAAAAAGTAAAAATAAAATAAGTTGTCATGCCAGGTTTCGTATGAATAATACACATTTTTTTTTTTTTTCCTTTTTATGAAATGGATTGATATAGTTTCTGAATTTAGATGATCGATGAATTCGTATAAAATAATTTAGATTTCAGATAGAAAAGTATTTGCATCAATTAGAAATGTTATATGAATTTTGGAAAACAATTTCCTTAATTTTTAATAAATTCTAAATTTGTTATTGTTTAGAGAAAGGATAATTGTTTGTTAGATTCTGATGTACACAACAGCTTATTTTATATGTAAAAGAGAAACAAATTTTGAAGTAAGAAAATGAAGCACTTCAATTTCTTTAGTGGCGCCGCCTGGTGACAATTATATCGGATTTCCTTCCGCAAAGAGCAATTTCAAATAAATTGAATCCATAGAATATATACGATAGAAAGCACAAGTACTGCAAAATCAATTTATTTCTTTTAAATTGAAAAGTTACTTTCCATTTTTTGAATAAATATGACTTTTTTTTCTCTATATATATCTCTTGATAAATGAATAGTCACAATGAAAACAATTTTATCTTTATTTTATAAAGCTTGATAAATTGGTTAAAAGAAAAATGATGTAACATTTTTGTAAGGTTCATTTAATATCGTGCGGTTCTAAAGGAAATAATCGTGGTGTCTAACATGTACTTACTGGCGCAAACATTTATTACAAACCTGTAAACTCACACAGTATTTATTTTCTATTCACACATATTTAAAGAAAGAGATTTCTGAAAACGTTTTAAGGCCGCATGGAGCATCTCGACAAGTGAAATGAAGCAGATTTTGTGAAACTTTTAACATCATGTATTTTATTTAAAAATAGAGATAGAAATGAAATATTTATTTTTCAGAATTACAGCAAATATATAAATCAAAAGAAATTAATTTCATGCATAATTTAGTTTTCAAGAATTTATTAACTTTTTACATATATTTTTAACCATATGTATGTTCGATGCACTTTTCGATAAACTGTTGAATATATCACTTTAAAATTTGTTGTAGTATCAGAAAACATACAATTTGAGAACAAAAAGAAGCAATTTTCATTTTGGTGTACAGGGCCTGATTAAAGCACGGGCCTCCAGGGCCTCGGCCCTGGGCCCACCAATTTCAGGGGCCCAAATATTATGTGGCTGATTTTTTTTCCCCTTAATCAAATACTTTTCAAAAATATTGTTTTATAAAATATTAAATGTAAAATTTAAATATTCTGGATGACTCAGTAAAATTTTTAGAAGTTAGGCATTTTTAAACACTTTTCACCCAAAAAACTTTTGTCAACTCATCAAATAAACCTTCTTTTTCTGAAAGTGTTGCAGAAAATGGGTAGGTAGCGGGGGCCCAACTTTTTAACAGGCCCTGGGCCCAACTTCAGCTTGATCGGGCTCTGTTGGTGTAAAATAAATAAAATTAAAATTAATTTACCGAAAAACTTTGAAAATCATTAAAATTTTAGCCACATACTTTTCGTTATTTTAAAGAATTTTTCACTCAGTCCTAAAGTGTTAGGTACGTTAAAGAAACAAGTTAGTTACACAATTTTGAAAAGTTTCAACTGCTTACTCAGGGCCGTAAGCTAAGGGGGCGCTATGGGCGGCTCAGCCCCCCTAAAATATCTTGACCCCCCCCCCCCCTGGAAAAGATCCCAAGGTCACTCAATGAATTTCTGTTCCTGAAATTCTATTCAAAAATCTAATTTAGTTTTGAGACTAGGGATGCACCGAATAGTGATTTTGGCTGAATAGCGAATGCCGAATATTCAGCCGGCAGGTGAACCGAATACCGAATATTCGGCTAGCCGAATAGTAATTGTTGGGCCGAATACCGAATATTCGGCTTTCCAAATACTTTTTATGTTTCAAAATTTAAAGGTATTTAAATGTCACTTTTTAAAATAGTTTTACATAATATTTAATAAAAGAAACTTACATTTTGATAAACAAGAACTTTTTATATGAGCATTTAGTATTGAAAAAAATCTGTCTTGAGTTATTTAAGAAGCGCAATTATGAAACTTTAATTAATAAAATTTTCTACGAATTAAAATAAACATTTTAAAATCAAATAATGAAAAAATGGCCGAAGAAAAATTTTACAATCTGATAATTGTTCTTTTTAAATAAGTCGGCAGATTTTTTTCAATATAAAGTACAAATACTTTCAACTTAATTCTGAATAAAGGTATGTTTGGCTCATAGTTCTTTTCTTATGAATGGTGGTATTCTCCACCCTTCCCATCATATCATATTTTACAGAAATCAAAGCATGCGAGTTGAAAATATGTTATCTTATTTATTGTTAATGTAATAAACGAACACACAAGTTTTGACCTAGAGTGAAATGGAATACAATGTACTTATGACTCAATAAATTGATTTTGATTATGGTTTCATGAACAAAAATTGTTTGCCTTAATAGCTATTACTAATCTCAAAAGCTTTTTTTTTTTTTTCTTTTAATGGATTTTTATTTGGGGAAAAGCAAGAAACAGATTATTTACTAAACAAAATTTAGAAACTTGTATCAGGACATAATTTATTCTTAAGGATAATCCTAATAAATCACCATTTTAATCCTTCTCATGGTTAATTTTCTAAAGTTATACTTTACAAACAGCAAATAAATAATGTAAAAACCTTCTATTTTATTTAAAAATGATTTTGTTTCTAATTATTTTAAATATAAATTTAAAAATTGACAGTTAAAAGTAGAAATAGTGAAAAGTTTTTATTAAGTATTGGATTCGGCCGAATACTTTGATATTCGGCCATACCGAATATTCGGCTCAACCGAATAGTTTAATATTCGGCCTAACCGAATATTCGGTAACATGGCTGAATAGGCCGAATACCGAATAGATCCCGAATATTCGGTGCATCCCTATTTGAGACCCTTTCGCAGTTTTGTAGAATTACTAAATTGTATGTAAAATAAGGAATTCAACACTCCCTCATCCTATTGGTACATATGAAACTAACATGCTGTTTAATTTTGTACCAGATATACTCTCAAAATTTTCATTATCCTATACTTTTCTTAGGATAAAAAGAAGTTATTACAACAGTTTAATAAAAAACATAGTACCTAGAATGCGAATGTGTACTAATTTATCTGTCTGCGTAAGAGAGATAAAAAAATTATGAGCTCCCGCTGCAATCTCTTGAGCCCCCCCTATTGATCACTTCTAGCTACGGCCCTGTGCTTACTTAAAATATAATTTTAGAAAAGTGTACCAAAGCATAAAAAAAAACACATTTCTAAAGAAAATTTAAAAAAAAAAAAAATCTGCATATACCGATAGTCCGATAGTCTTAAAAAATGTTATTTTAAAACCTTCCAGCACTATAATTTTTTAGGTCTATAATTCTTTAGCACCATAATCGTTTAGCCCTATTTTTGGCCAATAATTAAAAAATCAAAAATTGTAGCGTTTTTTTTTTTTTTTTTTTTTTTTTTTTTTGCATCGGGCTACTGTTGAATTCAGAAATTCCTCTCTTGAGGAAGAGAGGGGGAATTTCTTTAGATTCGGCAGAAATTTTCATTTCTAAATCCGATTGATAAGCAATGTATATTCAAAATCTGTCGGAAGGTTAATTTCGAGTTTGGGAAAGTGGCGAGCTCAGAAATTCTCCTCCTTTCCTGAATTCATAACTGCTGGGGTGTCCCTAAAAACAGGAACATAGGGCAATTGCCCCGTTTCCACTTTTGGTAATTAGGTCCAGTAAAACATAATATTTTTTTTAATATATATAATGCAATCTGAAATGGTATTATTATTTAAAGAAAAGTGAAATAAAATCTAATCATTTTAAGAGAGAAATCAGCAATCAACCTTAGTAAATTACCAAATGGCTTTTGACTTATTACTTTTTGTAAAGAAGTATCTATGATTGTAACGAATACAGTGCAGAGCAAAAGTTTAGACAATGATCGATTACGCTTCTATATTCAGAAATATGTACCGGATTTTTGTAATTCACCTGTCATATATTACTTGTGACTTATCCTTTATTCACAAACAATACATTTTAAATTTTATCTTTTACATAATATATAATGACAAGAAAACGAAATTAACATTGTGGCAAAAGTACAGACAATTTGTATATTTACAGAAAAATAACTACAAATTAAAATCAAGTTGCACCTAAATTCTCTGCAATTAGTGCAAGAATGTGACTTTTCATCGAAGAAACTAAATCCTGCATCTCTTGGGGGGGGGGGGGGGGGTCTATTTTATACCAAACATGTTCAACAGCAGCTCGAAGTTCATTTACAGAAAAGAATAGCAAAAATTTGCATAAATCTTACGACATATGATGTTACAAATGATTTCGATTGGTTCTAGATCAGGGCTACACGCCGGTCAGTTGAGATCAGTAGTATTTTCAGAGTTAAACGAAGTTCTTGTTTTGTATGCAACATGGATCGATGCATTATCTTGCTAAAATCCATACTTTGGACCAGCTAAAAGTTCCCCAAATGACTGAAAATTGATCTTCAACATATGTATGTAGTCCTGTGTTGCTTGTCAACCCTTGAATAACTCCAGAGATACTCGAGCATTAAAGCAAAGTGAGAAACAAATCATTAAAAAGTCACCTCCTTGTTGTCGATTTAAGAATGTCCCAGGTTCTTTACACAAGTCGTGCCAATAGTATGCCCACTCATTTGGGCCATTCAAATTCCACTTTTTTTCGTTATTAAATATCATAGCGTACTATATGGATCCATATGACGTTTGTATCTAAATTCATTGCATTTCCGCCAATTTGTAGTGAGATTTTAAAGCTGATTCTTTTATCATTTTCATTTAAATTGATTTACTTCTTTCTTTAATTCATCTATGAATCATATCCGTCGACACAGAAAGCCCTGATTTACTTTTAATTTGACTAGCAATCATCATTTGTATAAATGCCAGTTTATGGATTCTTTTGTCATCGCATTTTCTGGTCACACAAAGTCTTCCAGATTTATGTTTTGTTTTTGAAGGAGTCATCCTTAGACTATACTTCATAGACAGACCACTTTAGACGATTCAATGCCGCTGAAATTTCTGCAACAGTCTTCCTTTTCCATTTCACCTTTCCTACTTCAATTACCTCATTTAACTGAATATTTTTAGTTCGCGGCACCTTCACAAACTGATGGTATATCAAGGTATACTTATATACTTCAGACATGTGACATCATAACTTAGAAATTTGCATTTTTCCATTAACAGTTGGCAAAAAATCAAAAAAGTGTCTAAACTTTTGCAACATGCAAATTTTACTTTTTTTCAAGTAAATTAAATATTATCTTATATTATAACCATTATTTTTATATTAAAATGTTTAAATTATATTTAAAAATAAGTATAGCCATTTGTAAAACTCAAGAGTGCGTATTTTTTATTTAAAGGTTAAATAACACATGTGTCTAAACTTTTGCTGAGCACTGTACATGTACATAGTAACAGTAATATTGTAACATAAATATATTTGAGAATTTTGAAACCTTAAATTTAATATTTGATGGAAATCATTAAATTAGGAAAAATAAACTAAATTTACGTGAATGATGAAATATGTGTTATTCGTATTTTTATTAAGAAAGAAAAACAATCAGATAATCTGTTTTTGCCCTCTCATATTTATAATAAGGAATGAGCAATGTATTAGGATAAATAATGCTGTTACTACGTAGAAACTTAATATTGAATTAATTCGTTACCGAAAAGTTACTGTACATTAAATAACATGGAGTCTAAAAGACAGAATCTTTGATATCTTCCCATAAGGGGACTTATCTGGTGGGGAAGAAAATAATTGAATCCCATGTTATCCTATATGAAAATTACTTATCCTACTTGTTCCTTCAAATTTGGAAATTTCAACAATATATTTTTTGACCACGTAAAAAGGGAGGTTCTTTGTCCCTCTGTAAGCTCCAAGTTTTTATATCTTTTTTCAGTCATAAGTTACAAACGAGTAAAGAATACTCTTTATACTTTTCGGATTTTCTTAAAATGTTTAGTACGGATTTTGTCAAACCCATAATTGTGTTTCAAATATTTTAATCTTAGAGAAGGATAAAGAACTTTTTTATCTACATGCTGAAAAAAATATTGTTGAAATTTCCAAATTTGAATGAACAAAAAAGATAAGTATTTTCCCCGATAGGATAACATGGGATTCCCCTTTTTTTTCTTTGCCACCAGATAAGTCCTCTTAAGCAAGACTTCAATTATGTGCCTCTAAAATAAAGTATCATTAAAAGTATCCTCAACTGCTTTTTTTAAGACCTGATCTTTAATTTACACTTATTCTCATTCCTTAGTTATGATGCTCAGCATCGTAGAAAATCTCTTAGATGTATGGTATGGAAAATTCGTTTACATTTACATTAATCGCTTATAGATGAGTAGCAATAACTTGCACTAAAGAAACGCTTTTTCGGCATGGAGCCATGTGCTAGGTCACTACCATCAGCATACTCGGCGTTCTAATAGTGCCTACGCTAAAAAAACGAAACACTGAAGCAGATAGTAAAATCATAGAACCATTTGAAAATTTACATAAAAGTTCTTATGCTCGACCTATTTTCTATTCGTAAATAATATATATATATTGTTTTCATAACAAAAAGTCAAATTTGACTCATAAAACGTAGCTACACATTGTTTCATTCGTGATCTAACTAACTGCATTCATCCTAAAAATATATTTTCGTACTTTGTATTTTCTTTTTTGCTTTTTGCCCCACCAGTAGCCGAGAGGTTCAGACCTCTCAACTGGTAGACGGCAGGTGCTGGGTTCGAACCCAATCGCGGCTGTCGGCCTAACCGTTCGGAGTTTTCGTGGTTTTCTTCGAACCTTGCGTAAATTCGGGTTAGGTTCCCTTAGAAAGACCCCCACGAAGGGCACTCCCCCCTGGTCCTATATCCCATTAGTGTAGATAATCGGAAGTCAAAAATAAACCTAAACCTTTTTTGCTTTTTTACTTCAATGAATAACATTAATAAACTATATTGGAATGATTTTGTCAAACAGACAGCTCACTTAACACCACAAATTAGCAATATTAATCGCTGTGCATTTAAAAAATATATTAACCTGGATTTGATGTTATAAGTAGGTTAAAAAGGGGATATATCAACAGCACCCCTGTTCGATATTACAATCTAAATTCAAACAAACATAGTATAATTTAAATTAATAAAACTATAATTTGTTACATTTCTACTCAACAGAAGCTGAAATCATCGGCAATGTTATTGGAAATAGCGCAGGATAATTGTGCCCCCAACCTTTTTCCAGTTAGGGTAACATCCCCAGTAATTGGCATGCACCAGTGATTGGCACATCCTACAAACATGTCCTAAAATAAGATTTATATCCAGTCTTTTAAAAATGCAAGACCATATACCAGTTATATGCTCATTTACGTTAAAGATTATAACTTTGATTTATGCTACTAGATGACAATAGTGCCTAGGAAAGAGAAACAATTATGGCTTGTATCAAATTAGCCATTTTTGTTGCAAATGCTTATTCTTTAGCTTAAGGAAGGCATGCTTTTCAATTCATTATTATCTGATTTATAATATATTTTAAATTTTAATTGACAACAGTTTTGTATAGTTAAAAAGGGTTACTTTAATTGTGTAATAGTATTTTCGACACAAATATTTGGATTTCTGAATTAATGATAGATGCCAATTAATGGTGCTTCAAATTTGCTAGTTCCAAGTAATTGGCACCTATTCCAATTACAAGGGAATCGCATGATTTGAGATTAAACCACTTATTTTGGCAGTACACTAAGTTAGTTATAGACTAATTTTGTTTATCAGTTGTTTTTATTTGAAAATATGATATATTATCAGTAATTGGAATCCACTAATACTGGGGACAGCATGACAATTACTGGGTATTAATATAAGTATATTGTATTGTTTTAAAGTGTTCACATTTCAGACTAATATGCAGTGGCGGATCCAAGGGGGGGTCATGGGGGTCATGACCCCCCCCCCTGGAGCTCTTCAAAGAGTTATGTACAGTGTAAGTAAAAAATGCTAAAACAGGAACACAAAATTTTTTTTTTGTGTGATCGACGAAATTTGAACGATTTTCCACGAATGGTCTGCGAAATTTGCGATTTTTCTTCACTTGATTAGCAAAATTCACGATTTTTTCGCACTCGATCGGTGAAATTCGCGATTTTTGCGAAGCCGATCCACGAAATTCACATTTTTTCCATGCCTAATCGACGAAATTCATGATTTTTTGGGTGTGATCGACGAAATTTGAAATTTTTTCACGAATGGTCTGCGAAATTTGCGATTTTTCTTCACTTGATTGACAAAATTCACGATTTTTCCGTACCCAATCCACGAAACTAGCACATTTTTCCGTTCTTGTTCGATGAAATTTCTTCAACCGCTCAAAAAATTTTTTAATTTTTCCGCGCATCATCAACAAAATTAGCGATTTTTTTCGTCCCGAATCGACAAAGTTCGCGAGTTTTTTGTACTCGATCGCCCGAATCCGTGCTTTTTACGAAGCCGATCGACCATATTCGCGATAATTTCTTTCCCGATTGATGGAATTGTCAATTTTTGTTCGCCATATTAATGTAATTCTCGATTTCTTTCATTCCCGATCGACTGTATTTGCGCTTTTTACGAAACTGATCGACCGTATTTGCGACTTTTTCGTTCCCGATCGACAAAATTCGCAATTTTTCCGTGCCCTACCAAAAGCGATTTTGTTGTTCCTGATCGAATAAATTCGGGCTTTTTACGAAAGCCATCGACCATATTCGGGATTTTTCCGTGCCCAATCGACGAGATTCGCGCCTTTATCCGTTCTTGGTCCCTGACATACCGCACCGAACAATAAAATTCGCGATTCTTAACTGACTGATGAAATCTGCATTTTTTCCCCACCGATAATTGATGAAATCTGTAATTTTTTTCTCGCGATAAACTGATAAAACTCGCTTTTGTTCTGCAGCCGCACAAAAAAATTTTCGATTTTTCCGCGCATCATCGACAAAATCTTCTATTTTTCCTTGCCCTATCAACGAAATTAGCGATTTTTTTGTACCGATTTGACAAAATTCTCGAGTTTTTCGTACCCAATCGCCCGTATCGCTCTTTTTACGAAAACAATCGACTATATTCGCGATAATTTCTTTCCCGATTCAAGAAATCGGCAACATTTGCGTTCCATGTCAACTCGAAATTCGCGATTTTTTATTCCCAATCAACGAAATTTGCGATTTTTCTGTTCCCGATCGAATAAATTTGCGCTTTTTACGAAGCCCCGATCGAGAAAATTGGGATTTTTTTGTGCCTTATTAAAGAAATTTGCGATTTTTTCGTTCCAGATCGACAAAATTCGCGATTTTTCTGAGACAGACAAAATTCAAGATTTTTCGTAGGCCGATAGACAAAACTCGCGATTTTCCAATGTACAGTTGACGATATTCGATTTTTTCGCGCTCGGTCAACGAAATTCGCGTTTTTTCGCGCGGTAAACAGACAAAACAGGCGACTTTTCTGCAATCTATGAACAAAATTTGCAATTTTTTCAAGTATTATAAAAAAGTCTAGACCTTTTTTTCCTTGCCCGATAAACAAAATCTGAGATTTTTCGCGTCCAATCGACAAAATTCGCGATTTTTTCATGCCCGATCGGCGAAATTTGCTATTTTTTATCGTAATTCCGTTTTCACAAGATTTACTGTATTTTAAATTTGCTTCATTAAATCATCTGCCAAAAGTTGTGACCCCCCCCCCCCCCTGGAGGTTGGGCTGGATCCGCCCTTGCTAATATGCTGATTTCTTACTCTCAAAAACCTGAAATATGGCATCTTCATCTGCAGTAAATTCATTTAAAGAGATTGAACCCAATGCAAAATGTAAAAAAAATAATTAATATGAACATGTGCCAATTACTGGATCACAAGGTGTCATACATTGGTGCTCTAGGTGCCAATTACTGGTGATTTCAGCAACTTTTTATAAATATATTTTTATAAAAATACTTTTTCAGATTTTTTTCTTTTAGTGGGTAAAATAGATGCACAGATATGCATTCTTTGATTTAAAAATATTTCCAAGTAAATATCTTAATTATTTGTAATGAAAATTGAAGTAAGTTTAAAGACAAATTCTTAAAGTGCCAATTACTGGGGATGTTACCCTGTTAAAGTCAAAATTGAATCAATTCGGGTTTTTATCAGTAATAATTATAAGTTTATGTTTTATGCAATTTCATCTCATAGAAATAAAGATCAGAGAAAATACGTATAATATTATCACAGTAAATCGACAAGTAAAAGTCCCCCTTATAGGGAAAAATATTTGAGTTTTTAATCGAAGCAATCTTGGCACTTCTTATCAATGAGACATTCACTTATTAAAAAGTGAATCTATAAAATCATATCGCATAAATAATTCAAAAGCAACATTTGGTATTTTTTTTAATCTGTTAATCAAAGCTAGTACAATCAATTCATTCGTGTACCGAATGAAAAATAAATAATCACAGTAACAGTAGAATCTTTGATGTTTCCCTAATAAATAAATACCACGTAGATGTAATCCAATTTCTTTATTTACATGATAATCGTTCGGGATGGTGGAACACTCTCAAAAAGGCGTTAGTTAGATTGAAGATCTTCGAATGAAAGATCATCTTCCGATTGCACAGTTACATTTCAACAGTCAAAATGACTGATAAACGTTCTTCTGAACATCTGAACTAGGGCAGAAAAGATCTATAGTGAGTGTGTGTGAATACATTACAAAAGTCTGTATTATGACAAGACAAGTAAATAATGACAAAAACAAAAAACGCGTATTGAGATAATCGTTCCGATTCGGTTTTACTTTTAGTGGGAAGAATATTCAAAGGAAAAATTAAAAAGGAAGAATTTTGAAAGGAAATTTTAACCCTTTGAGCTCTGGAAGTGAATTTTTTCAAAATATCTAAATATCACACTGGCACCAGTATTTTGTAAACAAAAAATTCAACTTATAATAGATTAATCTATTTTCCGATAAATTTGGTTGAATATTCCGATACAAATGTGACATTTGGAGATTAAAATTAAGTGGGAATAAATTCACCCGTCAGAGCTTAAAGGGTTAAGAGAAAAGCTTGTACTGGCATGGCGCCAAAATGAAAATAAATATTTACAACTTATCGAAAACAGAAAGAATTTATGTTTGCAGAGAAAAATAGGGAAATTTAGAATATTCTTTAGTTAGGCTAATAATTAAAATACTTTACATAACAGTGCCACTTAGAGAGCGATTTAATCAGAATCAAGTCAGCAGCTATTCATATTTGTATTAAGTAAATATGATTTTTTATGCAATTTTGTGAATAACAGTGTCCACAAAATTTGTGTAACACTTAGATGGATAAAGGTCTAAAAATAATCAAATCGTGTGCAAGAATCCCAAAGGGCTAATTCCATGAAAACTTGTCATGTCTGTCACATGCAACGATTTTTTACTACCAGTATTTTAGAACGGAAAAATGTGACTTGTTTAATCGGAGATATCTCATCAGTTGAATTGGGCGAATGAAACTTTTCAAAAATAACGGTGGCGAACACGCATAGCGATTTTTAGCTGTGTGACAGACATGAAAATTTTTCATGGAATTGACCAAAGCTGTAATACCTGTAGAAAACAAAATCCAGGTTAGTCAATAAATTCTTATGTAACTGCTTTAAAATTTTTTTTAAAAACGTAGAATTTAACTGTGAAAATACTCAATGTTCTAAAAGTATTATTAATCTGCTACTAAGAGCTTAGTTTATTCGCGGTTTATATGATGCTGACATTTGCAAAAAAAAAAAAAAGATCAATCTGATGCTTTATTTGAAAAAACTAGTAATTGCTTTAGCATTTCCATCCTCAAAAATTAAAATTAAAGAAATTTATAACAACTTATCTTCAACTAATACATATTAAATTTAAAATGCTTACATTAAAGAAAATAACCAAAGATTTAGAGAGAGATTAGATCTAATTATCTTTAAAGAATTGATCATTTTGCTAGTTAAATTAAAGGTAAATTAAACTTAGATTTAGGCTTAGACAATGTTAAGCCTTAGTTTGTTTGCACTGCAGGAAAAATCATTTAACCTCACAGTGTTGAGTAAAAAATAAGTTAAGGTGTTTTGATTTGGTGGTGAGATTTTGTTCAGAAAACGGTCATATTGAAAAGTTTTGCATAACAAAACATAGTAAGCAAAAATCCATCACTGTTCAACATTTAGATAACACCGAGCAAGGCTCTTTAAAAAAAAGAGATATTGGACATTCATTAAAATACTCTAGAAAATGATGACAGAATTTTTGTCAGTATTTCAGTTAAACAGGAAATTTGTTCTTTTTAAATATGATTCAGGAAGTCGTGTTAACATTATGAACATTGAAGATTTTAAACAACTTAAAAATAAAAAGTCCAATTTTTTTATATGTACAGTCCCTGGCCAAATTATTAGACGCACTCATTTTTTCTTGTAAAATCATATTACTAGCTTCATAGAGATATTACTGGGTCAATAGTTACAACTAATAGTATATACATCATTTGCAGGATTACAATAATTGATAAGCATGTCAATGACTTTAAAACTATTTATTTTTGTAAATTGAATTAAAAATTGTCTGAAATTGCAAAACTTATAAGTTGAAACTCAAAATATGTCAATATTTTTTGGTGCCTCCTTTAGCGGTAATCAGTGCCTCTATTCTTCGTGATATGCTGTTTTTACAATATTGAATTATTTCTTGCATGTGTGGGTGATGTTTCCAGACATGGATAAGTTTTTCTATGCACCGTGTTTTGTTTGTTATGACCTCTTAGTTAATTCTCAAGACCAATATACAGAGTTGCTGCAAAATCGGTTGATCCCACAGCTAAAACAATGGTTTACAAATGAATAGCTTTTGTATTTATGCAAGATGGAGCTCTTTCTTACATAGATTGATCAATCAAGGCCTACTTTCTATAAAAAAATCTGTGTGATGGACCGTTCTGAGTAATTCATCAGACATGCGTACCAATGAAAAAAATTTGGGAGCTGATGAAGAAAGAATTGGCCATAACGAACAAAACACAGCTCATAGAAAAACATATTCATGTCTGGAAATAACCACCCACACATGCAAGAAACAATTCAATTTTCTAAAAACAGCATACCACGAAGAATAGAGGCACTGATTACCGGCAAAGAAGGCTCTAAAAACAACTGATATATTTTTTGAGTTTCAAGTTTTAAGTTTTGCAATTTCAGAATTTGTTAGTTTAATTTATAAAAATAAATAATTTTAAAATCATTGGCATGCTTTTAATTTATTATAACCCTACAGATGATGTATATAATAAATTATAACCATTGACAAAATACTATCTTTATGAAGCTAGTAATAAGGTTGTACACAAGAAAAAATCAGTGCGTCTAATAATTTGGCCAGGGACTGTATATAGGAAAAACTATAGTAAAATGCTACATTCTATATATACAGGATGATTCAAAAAAGATGGGAAAATTTTTAAGGGGTAATAGTATACATCAAGCCAAACAATATTAAATAGGAAACCAAGGGTCCCAAGCGTTTTCCAAGGAGATAGCCGCCATTAATGTTTGAGGCCCAAAATTTCAAATACACATAAAAAACGGAAAAATGGATCGATTGATTTGCGGTTTTCACTAAAACTATTCTTTATGTTGGTATTTTCATAGAAATAAATTATAAAGAAAAATTCCGAAAAATGTCGGTAGAAGGCGCTTTAGACTTTGGAGTAACGAACATTTGTTTTTTGCCGTTATTTTTTGCATCTCATTAAATGGTTTCGCAAGCTTAGACTTAAACTTAAATTTTGAGCTCAAAATCTGAATAGATGGGAGTGGTTAAGTAGCTCATACTGAACTGTGTTCAGAGGGTTCAAATTTCAAATGATTATAAAAAACAGAAAAATTGGTCGATTGATTTGCGGTTTTCACTAAAACTATTCTTCATGTCGGTATTTTATTAAAAATAATTTATAAAGCTAAATTAAAAAAAAATGGCGATAGAGGGCGCTTTAGACTTTGAAGTAACGAAAAGCTATTTTTTACCGTTATTATTTGCATCTCGTTAAATTTTTTTAAAGCTTAGACATAAACTTAAATTTTGCGCAGAAAATCTGAATCATTGGGATTGGTTAAGTAACGCAAGCTGAACTGTGTTCAATGGGGGTGGGGAGTTTCAAATTTCAAATGATTATAAAAAACGGAAAAATTGGTCGATTTGTTTTCGGTTTTCGCTAAAAGTATTCTTTATGTCACTATTTCCTTGAAAATAAATTTTAAAGATAAATGTTTAAAAATTTCGTTTGAGGGTGCCCTTAACTTTAGAGTAACTCACAACTATTAATAAACGTTATTTTTTCTATCTAATTAAATGCTTGCAAATGCTTAGACTTAAATTTTGAGCTCAAATTCTGAATAGTTGAGAGGGGATAAGAAGGGCAAACTGAACTGTGTTCAAGTGTTGAAGTGTTATTCTCCCAACCCCTCAAACACAGTTCAATTTTGCGATACATAATTACTCACAACGATTCAGATTTTGAGCTAAAATTTAACTATAAGCTTTTTCAAGCGTTTATTAGATACAAAAAATACCAGTTAAAAATAGTTGTTGGTTACTTTAAAGTTTAAAGCGCCCTCTAACGGAATTTTTTGAAATTTATTTTCAAGGAAATACTGGAATAAAGAATAGTTTTGGCGAAAACCGTAAACGAATCTACTGTTTTTCCCGTTTTTTATGATAACTTGAAATTTGAACCTCCCCAACCCTCATTGAACACAGTTCAGTTTGCTCTACTTAACCACTCCCAACAATTCAGATTTTTTGCGCAAAATTTAAGTTTACGCCTAAGCTTCTAAAAAAAATTAACGAGATGCAAATAAAAACGGTGAAAAATAGTTTTTCCTTACTCCAAAGTCTAAAGCTACCTCTATCGTCACTGTTTGAAATTTAGCTTTATAATTTATTTTTAATAAAATACCGACATAAAGAATAGATTTAGTGAAAACTGCAAATCAATCGACCAATTTTTCCATTTTTTATAATCATTTGAAATTTGAACCTCTGAACACAGTTCAGTTTGTGCTACTTAACCACTCCCAACTATTCAGATTTTGAGCTCAAAATTTAATTCTAAGCCTGCGAAACAATTTAATGAGATGCAAAAAATAACGGCAAAAAACAGTTGTTTGTTACACCAAAGTCTAAAGCGCCCTCTATCGACATTTTTCGAAATGTATCTTTATAATTTATTTTCGAGAAAATACTAACATAGAGTTTTAGTGAAAACCGCAAATCAATCGATCCATTTTTCCGTTTTTTATGTGTATTTGAAATTTTGGGCCCCAAACTTTAATGGCGGCTATCTCCTTGGAAAACGCTTGGGACCCTTGGTTTCCTATTTAATATTGTTTGTCTTGATGTATACTATTTCTCCTTAAAATTTGTCCCATCTTTTTTGAATCACCCTGTATATGTAAAAGAAATCTGACTTTAAAGTCAATATGTACGAGCTACAGTATTAATTCTAAATATTTTTACTTTGTGTTACATTTATATTATAAATGTATTTTTTAAATTATTACAGTATAATCAATTACTATAATTTTAATTCCTCTTAATATACTTTTGTGTAATCCAGGATGTGCGACTGTTGCTTTTTGTCTGTGCATTTAACATATATCTTACATAAACGAGAAGCGTAATTATTTCTTCTTAACATATAAAATACAACATAATTTGACTTTAGAATCAATAAAGTTATAAAGATTCATTTTTTTCTGCATTTAAATAAAATTTATTTATTTGTAATATTTATAATTCATTCTATATTTTAAAAGTTTGCTTCTCAATTTTGGGTAGAAAATCTACTTCTAAAACAACAAACCATTGCTTTCAAACAAACTATGTTACTGTTATTTCAGAAAATCGCATTTTTCCATTAAACACAAATTTTGATTTGTGTGCATTCAGTATAGCAGTTGAGGCGAGCCGGACTCGCAGATGTATAAAAAGATATTTTCTAACGATTTACGAAAGAAAAGTTGGTAATTAGCAGAGATATTAACCCTTAAACATACTGAATGTTTGAAGTTCTATAAACACACGGGTGGTGTACTATTGGGTTGTTCGGAAAGTCGTTTCCGTTTCGGGAAATCAATTCGTACCGGAAAAGTCTGCCCATTATTTACTAAACATTAGATATCGGAAACAATAACTAACAATTAAATTATAGATTTTTTTTTTTTTTTTGGTACGAATTGATTGTCCCAAACTGAAACGACTTTCCGAACAACCCAATATATGCGCCATCGGCTTCTAAAACCTAGATAACAATTTTCAATGACATATTTGTATTAATGTAATGCCCAATAGTAGTATAAAATCGGTAAAAGCAAACTGTTGAGAACAGCTTAATTTAAAAAGAATTAATCACATTAAAAAATTCGTTTGTGAATTCCGGTGTCAGTCGATAATTTCTCATTTTACTAACAGATTTTGCCTGTGCCGGAAAGGGTTAAGGATGTAATGATTAAGTCTAGGTGACACACTTATATATGTATCTTCCCCAAAATAAATCTACTAAAAAAGTTTATTTTTAATAAGATACAATGAATAAGCCCGAACGTAATCAAGACATTTTTAATTATTACGAAAACTATAAACTTATACTTAAAAACAAAAACAAAAGTACGACTTACAATAACTTCTACGCAGAAACAGTAAGAACTATTTGAATTTATAGCTTATCTCTATCATTGGATTTCGCGTAAGTTCTCAATGTAAAGTCTTAATTTTATTTTTCTAAATTTAATGGATAAATTCCTTACCTACTTTCTTTTATAGATCTATGCAAATTTAAGAAAAAGTTCAGAAACTATTTACATTTTTTACACTATAATCCTCGGACTCAAAGTGTCAAAATCAGGTGTCAAAAGAAAGTTTGTACTATTTTTAATGTGTAGATGATCTCCGAAACATAATTTAGGAATAACAGTTAACAGTAGACTGACATTAATCCCAGTCGATTGGTACTTATATCTTTTCTGAATGATTATTTGCAGCAGAACTAGTAATTTGTTTTTCCTTTATTTTTAATCATTTCGAAAATGTCTGTTTTTTTTCAGTCGAGAATGGACCTTATGATTTCCGAATTTTATTTTATTTTTATTTTATTTATTTATTTATTTATTTATTTATTTATTTATTTATTTATAATTTTTAATGTCCGTGATTCTTTTTAACCCTTTCCGGCACGGGAAAATTTGTTAGTAAAATGAAACATTATCGACTGACACCGAAATTCGCAAACAAATTTTTTTGGTATTATGAAGTCCTTAATTAAACCTTTTATTGTAAAAGCGAAACTTTACTAAAATATTATTGGTGCCGTTTGAAAGTTTGGACTTAAAATTAGGTATCCCAGACCGGGCACAGTGTGCCGGAAAGGGTTAGCTTTTCTTCTCTTATTGCGACTCTCTAGCGGAAAACGGGTTCAAAGATTCCGACCTACGTCCCGAACAGCCAAGTCTCTGGAGGAAGCCAGATTCAGGGAGGGGTAAAAAACAAAATTTGAAACCGGACAAATTTAAAAGTAAAATCGATTAAATCAAAGGCACTGAAAAGCGAGAAGGCTGGGCTCGGGCATGGCCAACTTCATTAGAGGCCTAGGAAGCTCTTGGTTGTTAGGATGGAATTCATGACATCATATCATGCCTAAAAAATCGGCAACGGCAGATCTTGTTTGTAACGCCCCTTGCTAGGACAACTTTCTCACGAGATTCGGTAGACGTTGATTACATCATTTATTCCGTCCCAAGACCAGCCTAAAAAAGCAAAAGCTTCTGTGGCCTCTAATAAAGTTGGCCGTGGCCCGGGGCTTTGAAGCTACCCAAGCGACCGCAGCTGCGTCGTTTCTTACTATTAATATACCAATAACTGATCATTTGCAATGGTTAAACTCGAGTTGGCCATGGCCCGGGGCTTTGAAGCTACCCAAGCGACCGCAGCTGCGTCGTTTCTTACTATTAATAAACCAATAACTGATCATTTGCAATGGTTAAACTCGAGTTTGAATCCGGAATACATAAGGGTGTATTCGAAAAAACGCTTTTCCACCTTCAACAGCTCGAAATTTTCCGATACAATTTCAGGCACATTTTTAAAAGTAGAAACATGAAACTTGCTGAGAGGATTCTTGAAGGGACGTATGAGGGCCGTGTGATGTCTTTTTACGCTCAATTCATTAGAATTTGAGCTGTAAACAATTATCTTATTAGTATGACCCCTTTTTTGGTTCCCAAATCTCCCGCTTGGGAAAAATCGGTTCAAAATGCCGTTTTCGATTTTTTTTTTTTTTTTGGGGGGGGGGCAATATTTTATGCATTTATCAAAGAATTGACAATCACGGCACCTTGTGTACTTTCCAAATAAGAGATTTTGAAAGTTTAGTGTATTTGAGCAATAATGAATTCGAAAATAAATCGGAAAATAATCAGGTAAATTTTCGTCATCTGAATCTGAATCTAACATGTCAAATTGATTAGAATTTCATTTTCTAAAGAGTTTTTAAAATATGTTAAATTACATTTTTTTCTTGAGGGACCGTTAGTATAAGTAATTATGAATGTTTAGTTACACATTATTACTATTTGCTCATATTATTCTACCAGATGATTCAAAGTAAAAGTTATGGCGATCATCTCTTAAACTGTTCATGATAAAAGCGCGTCATTCCGTTTCAAATGCCAAAGAAGAAAAAAAATGAAATTTATAAAATTCAAAGTATCTCAACACTAGAACTGCGATGGTGGGTCATTTTGACCCGTACCACATAAAAATATGACGATTCAAACCAGAAAACGCTTATAAGTTAAGCAGTATCACATAAAAATTCTGTTGCGAAATATTTTGATAAAACTTGAGTAAAATTTCCCGCGGTTCTAGTGTTAACTCGATAAGTTTTTTGTTATAAAAAAAGTTTTTTTTTTTTTTTTTTTTTTTTTTTTTTTAAAGACTTAGAGCAAGGTTTTTGTTCTAAATGTAACTTATAGGAAAAGATGGTCATATAAAAAAAATATTTAAATACACGTACTCCTTGTAAAAGAAATGCATATCTAAAAACTACTTCATTTCTATACATCATCGTAATTGGAAGTATTTCTATTATCATTGGTATGAAAAATTATCGCCATAACTTCCATTTTCAATAACTCGGTATAGTGATGAAAATATTAACAGTCAGTTTTAATTTTTTTTTAATTTTTTTTAAACAGATTAATTAAAACAAATATAAATAAATAAATAACGTATTTTGCTAATTCCTTCTTTTTTTTTTCACTGGTTTGAATTAGATTATTTCAAACATCTCAAGCGTGACGGTATTTCTCATCGAAAGTGAAACCGAAACAAAAAGAGCATTTGTTTCAATGTTTCTTTTTCTCAATTTTCCTCAAAAATGCTTTCCCAATGGTTTACTTAATTCAAAGAATAAAATAATACATTACTCATTTCTCTTATGAAGAAAGAAGTCATTTTTTTCAGCAAGAATGCAGATTTTCTTTTTCTCTCGTTTAATTCATACACATACTGTAATCAAAATCAACACTTTATCCTATTATGTTCCTCTCCGCTGGCAGAGGAATTGACTTGAAACTTAAAATTCTATTTCACGTTGATCCGAAACCCCAAAAGAAAAAAGTAATCTTTCTTTTTTTAAAGTATTATGAAAAAAATTGTTTAAATTTTTACTTCAAATATTAATTTTATATTTCATGTTAAAAAATGAAAAATATATGCACTCAATCATATTCAAATACACTCTTCAAGCAGTTGCATATAGTTTTCAACTCTTGCGCTTTTTATTTGTACCACAAAAATTTAACAGTAAAATTTATTTATTTTTAATTGCTTTCATCTGCTGATTAAATAAGGCAAAATTTTCTATTAAATTTTTCTGGTACAAAACAGTGTAAGAGTTTGCAGCTATGCAATTGGCAAAATGATTATTTGTACACCTCAACTTTTCTTTTTCTTTTTCAAAAAAATTAAATACCTATTGTATTTAGGATTGCAATATATCATTTTGATATATTTTTATTACACGAATACGAAAACAAAACGCAACTGACATTTAACGTTTTAACTAAGTAAAAAAAAAAAAAAAGCCAAAAAGAGTACTGGTACATTTTTTTAAAGCATAAATATCTATACAAATTTAGCTATAATTTATTTGATGACCTTTAGTTTTAAAAGATTTGATAACATAAACTGAGACAGGCTTGAATACATTTCTTAAAAATAAATAAAATTTATATACAAAAAATAAAACCCTAAAAAACATTTAAAAATACAAGAGTAAACTTTTCGCCAAGCTACACGCAAGGCCTCATCAGTACAAATAATTATTCATCGCATAACAAACATAGGAACATATCAGGACATTGTGCGATAGCATACATGATGATTTTCTAGATATAGCTTGGTAGATTGTGGTACAGTTTCAAGTCGTTTGAATTATAAAGAATCCATACATTTATTACCACAGAACTATGTTTAAGGTCTTTTTCCGTTGGAAGTTGAAAGTTATCTTTGGCTTGTTCTAAAATTAAGAGAAAGTTTATGTTCCAGTCAACTTTTTGTAATTCTATGCAGTTATTTATTCAATTAGATATTAAATATTAAGTCAGTTGGGAAATTTAAATTTGAAAAACATTTTAGAATAAAATTGAAAATTTAATATTAAGTTAAAATCATACTAAATCCACCTCTGTGGTATATAATATGGAGGAAAAGAACCGCATAAAACAGCGGTGCACAACCTTTGGCCCGCGGGCCACAAAGATACCACTATTTTTATGCAGAATATTTTTCCTTATAGTTATCACGAAATCTTTACTATTAAATAAAACAAACGACACTTTTCAAATATTCTGGTGGGAAACAATTTTCTGCCAAAAAAGTTGTGCATCACTGGCATAAACTATATAAAATTAAACAATTTGGAAATTGCTCGTCAGACGTAACAAACGAGAAATATTCGTACTATAACGAAGTTTTTAAAATATACAGTACTTCGGATACAATACAGCATCCGAAATCTTTTGAATGTCCCTGTAAATTCTAAATGCTTTCTATTATACAGGAAGTAACTTGTATTAAACCTCAATAACGTATATCAATTTCATAAAGTGTGAAATATTTTAATATAATTAAAACGCACCCGAAACAATATTTCCCCTTATACCATTATATGTAACAGAATACTTTTTTGTGGCCCTGTGTATTAATAAAAAATATTCTTTGCATTTTAGATTGCACAATATGTATATTTTAGTACATATTTCATAGATGCATGCGAATTGTATTATGTTCGAAAGAGTCAACATCATTAACCCTTTGAGTTCTGATGGTAGAATTTTCTACCACATAATTTTAATTCCTAAATATCACAATGGCACCAGAAAATTCAACCAAAGGGTATAGCCGGGTTTCTTAGTAAAATATACCCTTGAGTCAACCACATCGAGTTCTACATGGATCGATAGCCCATAAAAAGAAATTCATTCTCCCTTGTTTTAAGTTTGCATCTCACGACCATGGGGGGTAATGGTCCTAAATGCCTGTTTTGGAAAAGAGCGCGTTGTGACGAAACTGCTGAGCAGATTTCAACGAAAAAAATAAGGTACGTAAAAAACCACCATACGAATGTTTGACAATTTTTTCAGATTTTTTTAAACAAAAGAACAAGTTTTATAACATTTTTCCTGTTTTTAAATGCACATTTTAATTGAAAATAAACTGAAATTTCTGAGTGACCATCTTAATTTTTTTGCATGAAATACTATGAGACATGATGCATATTCACTATCAATTTCATCTTTCTACGTATGGTGCATCATATTAAAAAAAAGGGCAAAATCATATCCCGGTTGGAATGTGGGGCATGTCTCCGACAAATTTCACGCCTTCTTTTCAAATCTCAAAGTTAAAATTACAAATCTTTAACATTTCTCAGTTTTAGAAGAAAAATATTTTTATCAAAAATATTTATCCATATCCATATCCATCCAAATATTTATCCATTATATCCATAGTATACGTTAAAACATTAAAATAAAAAAAATGAATAAATAAATAAAGTTATTCTCGTAGCAAGTTGGAAATGAGTTTTTACTTTTGAGATCAATAAACAGTATTTTGGCTCCTGAGGACAAACAAAATGTCGAAGAGCTTAAAAAGTTTTTTACCGTATGACTACAGGCGTTATCATCTTTGGTAATTTAAAAAAAAAAAAAAGCATATAATAACTAGTGAAAAATGGGAACGTTCACAACAAATAAAATCGTGTTTTAAAACTTACTGTTTAAGTTGTAAGTACCATTGACTTTTGTGCATGTTGCAGATCTACAACACGGTGATAGTTATGGAAATGTAAGTTATAGCTAAGGTATAGCTAATATAAGTTATAGTCCGCGATGCGGATGCATGGACAATCACTTAATCGAGTTGAAAGCTTAAAATTCCAGGATTAAACAGAATTCGATTAGCTTATTAAAATGCAACTGGTCTGCCAAATCATATCTTGCTGAAAACCACCTACAAACCTGATTTTAGTAGTTGACTCATAAATTGATCATTGTGTTTCTTTCATGCAAAGGTATGAAAACAGGGAGCAGGAAAACACAATGACAAACCTACGAGTCAACCGCTAAAATTAGATTATTAGATTTTTTTACCGAGGTATGACTTGGCAGACCAATTGCATTTTAGTATGTGAATTGAATTTCAATTAATTCTGGAATTTCAGCCGCAAACTTGATGAGGTGATTATCTATGCTGCTGCCATCCGGTCTATTATATATGTTTTGTAAAAAATGACCACACATGCACTGAATAGCATTCAAGTATTATATATATTTCAAAAATATTCAGGACTTTCTTTTTTTTTTTTTTTAAGACACAACCCGAATCTGATACGCAAGGATCAGAGCTCAACCTGAATCCAAAACATTTAAATTCAGCCCGACTCGCAACAAAGAATTTCCGACCAGACCTGTCTGGAGTTTTTTATGGGTACCAGTAAATTCGTGATATCCGGACCCGATTTAGGCCTCCAGTTCAAATCCGACGTGAAACGCAAGTATTGGAATCGAACCAAACCCGAAACAATTATAATAAACTTGAGCCGACGAAAAAATAATAATAGCCCCAACTAGGCCCGACTCAATCGGCCGTTCAAATCAGGTTCAGGTAAAATCTGATTACCTGACCCGATGCAAACTTCTATATATTGCGACTTAATATTGACAAACAAATCTGATGTTTTGCAGGAAAAGCCTTTTGATTGCTGTTAGAGGAAAAAGTAGGAAACAAAAACATAACCATCATGTTCTGTAGTAACTGCTAGAAGGCGAAATCAAAACCTGTTTCACCATAAATGTGCGCTGTGCCCTACTTGCATAGACAAAGTCATAGGAACTTATTCAAAAGCTGTTAAATGTAAACGAAGTTTCTTTAAGATGAGACGTCGTGTTAGCTGCTTTTAAATTGATCATTCCAAAAGAAAAGTCTGGACCTCGTACACCAACTGGTATTGGATTAACTATTTAATATGACATTGATTTTCAAGGTAAGTTTTAAAGAATATAATATTTTAATATTAAAATGACATATGGCATGCAGTTTTTTGTTTTTGTTTTTGTTTTAATATAACAGTTATTTTGAGTATAATTGGTCAATAATAAGGAGCATCCAAGATTATTTTTTTTATTCTAAAATCTGTTTCTAAAAATTTAATTTTATGGAATTAATGTATTGTAAAAATTGCATTTAGTTATTTTCTAAAAGATTTTACATTTTATTTATGTTTTATAAATTATAACAAAAAAAATCACTATTAGCATGAAATAATATACACACTGATAAAATGTCTTTTCTCTCTCTTTCTCTCTCTCTCTCTCTCTCTCTCTCTCTCTCTCTCTCTCACTGATTTATACATTAAATACTCCGAAAGTTAATTTTCTATTTTTTCAGTGGTTACTTTATGACATTTAGAATTTATCAAATTAGACATGCAATCAATAAAAATATATGCTTTTTTTAAACGTGTGTAAAAAACATAAACCTGTATTTCATGTGTCTAAGATGATATTGAAAATTTTATTGAAAATTTTTAGGTGTGTTCCTAATTATGTAAATACGTAGCACCTATAGTTGTCGTTCAGTCCGACCATCCGTCTCTCCATCTGTCCGCATATAACAATGCAAAAACTACCCAACCGAACAGTTTGAAACTTAAAATATAAAATTATCACATATTTTTGTCGACTCATTTCAAATTTTATGAAAACTGGATGCATAGATCAATTACAGGGCCAATCAAAAACTATTCCGTTACATTACGGTCAATGGGAAAAAAGTTTCAAATGCATTTTAATCGTTTCAAATTTAACATGTATAATTATTACATAATTTTGTCGAGTCATTTCAAATTTTATGAAAATCGGATACATAGATCACGTACAGGGGCAATCAAAAGTATTCCGTTACATTACGGTCAATTACGGTCAATGGGGAGAAAAGTTTCAAATGCATTTTAATGGTGTTACACTGATTCGAACATAATAAAATTGATATGCATCTATGAAGTATATATTATAATATACATTTTGTATAATCTGTGGTGCAAAGAATATTTTTTATTGATTTATAAGGCCACAGAAAAGTATTCCAATACATAATGGTATAGGGAGAACATTGTTTAAAGCGCGTTTTAATTGTAATTAATTATTTAACATTTTATGAGTTTGATGTACGTTGCTGAGGAATAGTTCAAGTTATTTCCTGTATACAAGAAAGCAGATAGTATTTACACGGATACACAAACGATTTTGGCTACTATACTGTATCCGAAATACTGTGTACTATTACATCAAAATCTGAATAACTTTAGGTGCGTCCGTAACTATATAAATAGCTAGCACCTATATTCTTCGTTCAGTCTGTCAGTCCGTTTGTTTGTCTGTCCGTCCTTCTGCCCGCATATAATAAAGCAAAAATTGCCCAACCATATCGCTCGATATTTGAAATATATAATTTTAGCGTAATTTTGTCGAGTCGTTATTTTGTCGTTGCGTAGTTTTGTCGGATGCATGCTTAATTAGAGGGACAGTCAAAAGTACTCCATTGCATTACGATCAATAAGAAAAAATAGTTTCAAGTACATTTTAATAATGTTAAACTCTTTCAAATATAATAAAATTTACATGAACATATGAAATATAAGTATACTAAAATGTACATTCTGTGCAATCTGTGATACAAAGAATATTTATTACTAAATTAAAGGGCCATACAAAAGTATTCCACTACATAATACTATACGAGAAAACATTGTTTGGGAGGTTTTTTAATTATATTAAGCTACACTGTTAAAAAAAATCTGAAATTCACGAATATATTTTTTCTGAATTTCACAGAAAAATTCCTTTTTCGCTCCAAAAGGGCATTTTCCTTTACAAATCTGAAAACTCCACGATATTTTCTGAAAATTACGAAAAGGATGGAAATAAAAACAAAAAACGGAGACGCTCCGTTCAAAAAACTCCCTTTTTTCTGTTTATTTTTCTCTTATTTCTTATTAAAAAAATCTTTTAACTAATTAGCCTCCCAAAAAATAAATAAATTGCGCGCGATATTTTCAAAAAATTGTCTAATTTTTGTAAAAAATGAATAATTTTTTTTTCATACATTCATTCAAAAAAAAATGTGATTTTAAACAATGATTTTTTTAATTTAAGTTAGTTAAAAATTAAACTTGGTTTTAAAAATAATAAGTATTATGCATCAGTCTAAAATAAAATAAAATAAATCGCTTACGAATATTCTAACGAATATATTTGAAAAGAAATCTTTGAAAAGCACAACAGATTTTTCCAGTAACTCATAAAAGACATACTTTGTACAGACTGGCATTAGCAGCTTTGGCTGAATCAGTAAGGACTTGTTCCGCTATCCAACGGTCCCGAGTTCGATCCTCAAGACGGCTTGAAATAAATTATACAAAAAAATAATAATAAATAATTAAAAAAAGATTTAAATTAAGTATATGGCCACTCAGATAGTTCGAATTCTTTGACGAATGTTCGGTTCACCAATTTTAAAATTTAAATTGAATTATTATCATTATGAAATCAAACTTTGTAACGGAAAGTTACCGCTTTTCCATACGGAAGTTTTCCTTTCTTTCATTTTCCAAACGGAAAATCTACTAACGGAACGGTGAAAGTTCGGCTACTTTGCTGCCGGTACTTTCACCGTGAATTCACATATTTATTTTTAACAGTGTATTTCACTTTTTATGAATATGATATACGTTGCTGAGATGTAATAAAAGTTACTTCCTGTATATTTACAGGAATACAAAAAAAAAATTCGACCACTATACTGTATCCGAAGTACTGTCTACTATAACAGCAAGATCTGATTATTTTAAAAACTTCCTTATCGTAGAAACGCACCTCATTTGCTAAGCTTCACGTGCAATTTCCTACTTGTTTTGATTGCTGAGGTTGCGTGTGTTAAATTTTGTGTTTTCTGAATTTTCTTCAAAATGACACGATTATTAAATTAATTTTTTAATCAATATTTATAGTATACAATTGTTAATAGAAAATAAATTCTGGTTAAAAGAGTTTTCTGGATAAGAAAATAACCCATTTTTTTACTTGTTTTGTTAAAACTATTGAAAGTTTTTTAAAGTTGAATAAGAGTGTATTGTTTTGTCAATGGTCGCAGCTTTTTATTTTAACCCTTTCGTGTCTGGTGTACTATTATTAGTACAGCTCTTTTACTGGAGCATTATTTTGATTTAACAAATACTTTTGTTACTAATTACATGTAGTAATGTTAGTAAGTGTCTATGCATTTACTATATGACATCACTGACGTTTAGACATTTAGTAATAATAATAATAATAATAATAATAATAATAATAATAATAATAATAATAATAATAATAATAATAACAATAATAAATATTTGCTTAATTCGCTTTGTACCGTTTGCTATTCTTTTATTTTAAACATACATTTCACTCTTTCAATTTAAAATACAGGTTACTTTCATGAAAGAATCATGTATAATAAAGCACAAAAAGCATTAGAAAGTTGTAATATCAGTTTAATCTGGTTGTAATAGAACATTTTCTAAACATCTCCAAAAACTCTTCTTTAGCCTACTGTCATATGAATATAAATAGAATAGTTCACAAAACAATAACATTCGTTATGTTTCAGACAATGAAATGCAGACAAATCTAATTAATTTATTTGCATAGATAATCAGATAATCTAATTAATCTATTTGGATAGCTAATGTTAAAATTATTAACGTAAAAGTAATTTTTTTTAATTGAAAAAAAATTCAGACCCCCGAAAGTGTTAATAATTCGAAGCTAATCTAAAAAGAAGCTTGCACGTGATTTTGATTTAAATGTCATCAAATTTGTCAAAAAGTTTTTAATGAATTATGTCTGTCTATTTAACGTTGTGTTCATAATTTATTAATTGTTTTTAAGAAATTCATAAATTTTAATATTAATTATTATTTTATTGCAATCATTATTTGATTAATAACGTTGCAATTTGTCATTTTACGCACATGGAACCGTTTGTGTTATACAAAAACCTTTTTGAGTAATGGTTTACGAATATTCCGTAATATTTTTTCTCATTTATTTAAAACCTTTACGGAGGGGCTCTCTCAGTGTCTACCTGAGAATACATGTAAGCCCGGACAGATGCTGTCACAACCCCTCCGTAAAGGTAATAGAAAGTTATGACGTTAGGAAATCCGGACAATAATCTACACTATAAAAAAAATCTGTAATTCTACAGATTTAAAATTAGAGAAATCTGTATGCTTACTAAAATTTTATCTATTGACTATATACAGAAAAAGATATAAATCTACAAAACTAGTGTTTGTAAAGCTGCAGAAATCTGTAACTTTACAAAAGAATCTACTAAAACTACAGTAAACTAACCAAAATTTTATCTATCACCCGGGTTACAGTTACATAAAAATCTACACTGCAAATTCGTGAAACACTTTTTCAACACTAACAGAACATAATAATTAACATTGCAAACTAAAATCGTTTTCGATTGTGTTGTGAATGTGTTGCGAATGTGTTCGGCTGAATAAAATGATTGTGCAATAAGTGCAATGATTGTGCTGTAAAAATTATAAGCGAAGAAAATGTGTTTACAAAACATATTTAAAAACATTCGTTTTTAAACTTGTGTAATTTTAAAAGCAGCATCTAGAAAGTGTTTTACACGCGTTGTTTTATACTGTTCTAAATTGTGTGGTGTTTACAATGTGTTGTTAATTTATGACAAGGTGTTGTGCAGAACTATTGTAAGAACATATTTTCATCAGCACTATTAACAACACTATTTCAACTCAATTAACAATACCATTTTTAGAACATATTTCTAGATAGCAACCCTTTTGCAATATATTAAGAACATATTTCTAAATAGCAATACTTTTGCAACATATTAAGAACAAAATCACAACACAAAAAATGTTTTGTATCTGAAGTTTTCTAATTCACTAAACATTAATGTGTTGTTGATTTGGTAACAAAAAGTGTTCGAAAATGTGTTTATTTTTGTGTTTAAGAACCTGCAGTGTATTCATACCAGTTTCCAAAAATAAAAAAAAATCCTAGTAGCGTTACAGATTTTTTGATTTATGGTGCAAAAGTGTAGCTGTTACATGAACTTTTGTTTTTGCCGTTCTAGGAATTAAAGTTTCCTAGAAAAAATTTAGTAACTTTGCAGATTTTTTTCTTACAGTGTATGGACACTCTGTATATCTTGAATTATAACTAATTTCTACTTCTTGACAGTCACTCCGTCATTGTAATATTTAAAAGTACAAAATATGAACTTTGACGGCATTGTCAGAAAGATTCGTGGGAGCCACTAATATATTTTTTTGAAATCACCATAACGATATCTGCAAATTTTACGAATTTACGGTAAAAACTATTTCTTGGGTATGTCTGAAAATTGCGAGTTTGGATTTAAGAACAGATTTGACTATCTTCTTGAAGTACTTTTCATTAACTGAAATTAAAATGTCTAGATTTGTAGAAAATCTATTTTAGTGACATAAGAAGCTTTCGAAAGTCAATTCAACATCATTTAATCAATGACGAGTGTTAGCACGTGCATAAATACACATTTCATGTCTACTTACTCTAAGATATCCCTCTTCAATATATGAAGCATAGGATTGAAGGGGACAAGGAATTTAGTTCCGAAAAGCATATATCAATTCGAACTTCGTGGATGCTGTTTTGAAATTTAAATTTAAATTTAGAAGACCTTCATTTCCGTAAGTCAGAAATTGAAGATTATTGAAATATATGTTGGGGGAAACTGGGGCACATTGATACAGCTTTTTTCTAAGAATTTTTTTGGTGTCCAGAAAGCAGAAATTTCAAGTTATTTTTCAATGTGGTGTCAGCAAAATTTGTGTACTGTGTTATAAAAATGTACAATCGTTGTTTTACTTATTATTTTTCATATAATTTTAAAAAAATCAAAAAAAGTCATTTGTATCTATGTGCCCCATCCCCGGGACAGATTGATACACCTCATGGAACACTTTGATACGTCTGGGAAAATGGAGACAAAATAACACCAATGCATATTTTTCATAGAAAAATAGTTAGAAAAACCATTTTATATTTATTTATAGAAATTCAAATCGCCCACAATTTATTTGCAAGCAATATTAAAGCAATCAAAATGAAATGTATAATGACCTGATGTTCTGGCTGTTTCTTGCCTGATTGTGGGCTGTGGTAACTTTGTCATATCTGGCACTTCAACCCCAGCATTATCTTCTTTCTTAGAAAAGGTGAAAAAATTACCAGGTTTTCTGTTTATAAATCGGTTTATAAACAGAAAATAAAGGATAATTATATTAAAAATTCTTATAATATAATTATCCTACACTGTTCTGAATCTTTTTTCTCTTACTTAACATTTCTCATGTCGAAAATACTTTTTTCTCTGGAGAATCGTAATAAATTTGAGATTTTCCAGGCTGCCGTCCTTTTCTTTTGTTAATTCTACTAGCACTAGATGTTGAGTAAGTTCGTACGTCTTCTGTTTGCAAAAATACTATAAAATGTTCTAATATAAAGAAATTAGAGCTATTTCACTTCAATAAAAACTACTAGTAGAAATTTTTGGCGAAAAATTGTTGGATTAAGAAGTGTATGGTAAAATAAATAATAAAAGGTAATGAAAAAATGAACTAGAAAAGGATTTAGGTTGTAATGTGCCCCGACAGAGACTGTATCAATGTGCCCCATACAGCCATTTTGAATAAAATGAGTCTCAAATCCAACACTTCATAATTATTATTTTGAATTTGAGCCATTATTTTGAAATTCAGACAAAAAAGTGATATTTTTATAGTTGTATTTTTTAATTGGCTTGATATTTTTTTATGTTGAAGTACATCATATTTAATGAATAATGTATAATTCTGAAGCCCTGAAAAAATTTCCTCTTCCCTATAGACGATGTCAAAGTTCAAGGTTGTGGATGCCATTTTTCATGAAAAATGAAAAGCCAGTATGTTTGGAGTGCTATATCTCTGGCAAGCAACAACATCCCGAAATTCTTTTACCATTAACTATTAGTACAACTTTACCTGCTTATTAATTTTTTTTTTGTTTCCATGTGGTATTGTTACTTTGCATTGTTATGTTGCCACAAAGTACAATCTTAATGACATTTTTGTCCATGTTCCGCACTTAATATCTTATTTAAGCAATAGTACTCCAAACTTTTTCTCATATAATATGAATGTGTTCTACCAGGGCAAGCTAAATAATTATAGTACGGTACAGAGATATTGTTTCTGTTAGCAGATATAATCTGTTAAATATTCAAAATTTTCAAAATATGTAATATTTAGTGTTATCGCAAAAAAGCGCCACGGTTAAATAAAACAAAATATACCATGCAGTATTTGAGCATATGTACAAAAACATGAAAAAGAAGTGGGGTCTCGTGATATTTTTAGGGAAAAAGTGACAAATGTTGCAAAAAAATGTCAACGATCACATTTTCCCCCTATCAGAAAATGAAAAATCCCATTTCTCTTTCGAAAGGGGAAGGGGAACGAAAAAAAAGGAATGTTCCATTTTCTCATACGGAAAAAACGTAGAAAGAGAAAAGAGAAATAGGATTTTTTCATTTTCTAATAGAGAAGTGTGATCATCGACATTGTCTGTTTGAAAATTTTGTCATTTTTTTCTAAAAGTATCAAGTAACCCCACTTCTCTTTCTTTTCCATGTTTTTGTATGCATGATCAACTACTGCATGATATATATATATTTTTTATTCAACTGTGACACACTAATTTAAACATAGTTTAAATTAGTGAGATAATACTAATTTAAATGCTGCAGATTTTGAAAATTTTGAATATTTAACAGATTAGATCTGCTAACAGCAACAATATCCCAGTAGATTACTATATTATTCAACTTGTCCTAATAGTACACTTTCATATTCTATAAGAAAAGTTTGGGATACAGTTGCTTAAATAAGGTAATAAGTGCAGTAAATGGACAAAGACGTTATTTTGATTGTATTTTGTAGCAATATAACAATGTAAAATAACAATGACTCATCGCAATAAATTTTAATAAGCAGGTAGTGTTACACCAACAGTTTATGCCAATATAATTTTGGGATGTTGTTGCTTGCCAGAGATATAGCACTTCAAACATACTAGCATTTCCCTTTTCATGAAAATATTATTCACAACCTTGAACTTTGACATTTTCTATAGGAAAAAGGAAATTTTTTCAGGGCTTCAAAATTGCTCATTATTCATTAAATATGATCTACTTCAGCATAAAAAAATCAGACAAATAAAAAAATACAGCTATCGCACTTTATTTGATTTTCAAAATAATGGCTCTTAATTCCTTAACAACATTTAAGGCTCCTGTCCCTGCAGGCGAAAACACTGGCGATCTAATTCTAATCCTATGAGAAGATTATTTTCTAATATCTTATTTGCATTTCGGCATTTTTGTTTATTCATCTATTTATTTATTTATTTATTTATTTATTTGCACTCGATAGTAGAGATCCATCTCTACATCGCTCCTTTTGTCCTTTTTCGATTTTGGTTGCATATATTTATTATTAAGTTACTTTCATTTTCGAAACCAGTTCCGAAAATGAAAGTGTCATCCTAAAAAATATCTGCAACCAGAATAAAAATAAATAAATAAAATAAATAAATAAAATTCCGAAATGCTAACGGGATATTAGAAAATAACCTCTCCGTAGGATTAGCATTAGCGCGCAAGTTTCTTCGCTTGCAGGAACAAAAGTCTTAACAAACTCACTTTTTCCCAAAATGCAGTGAGTTTCTTATACATTTTAGAGCTTTAAAATTAAAAACTTTTTCTATTATCTTAAATTTTATTTTTTGATCTTGAACTATAGTTCCGACCTTCGTATAGTAATTATAATAACATTACATTATCATTTTAATTGCTTTTAATCAAGAAAAACATGACTTGTTACCACAACAGAATATGTAACAAGAGAGTTAAAAGATATTTTTTTAATAATTCTGTTTAATTGGACTTTTAATGGTTAATTAAATGGTTAATTAATTGGACTTTTGGGAATTTTCATACAAAATTTTATTTCGGTCATTAAAATGGGAACTGTAAACTCCAGGATCCATACGAACCCTGAATAATGAGAAATCTAAGCCTCTGGCGCATTAAGGCTTACACGAATGCTTACACGAATTTTCAAATTATGCTCTGTGTGCATATTATTATCATAATTATAGCTATATAAATCTCATTTAATAATCAATTTTATAAACAAATTCAAATGACAAAATTCATGCGTTGCATTACTCAAATGCAAAAATGTATTAAAATTAGAATTGGTATCTCACTGGCTATCAAAGCCAGATAGTTTATGTTCCCACCCGTTCTGTATGCATGTATGTATATATATATACCGGGTGTCCCAAAAATGACTGATGGATTTTAAAATTCAATAACTTGCAAACGGTGACAGCTATTTAAAAAAATTTCGCAGGAGGATTATATTTAATGTGAGGAGTTTTTTACCGTAATTTTTTATTTTAATTCGCATCTCAAACAATAGGTGGCGCTGACAGCGATTGAAGGCCAGGTGACCAGTGCTGAGTGAAGCGTCGACCTGGCCTTCAATCGCCGTCAGCGCCACCTATTGGTTGAGATGCGAACTAAAATAAAAAATTACGGTAAAAAAAACTCCTGACATTATACATAACCCTCCTGCAAAAATTTTTTAAATAGCTGTCACCGTTTGCAAGTTATTGAATTTTAAAATCCATCAGTCATTTTGGGGACACCCGGTATATACCATTTACTTGAAATTTTGAATATAGGTTTATTCTGATAAAGCGCTTCTGCTTCTCTGATTTGCTTTGGGAATTTATTGGATAAGTTTAAAGGGGGGATCGGGGGTACTACCTCTCTTAGCTTAGAAAAATGGGTCTTCATGCAGAATTAACCGATTTGCTTTAATTTTTGGATACAAGTATAGATAATTTAAAAATCACTCATTGTACTGAAAATTTTCGATAGTATCTATTGAAATTATTGACTGCTGCAGCTCCACTGTGTTTACGCACTGTTCAAATCACACCATATATTTATGAATCTTTTTAGAAAAATTAACAACTAGTCTTTGAAGCTATTTAAGAAGTAAATTTTTTTACATTATTACTACTTCAGCAACATTTTTATATAGTTCTTTTTTTTAAATATATCATAGATGAGATTGATTGAAAACTACTGAATTGGAGTTTAAATTATTACACTTTTAGAAGTAAAGATAAAATTAAAAATAGATTGCTTTATTAAAATACCAATATTTCAACGTAATTATTCTTCTTTAAATCTTTTTCATCGAATTTGTCAATTATTGAAGTAGTTTCTCGCATGAAGTTTTCTCATATTTCACATCAAACATCTCGTTCTATCTTAATATTTTACTTATTAAAAAAACTAACAAAATAAAATTCTTTGGTTTATTATTCTTACGAGACAATTCTCTTTGATTTATGCATTTCTGAAATTAAAATTATTTTAATCTCCATTAAAATGTCATTCTTAATGAGAAATTAATCACCTCGAATGTTGAGTAGTTTTTTAAATATCATTATTATTCATTTAAATAGTTTCACGCATTAGAATTCCTCTTTTTATGACGTTAGACATATTTGTCTTGATCCTTACCTCCTAATAATTAGTAAAATAAAATGCTTCATTTTAAAAATTCTATGGACAAATATTTTCTGATTTAAAAATCTGCTAATGTATCCAGCTCGATTGAAAACTCGTTATTATAATTATTATTATTACCTTAATGGTGACACAGGAAGATAAGCATATTTCCGTTAGGTATCATTTTAACATTTTCCTCTTCTATAACGGAAAAACCATTGCTTATTTCATTTTTTCGTACTAAGTTGTTATGATTATTGTATTAGACTTCCGAAAATCAGAAAAATATTCGAAAATAATTGGAGAAAATGGTTAAAAAATAATTTCCGAAATAATTAGAAAGTAACTGGAGAAAACGATTCGAAAATAATATTTAAATTTTATGCGTTGTACCTGCTTACTGTAGTTATTTTACCATTGGTAACATTTGATTAATATTGAAATTTGTATTTAATTAAAAATTTCTAAGAATATAATACTAAAAAAAAAAAAAAGATGAATCTGTTCTAGAAATAATATTACATTTTACGCAAGAAACTACCGTTATTTTTTTTTCAGTATGATAATAAACGTTCTTAGATCTACAATCTTTTTTAGTTTTATTGTTCTTATTATTTATTTTTATTTTCGTTGTAAAGCGCCGTTAGAAATAATTCATTTTGATAGATAGTTTTCGCATTAGAAGAAAATATTTTCTCACTTTCTTTGGGTTTATTCAGCGCCGTACGAAAGTGGGGGGGGGGGGGGGGGTCGTCCCGTGCGCGGAAATTTATGGGGCGCCAAATTTATGCTACGAATGTCATTTTTGGCCTGTTACAAAAAAATTTGGTGGGAGGGCGACAAATTGAAACTTTGCCACGGGCGCAGTTTTCTCTTCGCACGCCCCTGGGTTTATTATGCTGTCGTACTCAGGTTTTAGTGCTCATCATTTATGTTATTGATTATTTGAAGCAAACGTGCGATATATAGATATTAATGAATATGTAACACCTCTAAATTATGCAATATTAAATTCATTAAATAAATTTTGTAAGCATTTATTTAATATAAATTATTTATTATTGTGTTGAAACTTTAACAATGCAAAATATGGACATATTAACTGTATTCAAGGTATGCCTATGTAGGCATGAAACAAAAACTGAATGAGCTTTGCTGTTGCCACAGCGCATACGTATTTTGCATATTTGTTTTGTTAAAATTTTACTTTGGATACTAGAGTATTATTCTAAACTTTGGATTACACATTGCTTTTTAAAGTAAATATTCAGAAAGTTCTTTATACTTTAATCTTGAAGTTTCTAACACTTTACCACATTTAAGACTCCTGTACCGTCAGACGAAGACACTCCCGAGCTAAGGCTAAACCTATAGAAGGTTTATTTTCATACATTTTTTTTTATTTTATTGGATCTACATCTTGATATCTACATCTGCTCTTTTTTTTTATTTTTCTATTTTGTTTGTACTTTTCTTTAAGATTATACTTTCGCGTTTGGAACCAGTTAAGAAAGTGAAAGTAAAGTTAATAAAAAAATCTGCAACCAAAATTGAAAAAAAGGGAAATAGTCTTCAAATATCCAATTAAAAAAATATTGAAATTCAAATGAGATATCTGAAAATAATCTTTCCATGGGTTTAGTATTTGCTCGCGAGTGTCTTCCAGTAAAATGACAGGAGCCTTTGAAGCCTGAATTGGAATCATTATACTTGGGCCCGCAGACAAAGGTCTTGAATGTCCACAAATTTCCCCGTAATTTTGTTTCTTACAGGGGTTTAAAAAAAAAAAAGACAAATGAATGTTAATAGTCAGATATCAAGATAATCACACAGGGTGATTCGCTGTCGTATGGTCATATTCTTAAGTTGGTATAGACCGCGCCAGTGGCTGAGAGGTTCTGCCTCCGAAACTTCATTTAATCTTGCAGGTGCTGGGTTTGAACCAAATTGCACCCGTCGGCCTAACCATTAAGAGTTTCCCTCGGTTTTCTTCGAACCTTGGATTTCTTTGCGTAAATACGGGTTAGGTTCCCTCAGAAAGACCCCCACAGAGTGCATACCCCCCTTTAGGGCCTATATCCCACGTGTAGATAATTAGCCGACATACACTGGTGTCCAAAAGTTAAGCATAATTGGTAATTAAGTAATTATTTTTAAGTAATGAAAGAAATATGAATCGGAATGTGCTGAAACTCCAGGTGTGTAAACAAAATAGTACGCGTCACATATTTTCGCGAAGAGTTTTCCCCGAAATCGAACAGGGGACCGTCAACAAATTGAAAAAGAACAAAGATCTTTTGGATAACCCTGTCAAAACTAATGTAGCAAAAGCGTTCAAACTGCACATTATGATTAATTGGCTTATTGTAATGTACTGTGTTAATTTTTACAAGGATAGCATGTATACTCGTAGAGAAATTAAGGTTTTTATAAAAACAGTCCTAAGTTTTTTGCTTATAATTTGCAGACTTCTTAATATAAAATAATGTTCTTTTTTGAAAAAATGACAAACATCATTGTACACAATATCCTGTCATCAGAATTAAAAAATAATAAAAATTGTATGACAAATGAGTAGGTTTACTAAATAATTTTTTACTGCGCATGCATGAACGCTATTAAAATTTCATTTGCATATTATGTTAGTTAAATGTATAGAGCAACTTTTGTGAAAGTCTCAAAAACATAGCTTAAAAATTCTGAAACTTATCGTTGATAGAATGAGATCAAAATCCTTCATTCCCTAAATGAAGCAAAAAGATGAGGGGCTGTATCCATATTCCATTGTTTAGTGCCTACACAATATTGCACGTACAACTATATTTAGGTAAAACCCCTGATTTTTTTGCTTCCTTTAGGAATAACGGATTTTGAGTTGATTCTATAGGATCCCATTTTCAGAATTTTCAAGCTATGTTTTTAAAAAATTTAACAGAAGTTGCTCTATACATTTAGCTAACACACTATGCAAATGACATTTTGATATCGTTGACGCATGCGCAATGAAAAATTATTTACTAAACATACTCATTTTTCATACAATTTTTATTATTTTTAAATTCTGATGACAGGGTATTGTGTACAATGATGTTTGTCATATTTTCAGAAAAGAACATTATTTTATAATAGGAACTCTGCAAATTATAAGCAAAAAACTTGGAAAAATTTAGAACTGTTTTTATAAAAACCTTAATTTCTCTACGAGTGTACATGTTATCCTTATAAAAATAAACACAGTGCTTTACAATAAGCCATTTAAACATAATGTGCAGTTTGAACACTTTTGCTATATTAGTTTTGACAGGGTTATCCAAAAGATCTTCGTTCTTTTTCAATTTGTTGACGGTCCCCTGTTTGATTTCGGGGAAAACTCTTCGTGAAAATATATGACGCGTACTATTTTGTTTACACACCTGGAGTTTCACCACATTTCGATTTATATTTCTTTCATTACTTAAAAATAATTACTTAATTACCAATTATGCTTAACTTTTGGACATCAGTGTAAATACAAACAAACTTAAGTTGATACAGCTTACTAAAATAAAATAAAAAAATTGTATAGGAATGCTGGATCGCAATGCACATGTCCAGTCAAAAATACAGGGTGTCTCACTGCAAGTCGAACAAGAGTTTTCGTTCCCAACTTTAACGGTAGTGAAGATATTTTACGAATAAATATACAGGCTTAATTTTAGACCGGCAATTGGCAGAACACACAACCACCTCATCGCGTTCATGGCTAATACTCCAGAATTATTTAAAACTCGATTCAAATATTAAAACACATTTGGTCTGCCATGCCAAACCATGACAGACAAACCAGGTCTGCCATTGTGGAAAATATCTGAAAACCTGATTTTAGTGGTTGACTCATAGGTTTACCAATGTGTTTTCCTGCGCCTAAAGATATGAAAACATGGAGGAGTGGACAAACAGGAAAACACAATGGTAAACCTACGAGTCAACCACTAAAATCGAGTTTTCAGGTTTTTTTCCACCAAGATTTGACATGGCAGGCCAACTGCGTTTTAATATGCAAATCGAGTTTTAAATCATTATAGAATTTCAGCCATGAATTGGATGAGGTGATTTTCAGCGCTGCCATCTGCTGGTATATTTATTTTGTGTGAAATGTGATAGATATGATAGAAAGTCGACTGTAATTCGATCAGTGATGCACATGTACCATGAGTTGCATTTAAAAGTACGAAGTGTCCAGGCCGTTGTTGTTTGGACGCAGGTCGTAACCATTTCCATTGATTCTTAGGGTGTTATCACATTTACTAGAATGTAAAGATGTATTTTTAAAATGTTGGTAAAACATTTTTTTATTGTTAAAAAAGATATGGAGAAAAATCCGGACTAGACTTCGAAGGAGACACTCTGCACTTATGACAGAATATGTAGATTGCGAGACAGTTTTTTATATAAAAAAAAAGTTTGTTTTAGCAAGCTTTACTACACCTTAACGTACGTACACACCTTAGCAAATTACCTATATAGCAAGATAATAAATATAACATATACGGACTTGAGGTTCATTATATTCAATTAAAAAGTATCAAAGTTTCATTATTATTACACCAAATCAGAGGTCAAATTTCAATAACGTAACACCTAAATTTCCAGATACCTCACTTTTGAACTTTTTCTAACGTGGATGTGTGAAAGAAAAATATGTTTAAGTAAATCCCAATTTCTGATACTGACGAATCAAATAAATGAATTACAATGACCATTGATACTGATTTTTCAATGCGTAAAAGAACCTGTAGAGACGATGCTTTGTGGGGCAGGGCAATTAATTTAGTGTCTATTTAATTGTCTAAAAATAATTTTAACCCTTTATTGCATGGTGTGCCATGTATGGAACATACCGATAAAACCCTTCTATTTTCCTAAGGATCTTAAATTTAGGTTATCTGAGCTTTTTGACATATCTAGAACATTTAGACAAAAAGTTTTGTACCAGTTTTTCAGATTTCAGAGCAGTACCTCACTAGCTATTAAATTTTTATTTCAAAAACAAAATTCCAATCTGCATCTTATACAACAGTAGAATTTGCTTCCACTTTTTCACCCCAAAATATTAAAAGAAATACAAGATAAAATTTTATACATTCGAGAGTATCACATACTTATAATTAAGATTGTTAAAACTAAAATATTTCAGTATATCAGCTTGAAATCTTGTTTTTGCATTTGTGCCAGATATGGAACATAGAGCATAAGCTCACAAAATATTCTAATGAAAAATGGTGTGCAAAGGACTAATGCAAGATTAAATCAATGTAATATTATTTTAATCTAATAATGATGATCAGTCTTTTGGAGTTTCTGATGATAGCTGGGAAGATTCAACATATATTCCAGCTAAAAATAGAACTGAAATTGTTATTTCTTCATATGAATCAGATGTTGGTTGCACTATATGTGATCCAAGAATTGGATTCAACTGCCACAGGAGATAAGTTTTCATATTAAATGTTAAAGTAATTTTAAATTTCACTAAAAGTACTATATAAAAGTTAAAATCAACAAGTGAAATTCAACAATATTGAAGTCAGACGTTTTTCCGCAAGAGGGACATTGTTTTGTGCCAGGAGTGTACGTGTGCAAGGGGGGGGGGTGGAGTTTCTAAACTAAAAATTTTTTCAAATTATCTGTGTAGTACATGTAAATGTTCTTGACGAATGCCCCGTCACTTTGAATTCAACACTGGATGTATGTAATGAGAAGCATCAATTTAGAGAAAGATTGTTTATTCTTTCAGATGCTGCAGATATTCCTGCTGGATCCAATTGTGATAGAAAAAAGTCACAAAGGAAAGATAAATTCCTAAAGCGCAAATAAAATATAGAGAAAGTAACTCCTTAAGTGCTGAAATTATGGCTCTTTAGACTCCCTGTCATTTCCCCCCCCTTTTTTTTTGAATCCTGAACTTTTGAATCTTACTTGAGAAGAGACACGTAGATACAACATACAAAAGGATCTTTCTGAACCTTTACAGGTTTCCATTAAGATATTACCGGAGTGGTGTTTTAGGTAACCAAACAATTAAAGATACAATGTCTGTCAAAGCATTTGAAAAAAATCAAACTTTCAGACTTTCAGAAAAATGTTCACATTTTAATGATAATACTAAAGAAATTCATAAAGGCATGAAGGGCCATGATAGACTTTTTGAATTAAGGTCCCTAATAGAGTGTGAGTGTATCAGGCTGTGGGATATATTGTATACCACCTGATTTGAATCAAGATTCGCAGCAGAAGCTTTTAATGAAATTTTACATTTCTAACTTTGGAGGAAAAAAAAAGTTTCAAAATTGATATCTTTATTTTAAAATAACTTTTTTCGAATATTCCGATGTGATTTCAACATTACAGAAACACAGTTCCTTGCCCCTCTAAGGGTTAAATACCTACAATAAAATTTTAATACATATTATGCTCTTTTTGTATGCATAATACACCAGTATTGTGAGCTTCATGCCACATTTGGTACAAAAATGTAAATATCTCATTGTGTGCTTTGGGACACATATGGCACATACCAGAAAAATCTATATTAAAAAATATATATATGAATTCAGAATTTTTTAATTATTTTTCCTGCATTTGTGACTATCTAAAGTAGTCAAAACATTTTTTTTTCTTAAAGGAAAGAAAAATCGTGCAGTGAAAGGTTAAATATTTCTTAATTTCTTCATTGAATACCAAAAACCGGACATATGCTTGTTCATTTATTTCAAGAGCTTTTTAAATATGTAACGAAATCGAACAGCCTGTTTTTTAATTTGTATGCATTAAGTCTATCAGACTTAAACCGATTTCGCTTTTATTTATCGATAACAAAGCTTTTTAAATAGAGGTGAAGAAATCTCAATCAGAAGTAATAGAATGCACAAAAAATTTATTTTATTTTATTCTTAATACAGTAAAGCTAAAATTATATTTTTAAAATGACACTAAATAGCATGCCAAAATTATAGCAAGGGAATAGATAAAAAATATTCAATAGAGTAAAACATTTTTTTTTTTTTTTTGCGATAATGAATGATAATACCGTCTATGTTATTATGAAAGAGAATTGCAACCAACACAGCTGTTGTATCGTAAAAAGAAAAAGAAAATATCGATGATAAATCGGAAATTTTGACAAAAAATCAAGAAGTCAGATAGCTTTTGTAATCAAAAGGTCTGGTACAACGTTTGTGTCAGGTGGCGAAAGAGACAAACACTATTTTTCAAGTATCATAAATTAATTACAGCTTGCGATCTAGATTTTTTATGGCAATTTCTTGAAGTTTTTTCCCAAACTTATTTTGAACATTCGAAAAATGATGAGAAATAGAACTCGTATATTGTCTCCTGTTTGCTTAATAAAAGCTACTGCTGAAAATTCAAGATCAATCCTTATTTTAATTTTAGTTAAATACTTTTCCGGCTGTTAAAGGTCTGATTTTAAGATCTGGCGGAAATGTTTATAAAAGATATGGATGATGAGGCAAATCAGTCGAGTAGAACAAATAACATACTTAATCCCTCAATACGACCCGTGCTTTTGATTTTAGTTTCTTCAACTCAGAAATTACATGTATTTATCTTTATATGCAAATGGTGGAATATTAAACGAAAATTTAAGTGTTAAATTTCACAAAAATGTTAGAGTTTCAGAATATATATCAAAGAATTGTGCGATGTACTAAAGTATATAACTCAATAATTCAGATTAGAATATGTTACCATTAGCATTTATGAATTCATATTTCTTCGGGGGGAATTCTGTGGCTCTTGGAGAGAGGGGGGCATTATAGTATTTCAGGGGGAAATTGCACTTTATGACAATTGAAAACACAAAATCTGAAATCTTCCGGGCAAGACATATTATTGTTCCGGGAGAAATGATCCCCTTCCCTCCCGACCATTCCCTGAATTCAACACTGATCATTAGATTCCCATTAAAATAAAATGAGGCTCAACGATTTGGTCTTTCTTCAAGGCCCCCTTTGAATAAGCACTTTCGATGTTTTATCGGAATATGTAATGCAGAGATAGAAATAAGGCGCAGGACCCGTATGTTTCTACTAATATATTAGTATCACTTTTTATGTGTAATTTTCTTTGCCTTAGTTAACGACAGAACTTCTGTCGTTAAATAAGGCGAAAAACAAAATGTATAAAAAGTGTCGCTAAAATGTGAAAAGTATGCGAACCCGCGCTTATAGTAAATACTTTTTTATACAGGGTGTTTCGCTACCAGCCCGACAAACGTTGAGGGATGATAGTAGACACGAAGACAAACATTATTAAATAGGAAACCATGGAGCGCAAACGTCTTCTGTAGGAGCTAGGGGCCATTAAAATTTAAGGTCCAAAATTTCAAACGATGATAAAAAACGAAAAAATAGGTAGATTCGTTGGCAATTTTCACTAAAATCATTCTTTATATCACGATTTTTTTCGAAATTTTTTTTAATGGTTACGTTCAAAATTGTCGATAGAGGACGCTTTAGACATTAGAGTAACGAACAACTACTTTTTACCGTTATTTTGTGCATGGAGTTGAAATTATTCTAAAGTTTAGATTTTAACTTAAATTTTAAACCCAAAATCGGAAACATTGGGATCGGGTAATTAGCAAAAATTGAACTGTGAAAAGAGAGGGAGATTTTAAATGCTCATAAATATTGGACAAACAAATCGATTTTGTTGCGGTTTGCGTGTAAGTCATTTCCTTGGTAATTATTTTATTCAAAATGACGTACAGCTTTGGTGTCCTCATTTTTTGATAGAGGGCACTTCCGACGCATCTCTGATATTTCAATGGCATTACTCCTGGGTGTGTTACTACCAGACCAACATACTTCCAGGAAGTGTTAGGGATATAACGACGACTCGGAATCACACAGGAATGTAACGTTGGAAATGCCTTTTTTGCAAGTTACGGTTAAAGGAAGCAGAGAAAAACGTAACAGAAACAGCTGAGAAAGAGCGACACGTTAATGTAACAGAAAACTGTTTATTTAAAGGTTTTACTAGAAAAGGTGTTCGTAATTACGACCAGAAGTAGTCCGGCAAGTTTGACAGTGACGGTAGATGGCGCTGCGGTTTCCTTGCGGTAGATGGCACTAAACGGTAATGCGCCTGAGCAGCGATCACTTTGAAGTGATCATTCGCGAACCGGTTCCAAAGGTAGCAGAATGAAGTATCTGAACGATGAATAGCACGATAGGGCTCCTCCACATTTTACCAATGACGTTTCCCGATACTTCAAAGTAACATATGGACTGTGGTGGATAGGTCATGGCCCGGTTCATTGGCCTGCCAGATCGCCGGACCTATTATGTATGGACTTCTTCTACTGGGGTCAAATGAAAAATTGGGTGTATAAGACTCCTGTACCATCAGTTGAAGGATTCGCAGTTGGTATTTCTGAAGCAGCCAGAAAACTATCAGAGATGCCAGGAATCTTTCAAAGCGTGAGGAATTTCACGCGATGCCGCTGTCAAGCATGCCGGACTGCTTCTGGTCGTAATTTCGAACACCTTTTGTAGTAAAACATTTAAATAAACTGTTTTCTGTCACATTAACGTGTTGCTCTTTCTCTGCTGTTTCTGTTTTCTTTTCTCTGCTTCCCTTAACCGTAACTCGCAAAAAAGGCATTTCCAACGTTACATTCCTATGTGATTCCGAGTCGTCTTTGTATCTCTAACACTTCCTGGAAGTATGTTAGTCTGGTAGTAAAACAACCCAGGAGTAATGCCATTGAAATGTCAGAGATGTGTCGAAAGCGCCCTCTATCAAAAAATGAGGACACCAAAGCTGTACGTCATTTCGTATAAAATAATTTCCAAGGGAATGACTTACACGCAAACCGCAACAAAATCGATTTGTTTGTTCAATATTTATGAGCGTTTAAAATCTTCCCCTCTATTCACAGTTCAATTTTCGCTAATTACCCAAACCCATTGTTTCCGATTTTGGGCTTAAAATTTATGTTAAAGTCTAAAATTCAGAATAATTTCAACCCCATGCACAAAATGACGGTAAAAAGTAGTTGTTCGTTACTGTAAAGTCTAAAGCGCCCTCTATCGACAATTTTTAAACGTAACCTTTAAAAAAATTTTCTAAAAAAATCGTGATATAAAGAATGATTTTAGTGAAAACCGCAAACGAATCGACCTTTTTTCCGTTTTTTATCATTGTTTGAAATTTTGGACCTTAAACTTTAATGGCCCCTAGCTCCTACAGAAGACATTTGCGCCCCATGATTTCCTATTTTAAAAAGTTTGTTTTCACGTCTACTATCATCCCTCAAAGTTTGTCGGTCTAGTAGCGAAAACCATGTATATTACTTTTGCCTTTGTCCTAATTTTATTCTAAAAGCACAAAATAATCACATTTGTATAGAGTTAAAATCTAATTAAAAAATGGACGCATAAGTATCATCATAGAAGATAATCAAAATATTCATTCTTTGCGGAATAACATATATTATTTAACAGTCGTGTAATCCGTATTTCAGTAGGGGAATGTAGGTTAAAAGTATATACCTTATGATTTGCTTCTTGAAGCCTGAATTTCCAAAAAAATTTATAAAAAATATTGAATAATTATTTATAAAAAATTAAATCACATTATGGAATTTTGTCGCTTTTTGATACTAAAAACAGATAAACGCGTTTTTAGTAACGAAAAGCTCCGAAATCTCATAAAATCCAACATATCATAATTCAATGAATTTTGGTCGAAGAAGAATGGAATATTTACTGTTGAACTTGTTCGAGTATGTAGAATTTTTTTTCTAATATTACATATAGAGCCCAGGGACCGCATAAAATTTTAAAAGAGTATTTCCTTTAATTAAAAGCAAATGAGGAAAAACAACTATTTCCTTATCATAATTTCAATTCGCGCCTTATTTTAAGCAATTCTTCAATGCTTATTACTGTACTTATCTCCAACAAGTAAAAAATTAAAGCCAGTTCCTATCTTTTTGGGACAACCTGTAAATATTCGATTTTTCTAAATTAAAAAAAAAAGTTTCATTTAAATATAATTTTAGACCATTTTTCATAATTGCATTAAAATACGGATTTCTTTTAACTTTGGGTACGAAATGAAGTATTTTGGATTACAGTCGGGTCGATGAAAATTCTTCGTCGGATTTTGGGTTAACTTGAAGTAGAAACTTGAAGTAGTAACTTAGTGAGTTGATCGATGACACTCAGATGACACTAAATCAGAGTTTAACCCATTCGGATCTGGCGCACTATTAATAGTACGCGTATTGTCATTGGGGATTATTTTGCTTAACAGTAACTTTTGTTACTATCTGCACGTAGTAATGGTAGTATATGTCTATGCATTTCTTATGATGACTTCATTTATTTTTTGGCATTCAGTAATAACAATAAAAGTTTGCCGAATTCTCTTTGCAAAAAAAGGAAATGCATTATTATTGAAGACGGTATGATCATAAATAATTCTGAGTACTTTTTTTCTCTTAATCCTCTACAGTATTACTTTTACTTACTATTCTTTATTATTACTTACTTCTTCATTAGCTTTTTCTGTTACAATACACGAAAAGGAATTTATAACAAATTATTAAATACGTTATAACTTAAAAGAAAATTTATGTATTATACTTTTATCAAACAAGCTAAAGGTTCACTGACATTTTACTTTTTTATTGTTGATTGCTGTTATGTAAAAAATACAGTATTGTGAGTAAAAATGAAGAATAAACTATTCTTACAATTGTAAGATGTATTTATATAAATCATTATAGTGAATAAAATTGATTTATTTATTTTGCTGTTTCCTAAAAATCTTTCAAAAATTCATAAGAGCATTTATATGTAAGTAACAATACACAATATAGATATCAATTATTTAATTATATATATTTCTTATAGTAATAATGTTTTACTCGGTATCTCCTTAAATTTTGATTGGAAAAAAAAAGATTTGTTTTAAGTTAAATAACTTGTTTAGTACTGGAGTCGAGATATGTAATGTGACCCCCCGCCCGCACATACACACACACACACACACACACACTCCTGGGTTGCCAGTTTGGCCTCAACTTTCAAATTAAAAACTTCGAGTTCACATCAGAAATTCTGAAAGAAAATTTTTTATTTTAGGTAATTATGAAACATTTGCCATTAAATAAAAAAAAAACATACAGATTTTTTGGTGTGATTCTAAAATTTCATATTTAAAAGATTTTTAAAAAAGGCCAAATCTGGCAACCCAGACACACTCACACTTTTCTTTTCCAATGCTTCGAAAAAAAATGAACTGTTGCAATTTTTGCGATTTGAATTTCACTTATTGATCTAAATTTTAAATGATTTTGTTTGTGAAGAAAAATGTTTTCTTCTGATTTTGCAAAACAGAATTGTGTGTGTGTGAGGGGGGGGGGGGGGAATCATACTATTGTTGTACCATCAGCTTCTTTTATGAAAATGTAGTACACAAAATTTCTTGTTTTAAGTTATAAGACATTTCAATTTATTAATATTATGCTGTAAAAAGCATAATACGATATTGAGTCAATATTAGCCATCAATTGCAATCATATCTTATTTATATGCACAAATAATAACAATAATAAGATGTTATGCATTAAAATATCTGTGCAACAAAGAAACGCTAATAAAGAACTAAAATAATAAGTAAAAATAATGCTACAAATAAGTAAAAAAATTTAAATAAAACACTTTTCGAAAGAATTTATCGTTCCATTTTCCATAATAATAGAGTTCAGGATGTTAAAAAAATTATTACTGCAAGATGTTAAAATGCAATAAATTCTATCGACATTATTAAAAAAGGTATAATTATATTGATTTTTTTTTTTCAGAATGAAACAAAAAAAATCAACTTTAGAAAATAATTAAAATTCATATTAAAAAGCACAAATAAATGTACTAAAATTTCTTGCAGGTGCATTTACATATAATATAAAGATATTTAAATTATATTAGAAATATCTTAAAAATGCACTAAGAATCATTAAAAATTTTTATGATTTTCATTGTATTTTTAAGATATTTCTATTGTGTTTTAAACAATTTTTTATTATATGCATACATTTACAAGTAATTTCAGATTCAGAAACCATTTCGTTTCGTAATGAAAGGTTTTCTATATATTCAGAAACTTTTCCTCGTCTACAGAAAGATTTCTTGTGTATACAGAAACCTTTCAGATCCGTAATGAAAGGTTTCAGGTACATTCAGAAACTTTTCATTATACGAATCAGAAAGGTTCCGTGAATTAGCTGAAACGTTTTTCTGCATGTATCAGATAATTTTCCGTTAATATCGTGCAGCACATGTCTCCATTAATTTCAGAAACTTTTCTGAATTTTTTTTACAGTGTAGTTATTACATTGCATTTTTAATTTTCACTTTGGCATAAAATATACATATTACTGTATGCTTTAGAGTTACTGTTAAATCAAAAAGCACTGAGTAATAATATATTCACACTGTATATATTGCATTTGGTGAGAAAAAAAATCCTTTAATAAAAAAAATATATATTTGTATGTGTATATATTAAAACTTTTCCTTTCCGTTCCTAGATTTCGAGCTTTCTACTACTAGTCACTTGGGCTTTTTATTTGATTATTCAAGTTCCTGAGTTTGCTAATTGCGACAAAAATACGAATATTTCTGTATGTTATTTCTGTGATACAGAGGCAAGTTGGTATATTTGTATACATTTATAATTAATTTAATGCTATTTTATACAACATTTTTTGAACAGATAAATGATCACAATTTAATCTTATCTTTGTGCTAACCTTTACAGGGCTAGTAGTCGAAATGTCAACCAGAATGTATATCTTCCTAAAAGACTGTAGTAGTCGAATCTACCAATAACGTTTCACTATAATTATTGTTCACGTATTTTGTGGGTGGGTGGGGTGGGGGGGGAACAAAGTCGTCAAAATCAACAGTAGTTATAGCCCTTTTAAATAACGGAGGAGACTGACTTTTTACAAAGTAAGATTGTGTTTCCGCGAAACACGTGATAGAGCTGCGTGCAATTTCCCCCTCAGTTGGCAAAAATGAGGGATAAACTTGTCAAGGTCAGTCGCCTCTGATATTCAAAAGGATTATAGAAACTATCTTATAATGGAAACTGGATGGAAAGACTGGATTTAAAGTAAGGGTGTAATGCTAGGCGACTGCCCGGAGGTAAAAAAATAAAGGCCTGGAAGATGCGCAAAATATTCGTCTAAAATGTAAGTTTCCCGTACATCATTCGTAGGAGCAATGTAAAATATCTTGATAAGGAACGCCACTGTGCAATGGCGTCTGAAGACAGGCCTCTGCTTGACAGAATAGAGGATAGTGCATGAATGGATTGCATAGAACAATTTAGTACCTATTGCTAAACACGTAGACAATTTTAGCTGATGTTAAAGAAAGGGGGAAAACAAACATCATAAATCTCCAGACTTTATTAGCATCAAGGCACTGCCTCATACAATTCAGGCTAAGGAAGGTTTCGTTTGTTAGGGAGATGACTTAGGATGAAGTTTATTAATTCAAATTACGCGATCTCCGCCGAGAAAACTGCCATAGAGAAAAGAGGAACAAAAAAGAATTATTTCGGACGGTATTGAATTTGGCCGTAATAAAGGTGACTTCAACTTCCCGCAGTGTAAAGACTGTTAATTGTTAAAACCTTTATTTTTCTTAACACATTTTAAAATAAATAAGGTTATATTGCTAAATATGAAAATGATGCATTTAATTACATTTAAATGATGGAAATTGGGATTTTCTCTTATCCAAAACTAAAAAATAATTCTCATTCTGAACATTAATAATTTTTAACTTTGTTGGACATGCATTACAATTAACAGTTGAAATTTTATCTTCACGTGTTTTATTGCTTTGTATGTAAATATTGTATCCGATATCTTTATAAGTACATACTTCAACTGAAGTGATCAAAAATAGGTGAATTATTGAGATGTTCAATAAATAATAAGTCAAAGTCTGCCGCAAGACACTGGACAATATATATGTATCCGGAATGATATATTAGATAACGGACAATGCTAACAGAGAGTGGAAGAATAATTAATGAACTCGGAGAATAATTCCTAAAGAAATGAAATGTCAGACGGTGCGTATATTTAAATGATGTAAGTAGAAAAAACGTGACGAATCGGGCCTAGGTCGGCTTTAGGACAGCCCAAGAAAGCTGTTGCTTGTTTTTTCCTGCGTTAGGACTGAGTTCATGACGTCAGATCATGTGATCTCCAACCGACTCGAAAGCTCTTGTTTGTTTCTTTTCTCCCAAGGATTGAGAAAGGTAAAAGACTGCTACTTTCTCGTCCAATTGGAACGGCAGAGATCATGTGATCTGATGGCATGAAATCCGTCCTAACAATCAGTCCTTCACATGTAAGAGATTCCCTAGTCAGTACTGAAGTCGTTCGTGATTGTTTATTGCCACTACGTGGCAATTAGGCGGTCGTCCGCCCCGATACCAGGTATCTAACCGGTTAAGCTGAGAAAACTCGGCAGGTAGGGGCCTGGTCATCGGTTAGAAAGAAAGAAAGTCGGTCGTGATCGGGTGCACCATCCAGTAATGATTCGATCAGCAACAGTTCTCGATGACTTCACGAAACGCAAAGTCATGGTTAAAGTAGAAGTTATTAGGAAACGTTGATTTAACGAACGAATGACGAAGTCGGAACATGATGAAAAATGTTTCGTCGGCATTGTTCTCCTCCATGACAATACAAGCTCACGTACGAAAATTGGATATCACAATCTTTTAAAATTCAAGTCGTATATCCTTAGTCACCCAACTCTGGGTTTATGATCCAGACCTTTTATCTTGTACTTTTGGAGTGTTCATGAAATATAAAAACGTTTGAGAGAACAACCATTTTTATTAGCCCCTGCGCGACCAACGTTGCATGCACGTTAATACAATTTTACCTAACATCTTATCTTATTTTTTTTCTTAAAATATTTTTATTAGAAGTTTTCGCCTTATTTAATCAAAAAAATTTGCGATTGAATTAGGCAATGATTTCTGTTTGGAAATACCGGTGCTGAAATATTGAAATTTTTGTATGGAACGTTTGTCGTCGAAGTTAATAAGAATTCATGATATGATTTGTTTTGTAAATCAAATTAACTTTATCAGAGATTAATAATATAATGGAATTAGATTTTAACTTTTAAATTAAAATTTCTCTTATACTAAATTTGCTTGAAATTTATTTATTTATATTTATTTTAAAGGTTGAATTCAGTGTGAGGAACCTGATCTGTTGTTCGTTGACATCCAGATGTTGTGGGTAAGTATTTTTGGTTTTATACATTGTAAAAAAATTCAGAAACGTTTCAGAAAGTAACGGAGACCTGTGCTGCACGATACTAACGGAAAGGTTTCTGATTTGAGCAGGAAAATGTTTCCTCTAATACACGGAACCTTTCTGATTCGTAATGAAAAGTTTCTGAAACCTTTCATTAAGGATCTGAAAGGTTTCTGGATACATAAGAAATCTTCTTGTAGACGAGGAAATTTTCTGAATATATAGGAAACCTTTTATTATGAAAGGAAAATGTTTCTGAATGTATGTGGAACCTTTCTAGTGACTAGGATTTCTTTTTTAATTCATATAAAAAAGCACAAATAACTTTGCTAAAATTACTTGCAGGTGCATACATATAACAATATTTAAAGTACATTAGAAATATCTTAAAAATACATTAAAAATTTATGTTGTATTTTAAAGATATTTTTAATACATTTAAAATAATTTTATATTGCATGTAATGCACCTGCAAATAGTTTTAGTACATTTATTTGTGCTTTTTAATATGAACTTTTATTATTTAGTCAAGATGAATTTAACACTAGTATTTTAAATTTAATTTATTGAAGATTATTTTGTGGAAGGGACTTAGTTTAGTAAAATGGATATTGGAAATATACCATTTTTATTAAATGAAATTTTATAAAGGAGTCTGTTTTAAATGAAAATTGACATATAAATAATGTTTTATTTTTTTTAATAAATGCTTTATTTTATACTGATTTTGTTTCTGAAATGTATTGATGTTGAAAATGAATTGATGAATTCTCTAAAAAGTGCTTTTTTAAAATCATAAATAGCATTATTTTTACTTATTATTATAGTTCTTTATGATCGTTTCTTTGTTGCACAGATATTTTAATACATAAGATTTTTTTATTAAATATTATTTGTGTAGTTAAATAAGTTATGATTAAAATTTATGTTAATGTTGACCCAGTATCATATTATATTTTTCACAGCATAATCTTAATAACTAAAAATGCCTTATAACTTAAAAGAAAAAATTTCGTGAACTATATTTTCATAAAACAAGTTGATAATTCATAATCTAGAAATTCTCAAAATTGTTTACGGTAAAAATAGTTAATTTTTTCGAAGCATTGAAAATAATACTCCCTCTGTCCCAAATTAGTTGCGACATTTGAATACTTTTGTACTGATTATTGATATTTATGACTTTATGATTTTGTTTCAACATTTTTCAGAGAGCTATGCTATCAATCAACAATATTTACGTACCTAACATTCCCTCCATAATTCCATAAATAAGTAATTAATTAATTTAAAAAATCTCGGTTCACACGATCTTAAGCCACGCCCCATTCAGATTCTTTTAACAGTAATCACATAAAAGTGTCTTCAATCTAATCAATCGAGAACTTATTTAAGAACATTTTATTCAAACTATTACTTCTTTTTTTCTTTTTTAGTATAAATTTAAAATTTTAGTATAATTTTACTGGTGTTGATCTACTAAACTGCATCAGAAATTATTTATGACTCCACCTACTTGAAATGTAGCAACTAATTTGGGACAAACTTTTTAACCTAAATGTCGCAACTAATTTGGGACAGAGGGAGTAGTAAAAAGAGAGTGTATGTGTGGTTGAGGGGGGGGGGGGGTTGAATATCTGGACCTTAATACTGAACAAATTAACAACTTAAAATATGTATATTTTTTTTTCTATCAAAATTTCAGAAGAAAAAATGTCACACATAAAAAAGTAATTAGATTAGAAAAATATGTTTAACATTATCCGATATATTTGTATTGTGTACATCGTAATTTAATTTACATATAACAAGAATATCCTGAAATGTATAATTAGAAGTAACATATTATTGTATGAAAAAATGTACATATAATTTAATTATTGATATCTGTATTGTTTATCAATACTGACATATAAACACGATTTCGAATTTTTGAGAACATTTTGAAAAACACGAAAACAAATGAATCAATTTTATTAACTAAAATGATTTATAAAAATAAATCCTATAATTGCAAGAAATGTTTGCTTTTTTTAAATTCACATTCCTGTATTTTTACATAAAATCAATGAATATTAAAGAAATAAATTGTCAATAAACCTTCAGCTTGTTTGAAAAAAACATTATATATAACTTTTCTTTAAAGTTACAACACATAATATAATAATAACATTTAATAACTTGTTAAGGAAACACTGTGATACGACAGATGTAATGTGAAGGATAATACGATATTGAAATTATTTTTAACATCAAGTATGCATATATTATTTAAAAAAACGGAAACAAGGTGTGAATATTTAAAAAAAACTAGAATTTATTTTTTAGTATTGCAACAAAGAAAACTAATAAAGAACTAAGTATTAATAAAGAATATGATGTAAAAATAATACTATAGATGATTTAAAAAAACACTTACCAATAGTTATGTTACTTCACTTCTTATGTAATCGTAAAAAAATCATTAAAAAGTATGAAAATGCACGTGTTACAAGAGAACGATATTCGTCGTCATCTTGATACAGACAAACTCAAACCGACGTTGATTTTCGTTCTTCAAGCAATGTACGCATGCGCTAAGGTAGAAAAGACTGGTTTCCTGTCACATCAGAAATAAAACCTACAATTGCGGGAAAGTTCCTGATACTTTCGGAGAATGAAAATAGCTCTGACATATCCTATGATTTCTAAAACATTTCTGTTAGAATACGAAACGTTTCAAATATTTTTTACAGTGTAGTTACTATTATATTAATTTTTGTTATGTAACATTGATTATTTAAATGAGCAGCTTAATTATTAAATCGAGTGTTTTACATGTAACTTCATTTATTTATGAAACTTTATTGCTTCATAAAAAGATACACGATTAGTTTTTTTAATAATCTTAGAACAACACATTCGCATATTATGTAATATATTCAAACATATTCAAATATGAATCGAATATATTGAAGAAACGGAATATTAAACAGAAACACTCTTCGTTGTTGAAAAGTGCAAACGTACACATTATAAGATCACTCTTGTATCTGTTTGTAAGTCACAGACCTTTTCTCGTAAACAACGGTACGTGGAAAGTTCAAATTTGACAGAAGTAATAATAAAAAGAATAATGCCCGGTTAAACTGATGACATTGAGCTCACAGGTTACCCATACTAATTGTATATTACAGCTTTATATTTTCAAGGGTTAATGCCGTTCGAAAAACAAATTAAGGGGAGGGGAAATAGCTCCCCCCATTTCCCTTTTTATACTTAATATTAGAACCCCCTAAACTAATCAGGGATATGCTTCATCATATAAAAAATATATATCCAAAATTCAGAGCAAATCGGATAATTCTTAATAAAATCCCATTTATATAATTTAAGAGGAGTTATCCCCCACCCCTTTATACTTAACAATTAAACTTCCAAAACTTTTCAGAGATTCGCTTTAGCAGAAAGAACCTATATTCAAAAATTGAAGCAAATCGGTTAATTCTGCAAGAAGAAACATTTACCTAAATTAAGAGTAGTAGTCCCACCAATTCCACATTTATACTTATCCAATGAATTTCCCAAAAAAATCAGCGAAGCGCCTTATCAGAATGAACCTATATCCAAAATTTGAAGCAAATCTGTAAATTCTGCGTGAAAAACCCATTAACCTAAATAAAGAAGGGGGGTTACCTCCCATTTCCCCCTTCTTAGACTTATCCAATGAACTCGCAAAATTAATCATAGAGATGCCCTCATCAGAATTATCCTATGCCTAAAATTTGAATTAAATCTGATAAATCTGCATGAAAAACCTATTTAATGAAATTAAGATTGGGGGATTAGCCCCAGACCCCCTCTTAATACTTATCCAATGAACTCCCAAAATTAATCATGGCGATGCTCTCATCAAAATGATCCTATGTCAGAAATTTGAATGAAATTTAATAAATTCTGCATAAAAAAACCCATTTATATAAAATAAGGGAGGGACATTAGCCCCCCGTTCCCCCGCTTTATACTTATTCAATGAACACCTAATACTAATAACGGAGACACCTCATAAGAAATGATCCTATATCTAAATTTGAACGAAAACTGATAATTCTGCATGAAAAACCCATTTTTATAAATTAAGAGGAGGGGCATTAACCCCCGTTTCCCCTATTATACTTATCAAACGAACTCCCAAAACTAATGAGGGCAGCGCCTTATCAGAATATATCTATATCTAAAATTTCAAGTGAATCGGATATTTTTATCACGAATTATCGCGTTGCCTACTTGCGCACGCACGCACGTACATACATATAAAGCGGGCAGGCGCAAAAGCTCTCAAGCTTTGATAGCCTGTCAGCTAAAAACTATGGACCCACGTTATAGATTCACACCATTCACAAATATGTTTACAGTGTATACCACTGAAATAAAGCCAACATGATTTTGTACCGTAATTGAACGCGAAACAAACCCATGAGAAAGAAAGAAATATATCAAGAAAGTCTGTATAGAAAAGCATATTTACAAGAAGTAACTCACTCCCTGCGCCATTTTCACAGGGAAAAAAATGAATATAGAAAAAAGAGAGGGGGGGGGAGAATTGTCCCGCCGAAATAAAACCATTATTGTTAAAAACCAATATATCTGCCATGATTATGTATAATTTGGAATATACGATATGGCATACCATTTACCAAACCCTGGAAGTAGCATCAATATTATACCACAGTAGCATCAATATTATCCCACGCCTCAATAATGGTGGCCTTCAGTTCTGACACAGACTTGAACTGTCTGCCATTGGCATTTAAAGCTCTACTGAGAATACCCCCACACACTTCCTTGGGGCTTGAGATAAAGGTACAGGATTACCTCCCCTACCCTCTATTTCCAAATCTACTGAAACGAAACATAACCCTTTAAGAACCGAAACATTTTCATAATTAAATATTAAATTCCTCTATTTATTAATTCGATACTAACCCTAATGACACCTAAAAAAATAATTTAAAAAAATTTCTTCACCCCCTAGAGCGTGAAAAGTACCCGCACGAACGTGCGGGTTGGGCTTTTTCTGTGAAAGCCACGCTTGCACAATTGTGCGGGTTGGGCTCTTCCTGTGAAATTATTACTTATTACATGTTAAGATATATACATTTTCTGGCTCTAGATGGATAGAAGAGAGAAATTGAAACAAAATTTTTTTTACAAGTATGGTAATTATTGATGTATTATTTTTTATTTTATGAACTGGTTACTTTTTTACAATGGAAATCTTTAAAACATGTTTTTGTTTTTGACATACACAAATAAACGTTGCATTTTTCACAACGTGTTTTTGAACTTTTTTCGCAGTTTTCAAACCTGCACTTGCGAGGCCTTGAAATGTCATCAACACATGGTAAATGGTTGCCTCTAAAGCCTAAAAAAGAAGGAAAAAAATAATATTGGAGATGTACTTATCGACTTAAAAAAAAATAATATTTTAATTAATTTAAAAATGTTTGTCATATTTTTAAAACTTTTATTTATTATATCGATTTAATTTCTTCTATAAGTCTAACTTTTTTTTATTACAATTTAAAAAATGAAAAGCATACCTGCAGTTGCGGGAAATCTGAAGTTCCAGGATGAGGTACAGAAATGAACTTTTTAACAGTCCGCTTGTATTCCTTTTTTTTCTTTTTTTCATTCTTTTAGTATTTTCCGAAATTGCCTTGGAGGTAGAACTTTGGGAGATGAATTCAGGAAACTTTGAGGAGGAAGAATGATCCAAAATTGTCTTTTTTTCTTCATCGAGCTCATCTGAACTTGACTGTCCTTCTAATAAATTTGCTTGAAATGTTTTGTCCGTAATGTCGTCATCATCCGAGAGATCACTAAATTCAGAATCTGATTTATTCATCAATTGAAATATTTCTTCTTGAGTGAGAATTCTTTTCCGTTTAGACATCTGAAAAAGTATTTTATTTTGCTTCATTAAAAATTAACAAAGTACTGCATAAAAAATTAGAAAAAGTATTTGAAAATTTTATTAATTAAAAAGAAAAAAAGTAAAAATTAATTTTAAAAAAGGGGGGTATCTATGACAACACCCAAGAAAATAGTATAGTATTAATTATGTAAGAGCATACTTCGTTTTATTTTGGCTGTCATCAAAATTGTTGAAACAGAAAACAAAATGAACATTGAAAAACACTTACCTTTACAGTAGCACTGACTAACGTAACACCGCATGGGCGTAATCTGGCGGGGGCAAGGGCACTTGCCCCCCTAGTTTTCCAGGAGCAGGGACAAGACTTACCTTTTGCCCCTCCAGTTTTTTGTGTTATTCCGTGTTTAAAGGCCAGTTTTATATTTCAATTTTCTCTTCTTTTTTATTTAACCATTTATGTACTACATTTTGAGTGCAAACTAGATCAAATATTGGATAATTCCAAATACCCATCAATAACATCTTTATGTTCATATCATTAATTTCTGAGATGTACCTTAACAAACTTTTTAATGCCACACTCTATGTTTAAGAAATATATTTTTTGCTATTTTTTCCCCTCCGGAAATGCTGAACCTGTGAGCCTTTTTTCATTTAAGAAATGTTTGTATGCATGTGTGGGGTAGACGTGTAAATTGGAGCTAAGCAGCCATAGAGTACTTACTTTAAAAAGAAATAAAAAAATCTGCTATCACATTCAGTTTTTCAATGTTTGTTTAGATCAAAAGTATTCATTTTCAAGAAGTGAAAAATGCTGCAAGTTTTCCAAAAATGCAATAGTCCTTTAAGATAGCTAACTTCAGCAATCGGATTAAAAAAAAAATGTCATTAGATGAAAAATTTGGACATAAAATAGCTTCAATGTAAAATATCGCGAATTTCGATAAACAGTCGCGAAAAAATATCAATTTTGTTAATCGTTCGCATAAAAAAATTGATAATACCGCCAAATAATTGAATAAACGCGAATTCCGTCAATCGTGGAAAAATACGAATTTCATTAAAAGGTCGCAGGAAAAAACTCATATTTTGTCAAAGAATAGAAAAATAACAAACATTTCGTCAAAGAGTCTCGAAAGAAAAACGAATTTCATAAAAAATTGCGGAAAAACAAGAAATTTTTCTAAAAAATACATTTTTTTTTCTAAGCACTGAAGGAAAATATGGAAATTCGTAAAAGGATTGCAGAAAAGGCAAATTTCACCAAAAAATCGCAGAAATAACAAAAATTTTATCAAAAAATCGCGAAAAAAACTGTAAATTTTGTTTCATATCGTGAAATAATTCGAATTTTGCCAAACTATGGCTGAAAAATTGCGAATTTTGGCAAAAGATCGTGAAAAAACACAGATTTTGTAAAGGAATCATGGAAAAAGCAAATTTCGTTAAAAAATTTGCTAAAATAACACAAGTTTTGTTGAATATCGTAAAGTAACGCGAAATCTTTTTTGACAAAAAATCACGGAGAAAAGGCAAATTTTGTAAAAAAATCGAGACAAAAACACACATTTTGTCAAATGATCTCGGAAAAACGCGAATTTTGCCAAAAATCACAAATTTTGTGACTATTGCGAAACAACACGGCTCTCGTCAAAGGATCTCAGAAGAACGCGAATTTTGTAAAAGGATCTGAAGAACGCAAATTTTGTCAAAGGATCTCAGTAAAAACGTGAATTTTGTCAAAGGGTTTCAGGAAAACGCGAATTTTGACAAATGATCGCGGAAGAAAAATTGAACTTCGTCAAAGGATCGCAAAAAAAAACTTGAACTTCGCCAAAGGATCACGGCAAAATGCAAATTTTGTTGAAGTATCGCGTAAAAAACTTAAATTTCTGACAAAAGATCGCACCAAAGCGCTTATTTATGTCAAAGGATCGCGGTAAAAATGTAAAATTTGTTTCAGGATTGTGTAAAACACAAAATTCTGCTAAATGATCGCGGAAAAAAGCATGAATCTTGTCAAAGTATCGCGAAAAAACACAAATCTTGTCGATGGATAACGGAAAAAAAAGATTAATTTTGTCAAAAAGTCGCGGAAAAAATGCATAATTAGCATCGGGAAAAGAATTTTTCCCTACCTCTCTGCTCAGGAAATATGTTGTAAATTTCGGATTTTTTTTTTCCCCTCAAAATCATTTTTGCGAATTTCGTCGATTATACACTGAAAAAAGTGCAAGTTTTTTCAATTTCTGACGGGAGAAATTACTTTACAGGGTCTTACGAGTCAAGGAAATTCGGAAATTTAGACAAAAAGTTAGGGAAAAGTCAAGAAATTTTTGATGCACTACCTTGCATCAGAATACCGATTATCATAGTAAATGAGAAAAATTTTGAATTAATTATTCATCTAAAATTTTTACGGAAAATTTAGGCAAATTATATGACAGTAAATAAATGGGTAGACAAATATTAACAATATTGTTCTCCCTTGTTCTAATAATTTGGGAAAATATTTCATATTGAATAATCGATGCTCTAGTTTTTTTTTTTTTTTTTTTTTTTTTTTTTTTTTTTTTTTTTTACTACGAAACAATGTGAAGTAGTGCAATTTCCTGCTTATTTTTCCTGAGCCCCGTACGAAATTCGTGGGCCGGGCCGGCGCAGTGAGGGCAATTTTTTTTCCCAACCGGTCAGCAAAAAAATCAAATTAGCCAAAAGATTGGGCTGGGAGAAGATAAAAATTTTCGGCCCTTACGGCCGGATTTAAAAGTTTACGCAAAGCTGATAAAATATCAGCTACATTCATTGAATGAGATGACTTTTGCGTGAATAAGTACAAATGTTTGACACGAACCGATGGTAGTTCCGTAGTTCGAGAACATCAATAACATGTTCTAAAAAATATAGCATGTTTAACGTAGTGACCAGCATCAGACAAGGTGTCTAAAACAATTTATTTTATTTTATTTTTCATTATTCATTTATTTATCTTCAGTAGACTTATGTCGTGCTGACATCAGGCTTGCTTGTTTTCCCTACATAGTCGAGCTGAGTCGGAATTGAACTTAATTATTCTTAAAAAATATAGGGCAAGCAATATGTTTTGTAAAAATTATAATAGCGATAATGAACTTCTGTTAATGTAATCTTTGGAAATATACCTTACGTGGTTCTCAAATACTCTGCTGAATAACGCGAAGCTTTGACACATTTTCTGACTAATTTCTAACTGCAAAGGTTTAAAATTGAGAATCTTAACTATTGAAGGGATTTAAGATCAATTAGCTTTTCCGTTTTGATAAATAAATTACTTATCGACAGATAAGGGATTCTTGCTACGGCTTCAGGTTTTTAGCCTTTCCTGTGATGTCGTTTTTAGAAATTTGATTCAAAATGCTGTCTTTATCAAAAAATGGACAACGCCATTCGATTACATAATTTCTGAATAAGAATACCTGCCAATCTTATGCGTTTCCGAAAAGAATTGAATTCAGAAATGTGCCAGAAAGTATCTCTTTTGGATTTGAGAGAATAACCTTAATAAATGAGATATTTTCACATATCGGAGAAATTGTTTCACAAACCTACTTTTTTTTATATAGCTTCAAAAATTAGGATTTTTTTAACTCTCCTTTTGTTCTTTTATTATAAACCTTTTTTTTTTTTTTTATAAATCCTTATTTAAATAGGCCCCAGCAGTGACTGAGAGGTTCTGCTCTCGAAGCTGAAGGATGGGAAGTGCTGAGTTCGAATCCAATCACGCCCGTCGGTCTAACCGTTCGGAGTTTTTGTGGTTTCTATTAATCCTTGCGCAAATAGGTACGTTGCGGGTTAGGTTCCCTTAAAAGGACTCTGACGGAGGACCACTCCCCCTTGGGCCTGCATCCCTCGTGCAGATAATTGGCCGTCATATATAACACCACAAACACACTTTATTTAAATGTTGAAACGTCTTAGAATTTAAGTAATCGTTAATGTTGCTATTGTGCATTGTCTGTCTTGCATATTATAATTTAAAAATATACTGGCAATTTATTCCATAAATATGTATTCAGTACTCTTTAAAAAGAATCTTTATTGTGTGTTAAGGGTGTATTTGAAAAAACAGTTTTCCACCTTCAACAGTTCAAAATTTTCTGATACAATTTCAGACACATTTTTAAAAGTAGAAACGCGAAACTTGCTGAGGGATTTTTGAAGAGACGTATAAGATGCCGTGTGATGTCTTTTTGCGTTCAATTCATTTGAATTTGATTTAAAAACAATTATCTTTTCAGTATGACCCTTTTTTCATTCACAGATCTCCCGCTTCGGAAAAATCTGTTCGAAATGCCATTTTTAATTGCTTTTTTTTGCAATATTTGCTGCATTTATCAAAGAATCGACAATCACGGCACCTTGTGTACTTTCTATATAAGACAATTTGCCAGTTTGATACGTTTGAGAGCAAAAGTGAATTCAAAAATAAATCGGAAAATAAGCACTTTAAATCGAAATACACCCATAAGTAAAATTCAATTTTTTTTGTAGAAATTGAGTCAGGCCAGATCGAGCCCAGCCGGGTCGGGCCTGTTTTCACTGAGTTCAGCATGGGTTGAGCCGAACTTCTAACTTATACACCGGTCCGGGCCAAAATAACTTTCGTTCGGGCCGAGCCTGAATTTCCGGTCCGTGTAGATTTCTAGAAGGCTTTGACAAATTTTTATTAAATTTGTTTGAACTTTTCTCCAGTTGAACAGTGCATCAAACATAAGAGTTTTACGGTTGTGCATTTAGTATTTTAAAATAAGTTTTTTAAGACATGAAATAACTTATTTCGGATTTTTTCTAATTTTTTCTTATATGGTTAATTTTTTTTTTAATATTTAATTGTATGTGTATGCACTCGTTGACTGGGAAAGGGGGGGGGGGAGAGTATAATTTTCTAGAAAAGTACTTCAAAACCTTTGCCCCCCTAGTTTTAGAGCCCAAGTTACGTCTATGGTAACACCCAAGTTGCACGATCGTGCGGGTGAGGAAATCTTGAGTCCTAAGAGCAAAATAAATAGTGTATAATTAATGTTTTTTATTATATTACACTTATTTAGACATTAAAGCAAAAGTTTTTATCAAAGCAATTAAAAATATATTGATAATTACCTTTTTACGACAGATAAAATGATGAGCTATATCCGTTGTACTTGTAAACAAAGCTAGACATGCCGCCTGAATGTAAAACATGGACTACTACCGCAATCTGTTGATAAAAAAGGATACTTTACTCTTTCAGCTAACCAGAACAATCGTTCGATTTGGGTTTATATTACATACGACTGTTTCAGAAGCAAAAATTTAAATGAATGTCTAACCCAGGGCCTGATTACTAACGGGGCACTCTCCCACCAGGAAAAAGAAATAAAGAATTTTTCCTTATTCATGACAGTAATCTTGTATGAAAAGGGCGTTTAAAGAAGACGAAAATTTCTATAATTTTTTTCTGGTGAGAGAGTGCCCCGTTAGTAATCAGGCTCTGGTCTAACCCGCACGATCGTGCGAGCTGGGTCTTAAAGGGTTATGACAAAATTTGGGGTAAAAGAATTTTTTTAAACCTAACAGAAAAACTTTAACGATTACCCCAGGTTACATATTTTTTGAGAAAATCGCTCTTTTCCATTACACACAAATTTCACTTTGCGAGTGCTCAGCAAAGAAGTTGAAGGGCGCTCTTGGTACCTATCGTCTCGGAAGTATATAAAAAGATTGTTGATTGTGATTTTCAAAAAAATACCGGTAATTAGCATAGATATCAACGTTTAAGGGGTCTCTCTGGGCTCTTAAAGTTTTAAAATTTTCGAAATTTTATTTATTTTTATTTATTTATTTATTTTAGATTTTGAACTCATATTTTTTTCCTGAGGATTTAGATATAATTATTTCCTTGAACTTCTCATTAAAACAGAATTTATGACTTTTAGAATTACACTGGCTCGACAGCGCGGCGTTTGAAACTGAAAATATTTTTTCTCGAAATGACGTTTTCGGGCAAAACGTACACGATATCTCAAACATTCCTAAATTATCTTTTTCATGAAATTTTCAAAACATAAGTTTCTGGATGGAACAATATGTAAACTGTATCTAAAATTTCCTTTTTATTCTACAAAAAAATACTTTTTAGGTGATTATACAGTTGAAACTTTCTAAATTTTACATTAGCTAAATATAACTTTGTATTAAATATATAAAAATGCTTTAAATGCAAATTTAATTAGGTTCAGGTTAATTATTACTCTCTGAAGTATAAGTAGGTACTGAAATTTTCACTCTAGCTGCAAAATTTATTTTGTATTCCTGCGAGTAATCTTTTATGGTGATTTTCTGCTCGCCTAATGTCTGTCGGTTTGGAGCCGTCTATGAATGGTAATTCTGCATCTTACAATTTTTTAAATACATAAAATGAAAGCATATTCTTACATCTTTTATCCGAATAAAAACTGCGTCCTAAAATTAAATACATTTTCAGATATTAAATGTTAAAAATGGTCTTCTTACATTTTTTCCAATTTTAAGAGTCCTGAGACCACTTCAAAACACGAGCAGTTTGGACATATACAGAAAGACACGGGCGGGTGGTTTTTAAAGCCCAGATAACAACTCATTTTTCTTTTAGCAACGACTTTTTGTAATATTGCAGTTATTAATTAATATATTTATTCTACGGCGCTCCCTTTACGCGATTAATACTCACACTTGTTTGAGTGGCTGAGAGGTTGTGCTTTCGAAGCTGGTAGATGGGAGTTGTTGGGTTCGAACCCAATTGAGCCCGTGGACTTAACCGTTCCCAGTTTTCCGTGGTTTTCTTCTGACCTTGGGTAATTTTGTGTAAATACGAGTTAGGTTCCCTTAGAAAAACCCTCACGGAGGGCACTCCCCCTAAGGCCTATATACTTCGTGCAGATAATGGGCCGTCATAAATAACACCAACACACTTGATCGCTTTTTTTTTTCTTTACAGTGTATGTGCGACAAAAATGAATCCATGCAAAATGCATGGAAACTTAATGATCGAATGCGCAACAACTTGGATATTGTTGCAAAATAACAAACAATATAATAACAATAATAATAATAACAATAACAATAATAATAATAATACAGAAATTATTTCAATCTCTTTAACCTGCTTTAAGTTGCACTGTTAATATTGGTAACATTAAAATTGCCTTTCTTTCTGAGAAAACAAGAGTAAAAACACTGAATATAAATATTTTCTTGTTTGGAAGCTTAAACTACTCTTGAGGCAATGACGCAGGTAATCCAAATGAAAATTCCCAGAAAATACCCACTTAAATAATGCCACATGACTTTAAAAAGAAAAAATAAGCGACTTATTGGCACCCTTCCTTAAAAAACAAAATGCATGGATAGTCAAGGTCAAGGTAAGAGGAAATTTAAAGTAAGAAGACGGTCTTTCTTTTCCCGCTTCGAAAACTTATTTAGATAAAATCGATTTTTTAAATTTACATATATTTAAAGGGAAATGCCAGTCATGTTATATTTATGGCTTGAAACGTTTCAGTTTAAAAAATAGAATAATGTTTTTTTCATTTACTCACTTACGCATATCTAGAGGTCACCAAAATATTTATTAGCGAATACAGCACTATAGAAATTTGATTTATTGTTTCTGAACTTTTCATTTTTTACAGTGATGTTATTACGTTCTTGTTAATTTTTTATACTTATCTTCTAGGTGTCTTCGTACAACTCCCCATGCTTGTTTTTACAAATAAATTTACTTCAAATATTTTTTGTATTATAATAAATGTTGACGGTTACAGTTAATATTGGAAGTTACTACTCTAATTTAAATTTCTCACATAGTTTGAAATGTGTTTTCAAGTAGCAATTATATCGGGTTGGCAGTTATCTCTTAAATCACTAATGATATGAATATAATCCAATTAAGAAAAGTATAGAAATCAAGTGTAGCTTTCAGATATGGTATTCGCTTTGCAAGGATCTGTATATACAGTTAAATACGAAATTTATTTATTTTACACGGTCTTTTCTTCCAATGGCTTACTTTTACAAAAATGTTGTACTGCGTCTAACAAGGATAATAAAAAGAAGAAAAAAAAGAAAACTATTATTTTTTTACTAAAACTTATCTAATTGTGATACTCAGAATTTTATAGATTTTCAGCATTTTTCGGCATTGAAAATGTTTTTTTATAATTATTATTCTGGAAATTTTAAATGTTTATCCTTTTAAACCTCAGCTGATACAATTGTGATGGTCAACAGCATTACCTATTTTATTGCCTGTTAAATTCGGATTGCTCTAATATCCATCAACAGTCGTACTAACAGTGTCCGTATTTTAAAATTTTGTATCCAGATACCACCTTTTAGCAGTATTCTAGGTTGCGAAGGGATTTTTATCAAATTAATTTTTAATACAATTATTCAAATAATAAATATATCTTACGATCTGTACATATCCAAGTGGGCGAATAAATGTACATGGCAGGTTTCGAGCCGGGGATCTCTTCGCTGAAGCCACTTATGCTCTGCCAATTGAGCAATCCCGGACAAATCTCGAGGACCTAATTCATCCATCTAGCCTTAATTATCACTGTATTTGGTCTGATGTAGAATCATGACTCATGATTTAATCATTATTTGAGTAAATACTTTAAAAATTAATCTAATGTAATTACGCATCCAGCGTTTACTGGAATTCAATAATCTGTGGTTTATTCTGTTGAGTTGATTCGTACATCAGACTAGATGCTGTGATCATTAAGGTTACCTGGGTGAATTAGGTCCTCCAGATTCATCAGGGATGGCTCAGTTGGCGGAGCATTGGCAGCTCCAGACATGAGATCCCAGGTTTCAATACTGGCTCGTGATTTTTCACCCACTTGGAAATTTACAGCTCGTCAATTTAAACGAAATATTTTTTATACCTTAAAGGGGTTATGATACCACTGCTAGTTGATAATCTTTTACTTAAATTGGGTGCTTTTTACAGAGATGAGTTTGAGCTCTTCTTTCGGAACCCGTTGATTCAAAATCTGAGCCCGTCCAAGCCCGAAACAGTCTTGTCATCAGAGCCGGAACCCAACCCAGCCTGATATCAAAATTATACAATAGAAATTTTTTAATAACGTTTTAAAATTATTTCATGATTAATTTTCTCATTGATAGTGTTTCGTGATCTTCATGTCGCTGAAAATCTACTTAAAATGGAAACTTTTATATTGACACCCCGTCAGTGTCAGAAATCTACTAAAATCACAATTCTTATTCATTTTAAATTATCGTTCTCCATTAGGGGGCCGAAAGGTTCTGCTCTCAATGCTGGTAGACGAGAAGTGTTAGGTTCAATCCCAATCGCGCCCATCGGCTTAATCATCCGGAATTTTCCATGGTTTTCCTCGAACCTTAGATTTCCTTGCATAAATGCGGGTTATGTACCTTTAGAAACACCCCCACGGAGGGCACCTCTCCCCTTAGGACTTGTTTAATATTTATATTATTAGCGTGTGTTAAAATATCACGCTATCTAATTGAATTAAATATCGATTGAATGTGGAATGTGCGCTAAACTGTTATTTATTAAATGCGACATAGAAACTTACTTAAGTTAAACGTATAAATGAAATTACAACAAGAAAACCCTCAAGTCAAAAAATCAGGATTTTTAGAATTTTTAGTCAAAGAATCAGAAATTAAAATAAAAAATACTGCATTAATCACAAATAAAAGAATTTTTATAGATTTTTTTTTTTTTTTTTTTTTTTTTTTTTTTTTTTGAACTGATTATAGAGTTTGGACTTCATATTTTGTATATTCTGAATAATTTTCATAATTTTCTAATAATAAAAAGAATAATAACAGAAAAGTTGTACTTGACTCTTGGTGTTTTAGCAAGAGACGAGGTTAGGTGATATTAAATTGAACAGTGCTATTAAATTTATTTTTAATCAAAAATAATGAAGATAACCTTTTTATACAGGAACAGTTTTATATTTTAATACCACTGAGGTGCATAATCATAGTCTTCATCATTCTCAACTGGATTATCTTCAACTTGGAAGTTAGACAGCTATATATTTTTGATAACATGGCATGTGATCTTCCAGAATGTTATGCCGAACTCATTTTAAATCGTCTATTTTTTTATTATTAATTGGCACTTTCGGTGCGAAGTCTTTCCTTATGAAAGCGACACAGGGTTTGGAAGTTTTTTCATCAATATAAATTAATCTTTGATGGATACATCAATAAATTTCTCGGCTATAATATTGCCTTTTTTATCTGAATCATAGTGAAAACTCTTGCATATCAAAAATGCATTGTTCTTTTTTTGGTTGGGGGGGGGGGGGTATTTATTTTTCCCGTACGATTCTATTGACAAATATGTTTTTTATATAAAGTCAGACACATTTTTTTTTATTCCAAAACATCTTCAGTTTTCAAATCTTTGAATAAATGTTGAACTGCAGTTCGAAATTAAATCAGTGTACTTGTGGGACGTAAATACCATCATGATTTCACCCATTTTTCATAACTCCAAAATCGCAATCACTTGGTAAAAAAGAATAACCATGTACAAGAAAATACTAATAATTTTTAAGCGATTGCATAGCTTTTATCACGGGCTTTGAGCGCGGCGACCGAATCCAAAAATTCCGTAACGCGAAAATCCTAACACATCCGTAACGAAAAAACCTAACACTCGGCTAACGTCGTTTCAGCTCGGTAAACTTCGGCACGGTATCCTTCGGTAGACTTCGGCAGACATTGACGCGGTATTTTTCAGATATTAGGATATCAAGTCTCAAACTTATGTTTCTTATGATCTAATTTTCATAGCGCGGCCAAATATTGTTTGGTAATTTATTATGAGACAGTGTTAATTTTTGGTGACAGGAAACCCCACACGGTGAGGATCGAAAAATTTAAAATGTTTATAACTCGCGATCTAACTATCGTAGCGCGGCCAAATTTTGTTTGGTAATTTATTATGAGACATTGTTAATTTTTGGTGACAGAAGACAACCCACGGTGAGGGTCGAAAAATTTAAAATGCTTATAACTCACGATCTAATTTTCGTAGCGGGATCAAATTTTGTTTGGTAATTTATAATGAGGCAGTGTTGCTTTTTGGTGACGGGAGACCCCCCACGGTGAGGGTCAAAAAATTTAAAATGCTTATAACTCGCGATCTAATTTTTGTAGCGCGGCCAAATTTTGTTTGGTAATTTATTATGAGCCAGTGTTAATTTTTGGTGACAGGAGACCCCCCACGGTGAGGGTCGAAAAATTTTAAATGCTTATAACTCACGATCTAATTTTCGTAGCGCTGCCAAATTTTGTTTGGTAATTTATTATGAGGAAGTGTTAATTTTTAGTGACAGGAAACCCCCCCCCCCCCCACGGTGAGGATCGAAAAATTTAAAATGCTCATAACTCGCGATCTACTTTTCGTAGCGCGGCCAAATTTTGTTTGGTAATTTATTATGAGACATTGTTAATTTTTGGTGACAGGAGACCCCCCACGGTGACGGTCGAAAAATTTAAAATGCTTATAACTCGCGATCTAATTTTCGTAGGCGGTTAAATTTTGTTTGGTAATTTATTATGAGACGGTGTTAATTTTTGGTGACAGGAGACCGCCCAAGGTGAGGGTCGAAAAATTTAAAATGCTTATAACTCGCGATCTAATTTTTGTAGCGCGGCCAAATTTTGTTTGGTAATTTATTATGAGCCAGTGTTAATTTTTGGTGACAGGAGACCCCCCACGGTGAGGGTCGAAAAATTTTAAATGCTTATAACTCGCGATCTAATTTTTGTAGCGCGGCCAAATTTTGTTTGGTAATTTATTATGAGGCAGTGTTAATTTTGGGGACAGGAGACCCCCCACGGTGAGGGTCGAAAAATTTAAAATGCTTATAACTCGCGATCTAATTTTCGTAGCGCGGCCAGATTTTTTTTTCGTAATTTATTATGAGACAGTGTTAATTTTTGGTGAGCCAAATTTTGTTTCGTAATTTATTATGAGGCAGTGTTAATTTTTGGGGACAGGAGACCTCCCACGGTGAGGGTCGAAAAATTTAAAATGCTTATAACTCGCGATCTAATTTTCGTAGCGCGGCCAAATTTTGTTTGGTAATTTATTATGAGACAATGTTAATTTTTGGTGACAGGAGACCCCCCCCCCAAGGTGAGGGTCGAAAAATTTAAAATGCTTATAACTCGCGATCTAATTTTTGCAGCGCGGCCAAATTTTGTTTGGTAATTTATTATGAGGCAGTGTTAATTTTTGGGGACAGGAGACCTCCCATGGTGAGGGTCGAAAAATTTAAAATGCTTATAACTCACGATCTAATTTTCGTAGCGCGGCCAAATTTTGTTGGGTAATTTATTATTAAACTGTTAATTTTTGGTGACAGGAGACCCCCCCCCCCCCGACTGTGAGGGTCGAAAATTTTAAAATGCTTATAACTCGCGATCTAATTTTCGTAGGCGGCCAAATTTTGTTTGGTAATTTATTATGAGACATTTTTATTTTTTGGTGACAGGAGACCTCCACGGTGAGGGTCAAAAAATTTAAAATGCTTATAACTCGCGATCTAATATTCGTAGCGCGGCCAAATTTTGTTTGGTAATTTATTATGAGACAGTGTTAATTTTTGGTGACAGGAGAACCCTGAAGGTGAGGGTAGAAAAATTTAAAATGCTTATAGCTCGCGATCTAATTTTTGCAGCGCGGCCAAATTTTGTTTGGTAATTTATAATGAGGCAGTGTTACTTTTTGGTGACGGGAGACCCCCCACGGTGAGGCTCGAAAAATTTAAAATGCTTATAACTCACCATCTAATTTTCGTGGCGCGGCCAAATTTTGTTTGGAAATTTATTATGAGACTGTTAATTTTTGTTGACAGGAGACCCCCCCACGGTGAGGGTCGAAAAATTTAAAGTGCTTATTACTCGCGATCTAATTATCGTAGCGCGGCCAAATTTTGTTGGTAATTTATTATGAGACATTGTTAATTTTTGGTGACAGGTGACCTCCCACGGTGAGGATCGAAATATTTAAAATGTGTATAACTCGCGATCTAATTTTTGTAGCGCGGCCAAATTTTGTTTGGTAATTTGTTATGAGACAGTGTTAATTTTTGGTGACACGAGACCCCCCTCCCCCATCTTGAGGGTCGAAAAATTTAAAATGCTTATAATTCGCGATCTAATTTTCGTAGCGCGACCAAATTTTGTTTGGTAATTTATTAAGCTATTGCATAGCTTTAATCGCGGGCTTTGAGCGCGGCGACCGAATTTAGGAATTCCGTAACGAGAAAAAGTCTTAACACTCCGGCTAACGACGTTTCAGTTCGGCAGACTTCGGCACGGTATCCTTCGATAGACTTCGGCAGACATAGACGCGGTATTTTTGCATACGTTGATAAAAAAAAATGCTATGCAATAGCTTTACCGCGGCAGTCCCCGAGTGCCACAGGTACTTTTTACCTAATCGCCTGGAGTCAATCAAAGCCATCATAAATCTCAATAATCCCCCTCGACCTATATCTCTTGTACAGGTAGTTGGCGGAAGCAAATCATCTCCTTGATACAAATAAATTTTGGAGTTATCACTGCAGTGGTTTGGAATAAAAGATTACAATTATATCTTGTGACAATTTTGACGTAGACAATTAAATTTTCTGGAGTTTTATTACATATCCTGGTAATTCAAGCATTTCCTGTAATTCTTCTCGGATGAACCTTTTTTCTAGTATCACATTCAAATTTTTAGACTTTGTATAATTAAATGTTTTAGCTAATTAATTACTTTAAACTAGTAATTAACCAATTAAACAATTTTTGTATGAAGTAAACTTTTGAATATTTGAATTTATATTATATCTATTATAGGTTTATCTGTGCATAGTAGCATTTTTTCTAAAAACAGTGCATAATGAAAATGAATCTGAAATATAACTTTCACACTAACTATTTTATTTTTTCTTTTACAGGCCAGATAGGTTTTGAAGATGATTTTTTTCTTTTAAAAGATGTTACGCACGTTGAAGAGAGTCCATTTTTTAAATATGTACAGTCACAATTCTTTAGTAAAAATAAAATACAGTTAAAACATATTCATTTTGTGCACTATTCTTGTAAAGAAAATAAAAATGTCTTTTTCACAAAAACGTGAGAATTATGTTTCCAGGATATCAAATAATATTTTCGATAATTGTTTTTAGAAAGGATTGAAATATATGCTCGCATTTTAGAAGAAACATTTTTCTTGTGTATGCTTTTTTTCCAGGTATATTTGTATAGTATACAACACATTTTAGCTCATAAAATGCGTGTAAATGTGTTTTATGAAATATAAGAATATTACTCATTTCATTACAGTCAATTTATTAGTACTTGACCGTTATTTTATAGGAGACATTTTCAGGCTTTCAATGATATTTTTAATTACACAGAGTTATCTCAAAAACGTTGAAACGAGTTTTAATTTTTTAAATGATGATAGAGATAAGTAGGTAATGCAAATTTCAAGTTTCAAAACAAGGTAGGAAATAAGATTATATTAATAAAATTATCTTTTCGTAAAGTTTTAAAAAATTACACATTTTAAAATTTTATACGATTTCCTAGACAAAATTTGGCAATTCGAAAGTTTTCTTTTTGCTCCAGCAAGATCCTCGCGATAAAGCTGCAGGCTTGTAATTATTAAAATTAACTGTATATGATCAAGAGGAAAAACTGACTTATGCTATTTTTTCGAACTATTTTATCAGTAAAAACATCGATCATTTACAAACTTGTGATGGAGGTAATTGCAAAGTATTTTTTCTCATTTCAATATATTTTTAACTCTTTTAATAACACTGGTGTAGATATTTTGGAATTCTTTTCCACCGTGATAAGCTGTATCTTATACTTCGTTTAAAGTCAAATGCATATATATTAACCTTCACGTTTCCTTTTTCTTGGGTTATCTTACTAATATGTGCTGTAAATTCTAATTTATTATATGGTCGCCCTTCACAAGGGTCTGTTTTTATATAATTAAGCTTAAATATTCAACTTTAAGAAAGTATACAGTTTTGAGCGATTTTGTTGATGCAAAAGGGGAAAAAAATAACTGGCCTATTTTCTCTAGAGGGATCGCTTTAAAAAATATAACTTTTTGGAAAATAGTAGGAATATTTCATAAACAAAGTCGTATATCCTACCTTCTTTTAAATCCTTTTGCATCCGCATTAAATGCTTATCTCCAATAGATAGGAAATTAAAGTACATTTCACGCTTTTTGGGACACCTTGTGTATACTTTTGAATATTTATGCGTGTGTATGTGTGCATTTTAACGCCAACTATTTTTTTTTTTATCAAAAATAATACTATACAGGTTTATTATACTATATGTACTATTATATTATACCCTGTAAAATCACTATACAGAGTGTCCCAGCTTATTGCTGGTCAATAGCTAATTCCTAAACCATTAGCTTTACAGGTATGGTTTTAAAAATGTTCCAGATTTCATCATATAAGAAAGCCAATAATTACGTTAAACTGGTTGTTTTTTGTAAAAATTGCGAAATTTAAATTTTATAAGTAATCTGAAAGTTGTATTTCAAAGAACTTTCTCTGTGATGTAAAAAATAAAAATTGTTTCTCCACCAACTTAGCTGAGTTCTGGTAATTTGAAGTTTCAGCGCTTTCTGGCAGTAAAAATTCATTTTTCCGTTTTTTAGTGTCTGAAAACGATGAAAACTTATAAAATTCAACGTAGTATCATCTATTGTCTTGTCGTCAATTTTTTTAATACTTTTTGGAGTTTAAGGAGATTTTAGATTTCGCTTTTTAAATATAAATGACTTTTGATACAATAAAGAATAACATTTGAAACATTTTTGCAACTGGAACTATACCTCTAAAACTAACTGTCTATTAATTAGCGATTGGATAACAATAAAAGGGTACACGATGCATATAAACTACTAGCTGTTACCCGTGACTTCGTTGTTCGTTCACATAATATTTAAAGAAGAATTAATTGATGAATAAAGCAAAAGAATTCGTTGATTAAAAGCATGTGTAATTAACTTTTTATCGCGATTTATAGTAAAAAACTTCTGATGATCCCTATTTGCCGATTTTTTTTGCTGGTTGAAATTTTCCTTTCAGCGATTTATACTAATAGATAGAAACATTCTTGAATACTTTTGTTCAGCCCTGTAGTTCCCCTAGTACCTTTAATACAAGAAAATATTTTTCTAAAATTTAGTTAAAAAAAAAATACTCCTTATTGCTTCCTAAATTACATTTTCAGAAATTATCATCCGAAAACAACCATGTATCCAGCTCTTTGTGTGACCTTGTATATCATTTTATCTATATACCACAAACATTTCTTAGTTTATTGAATGCAATTCAAAATAAAAATGCATATTTTATTTAAAAACCACCTTTATGTAAATTGCGCTCATATTCAGTAACCTTTCCCAGATCTTTTGTGTAACCCTGTATATCTACATTGTGTAACTATTAGCGTTTATGCACACCATTTAATATGCATACATTTAGTGAAACTTAAACATATCGTAATTCAAAATGCATTTCATCCATGCAACAGTCATCATCCATCATATACAATACTTCGGATAGAATATATTCTATTTGAAATCTTTTGTACGTCCCTGTAAATGCTATGCACTTCGTATTATGCATGAAATAACTCACATTAAGCCTCAGCAATGTATATCAATTTGATTATACATGAAATCGTTTACCATAATTAAAATATGTCGCAAACTGTTCCTATTTTTATTATTATACAATGGAATTCATTCTTCTGTGTGATCCTGTAAATGAGTAATAAATGTCCCTTTCACTGCATACTGCACAAAATGCATATTTTAGTGCACTTTGTAGATGCATAAAAATTTGAATATGTTTCACAGGGTGCAACATCGTTAAAATTCAATTTTCCCATAATGCCGTAATGTAAAGAAAATTTTTGACTATCCCTGTAAATAAACTAATCATGGTTGAAACTTCATTTTCAATAGGTATTCGTGCTGAGGTAAACGTTAATAATAACGTCCAAAAATTCCATGGCAATCCGAGTATATTTACGAAAGTTAGAAAGCGGCCAGACTGACAGACAAATCGAAAGCATAATAACTTTTCAACTTTGTTGTAAAGTATTAAAAAATAGAGTAAAAAAATTTTTAATCAGTAGTTTTATTTTACGCCTTTTCCCCACAATTTTTTTTCTATTAATAATTTTGAGTTTGAAAAAAAAATTTTCATTTGTATGTAACTTATAACTTAATAATTAGTCTAAGTAAAAAGTATTTCTCATTCATTTTAAATATAACGTCATTATTTATCTAGCTCCATTAGCTACTGATATTCATGCCCCTTGTATTTTTAATGACTACTATAAAGTACCGTAATTTCGGGTGTATAAGCCGCAGCTCAAACAATTCTTTTTCGACCCAGAATTTTTTTAAAAACAAATATAACTATTCAGATCGCCGTAAATATTTGTCTTCAATCACTAAATAAGATTTCTGGGTCCAAAAAGAATTAATTGATCTGCGGCTTATACACCCGAAATTACGGTACCTGTTTTATTTCAACTATGACGTCACATTTTTCCAAGTGAAATATTTTGTTAAAATATAATTCTTTTTTCATTCTTTTTACTTATAATTTATGTCGCCATTTTTTACACAAAAATTCTCATTAACTAAACAAATATCCTTGTTAAATATATTATAAAAAATACACCTTTTATTTTTATCTCAAATATGATGTCATATTTATTTTCTTTTATATTTTTTTTTTTTTTTTTTTTCGCATAGAAATTGTTCAATTGAAAATTTATTGCCACTGAAAAATTATTATTCCAGATTTTGATTTTCTTGGCAACGGGAAAGAAAATTGATTAAATTTTATCTAAAAAAATAAAAATTGGATGAAAAATAAGCAGGTTAACTAAATTTTTCATTGCGTAAAAGCTATCAAAATTGAAGGTTGATGTAAAAATTCCAAATGGAAAGGCACCAATAGCAAAAGATGTATGAAAATCTCCGTCGCCAAATCCAAGGGCAGGAAATGTTTGTCCAGTAGAACTTTCAGGTTCTTGCCTTCGACCAGGAGGACGTGGCAGCAATTTTTCCCTAGGATCTTGTTTGGAAGCACCACGACCATATAAAGGTATAACCTTTTTAGCCCAGTCATTTTAGCAAAAATAGGGGAAAAAATTAGACCAAAGCTGGATTTTTGCATAGGTGCTAGTTGGGTTATGTAGTTAAACATACTAAAAGTCCCCATCGATCCGATGTAAGCTTTCGCCACCAGGGGGCGCTAAAGAGCTTGAAAATCAGTTTTCTGTGAATATCTCACGAACAATGGCATTTAGAGAAAAAATGTGAATTACAAAGTTGTAGATAATTTATTTTGCTATAAAAAGTGTCATTAACATTTGTTTGTCACATTAATCCTTCCCTGTCAAAAATGTAAAAACGTGACCATATTTGAAAGTAAAATTATAAAAATTCAAAAAATCTGCTGCTATTTAAAAAAAAATTGTAAACAGATCTATAATTCTCACCTTTTAATGGGGAAAATGAATATATAATATACATTTATGCTTATTTCCACTTTCCACACCACCCTTAAGGTAAAACACTTTATGCGTTTTTTTTTTTTTTTTTTCCCCGTAGGCATATTCCACTTATAGTGACTGGCTTAATCCAATTTAAGTCGTTTAATTGCTTTAGTAGTTCTTTGCACAGCTTCAATTTCTACACTCGATTCAGATTCGTAATTATCTGTATTTATTTCTTGCGTTGCTGTACTGCTTTCAGTATTTTTTGTTTGCCTTTTGATATCATCACTGAATACAGAAGTAGCGCTTCCCTCCTCCCTTGCAGCGGGCAGGATACTGTCAATATTTTCCTCGTCTTCAAATTCAATTTTACTTGCATTTTGAAATGAAACTCCGCAGCAATTTATGAAATATCAGAACATTTCAATCCAATTTTTCGGCATCCACATGCTTTTCCACATCCTTTGGAGCAAGTATAAAAAATAGATTCAATAATATCTTTTGGTGCGGTCAGTAAGGTAGCAAGAATTGGAAACAAATTAGGTGCATTTTGCCAGCCCGAGTTCTCAGGAAGTAGTTTATTGCTCAATCAGTATTGTACTTGATAATAAATACGTAAACTGTACAATCTAGCTGCATCTTCGGCAGGCGGCAACGATAAAAGGCTTTTTTTTTACCAACAGCAACTCTTTTTTTGAAACATACATAACGGTACTTTTTCAGAAAATTTTCTGCTTTACTACTGTATAAAGCAAGAAAAATAGTTTTTCCAGCCTCGGAAACTTCAAATTAAGATACTTGATCACTTTTAAAAATGCTGGCAGCTTATATGTTATGATCGTCTTCCTTCTTCAAAAATTTTGCTAACGACATTTTACCTTTCCCAAACATTGCTGATGTCGAGTCACAACCTGAAAAAGCGTGAAGGAACAATATATGATCTTTCAGAACAGCATCATTGTTAAAACTGTGCGATGAATACAGGGTGGTAACAATTCGTCCTCTTCCAGACTTAATAAAAAATCTCTCTATCTCTGCAGGTGCTAAAACTGTCAATAATACGAGCAAGTCAACATCATCGCCAACAACAGCAGTAAGCGCACCAGACTTTGCTACTTCAATAACTGTGTTAACAATTTGTGTGTCTGCATCATCTTCTGCTTGTTTCGCTTCGAAACCATTCTCCATAAATTTCTCCATAAGCATAGATTATGAGACGTGTCTTATTTTAATGATTAGATTAAAAAAATTCTTTTCCGCGATACTTTAGAGCTTTCTTTTTTTCCTTCTGTAAAAAATCTTCGTCTAATGCATCAGAAATAACAAACATTTTCCCTTAAATTCAAACAATGGACTGTCATTTCTCAATTTTTCCTTCAATGGATGATTAATTTGTGCGGATGTTGATCGTTTTTCGGCAATAGATTTATTGTATGATTTAATAGAATTCTTTCGTGAATAATTTTTCTTATTCTTTGAATGAACTGTAAATTCATTATTGGTTTTAGTCATTTCTTCAAATATTTTCCACTTATGGTCATCTCTTTCCGAACTTGCTGTCACAAGCGACTTCCGACCCTTTTTTTCTGTTTTTACAAAATCTTTCGAAACCCAGTCCTCATCTCATGCAAGATAAACTATTTTGTCAATCTCCATTTTTCGCTCAGAATCAGCATTTAAGAAAGAGTCATTTTAAACTGTCATAAATATTTTAAAACTGTCTACAACATGCGTTGAAAATAAAATTATTCCCTTCCTAAAATCTTAAAAAAGAATAAATACTTCGTTCAATAAATTAGGGTCATTTCATACTAGCGAAATGAGCACCAAATAAAAATAAAATATTGAAAAGTACTTGCACGTGGTACATTTTGACAAATGCAAAGAGAGATAGGGTATTGGGCCATGACTATTCGTCACCTGAGAAAAGTTCTATCTGTGTTTTTGAAAATATTGACTTATCTATATAGAAAGACTATTTGTATTTATGAAGGCATTTTTGCATCAAAATGATGTTATATATAATTTACATATATTACAATTATATTATGACATTATTTTAATCCATAAAATGCTTTCATAGATACACTATCTACCAAAAAGTATTTGTACACTTTCAGTTTTTGACATTTTGTCAAATATTTAAAAATATACTGGTCGGATTCTTCTGGAACTTCAGAAATATAAAGATTATGTTTCACTTTATATTTATTTACATTCATTTGTTAAGCGGGTAATTAGGGGGCCGGCAAAAAAACAAAGAATAATAGAAATATTTAGGATCGTCCTGTACATGAAAATGCACGAAACGACTTATCGCTTTAGAATACAAATATATGAATACAGTAGAATATGTACACTAATTTTTGTGAGAATAGCATGTATATTTATGGCGATAGAGCGATTTCTTTGAAAAATTCAAAAAATTATGGTATGTTTTCTGTTTATATCATAGAGGGTTTTTGACCAAATTTAACGCAAATTTCAGAAAAATTGGCAAAATGCAGTAGAAAAAATGTAGCGTAATTGGAATATAAATATATTAAATATTTTATGAAATATGAGTAGTTTTATGAAATAATTTTTATCTGCGCATGCGCGAACGATAAAAACAATTATTTTACATCATTTAATAGTCAATTCTATGGAGTAACTTATAAAAAAAAATCCAATGAAATATCGTGAAAATTCAAAAAGATATCATTATTATAAGTAAGCTGTTTTTACATTGCTCTCTAAAAACGGCTGAATGATAAGGAATTCTCCACAAATTGATATTTTTTATTGACTGACTTTTAGGAAAAAATTTGTATTTAATGTATACAATATCTAATACAATATTTCTGTTAATAAGTATCTTGACATCTGTGATGGAAAAGAATAAAAGCCCTTTTCCTTTTCTATCACAGGTGTCAAGATACTTATTAGCAGCAATATTGTATTCATTAAATAGTACTAATTTTTTCCTAAAAGTCAGTTAATAAAAAGTGTCAATTTGTGGAGTATCCCTTATCATTCAGCCGTTTTTAGAGAGCAATGTAAAAACAGCTTACTTATAATAATGATATCTTTTTGAATTTTCACGATATTTGATTGGATTTTTTTTATAAGTTACTCCATAGAATTGACTATTAAATGATGTAAAAGAATTGTTTTTATCGTTCGCGCATGCGCAGATAAAAATTATTTCATAAAACTACTCATATTTCATAAAGTATTAAATATATTTATATTCCAATTGCGCTATATTTTTTTTAATAGATTTTGCCAATTTTTCTGAAATTTGCGTTAAATTTGGTCAAAAACCCTCTATGATATAAACAAAAAACATACCAGAATTTTTTGAACTTTTCAAAAAAATCGCTCTATCGCCATAAATATACATGCTATTCTCACAAAAATTAGTGTACATATTCTACTGTATTCATATATTTGTATTCTAAAGCGATAAGTCGTTTCGTGCATTTTCATGTACAGGGCGATCCCAAATATTTCTATTATTCTTTGTTTTTTTGCCGGCCCCCTAATTACCCGCTTAACAAATGAATGCAAATAAATATAAAGTGAAACATAATCTTTATATTTCTGAAGTTCTAGAAAAATCCGACCAGTATATTTTTAAATATTTGACAAAATGTCAAAAACTGAAAGTGTACAAATACTTTTTGGTAGATAGTGTACAAATAGAACATTTATATATCAGTAAGTCGATTTTTTCAAAAACGCAGATAGAACCTTATTATTCTCAGGTGACGTATTGCACAAGCGCGCGAAAACGCCATACAAACAATGGGGGAGAGATGAGGGGGGGAATCAAAAGTTGTTTAGTATTTGTTCTGCCTCTTCACCGCGTTATGATTGTGCTTGCACATTCTTTCTCAATAATGTTTATTTTATCTTAATTTTTGGCAGGGAAGGGTTGGTGTGACAAAAAAATGTTAATGACACATTTTGTAGGAAATTTAATTATCTACATTTTTGTAATTGAACTTTTTTGTCTAGATGCCACTGTTCGTGAGATATTCACAGAAAACCGATTTTCTAGCTCTTTAGCGCCCCCTGGGGGCGAAAGCTCACATCGGATCGATGGGGACTTTTAGTATGTTAAACTACATACCCTAACTAGCACCTATGCAAAAATCCAGCTTTGTTCTAATTTTTTCCACTATTTGCAAAAAAAGGTGCTAAAATGACTGGACTATTTCTCCACTTATAGCAGCTTTACATACTGGACATACTTGCCGATTGGGTCTTGTTTCTAACCAGCGATGTAAACAAGGCCAGCAAAACAGATGACCACAAAAGCTGACAACAGCATCTTTGGCTGTATCCAAACATATGTTGCATTCAAATGTACCTTCTTGACTAGAAGACTCCTCTCAACCGCCAGAGGCAGATTTTTCTTCAGTCTCTGACATTTTGTGTAGAGATGCAGGTGTAAATAAAATTTAAATTATTGGTAGAAAACTTTTATAAGTGACATAAATATCAGAAATTTAGGTTCAATATGAAAATACATAGAATGCTAGCTACAATATTATTTTCATCTTACGATTACATCAACTGAGTTATCCCGGACACTACGTTCTACCATATTTGGATAAAACCGCTTTTTTTTTTTTTTTGCTTCATTTTGGGAACAACGAATTTTGAGCTTATTCCATCGACGATCATTTTCAGAATTTTGAAGCTATGTTTTTGAGACTTTCACAAAAGTTGCTCTACACATTTAGCTAACACAATATGCAAATGAAATTTTGATAGCGTTCACTTCAGTAAACCAACTCATTTTTTGTGCAATTTTTATTATCTTTTAATTCTGATTACAGGGTATTGTGTACAATGTTGTCATATTTTTGGAAACGAACATTATTTTATATTAAGAACTCTGCAAATTATATGCAAAAAACCTGGAAACATTTAGGACTGTTTTTATAAAAGTTTTAATTTCTCTTGGAGTATACATACTATCTGCATAAAAATGAACAGTTTACGACAATAAGCGACTTAATCATAATCTACAGTTTGAATACTTTTGCTACTTTAGTTTTGAGAGGGTTCTCCAAAAAATATTCATTTTTTCAATTTATTGACGGTCCTCTATAGTGTTTCAGGAAAAAATCTTCACAGAAAAGTATGGACCTTGTACTATTATGTTTACACACTTAGAGTTTAGGATAATTCCTCAGATATTTTTCTAGATATTTAACAAAATGTTAAAATCGCAATTGGCCGGTCACCTTCAGCCATATAGTATATATCATGTGCACCAAAAATGGATTTTTTTTTTTAATTATTATTTTAGTTCTATTATTTTTATATTAAATTCATATTGAAACGAGCCCAAATTTCATTATTTTCAATAGCAGTACCCAATTTTAACAACATATTTCAAATTTTCGATTTAAACTATGCCTAGACACCAAATTTCAAGTCATTTGAATAATAATTTTTCGAATTATAAACATTCGAAATTTGGTGCTTCTAATGTTAAATTACATTTTAATATTTTTATTAATATTGTCTGAAATTATACTCCAATTGGGTTAATTTTTTATGTAGCAACAATTCTAGAATACCCAAACATAAATACGTTAAATTTTCAATTTTTATAATATGAATTATAAAATTAATAGTAAAAAAAATATGAATTGCAACCTACAATTTTTTGATACATTTAGATTTATTAAGTCCTGCTTTATAAAAATCCAGAATTTTTTTTTCCAAGTAGTTTTCAAATTATGCTTGAAACACTGCAAAATAATGGTTTAACCCCTTCACAGGTAGAACACAGATATCGGCCAATATTCCTATCAATATTTCCAATATCTTGAAAGTCACTGAATTTCAAATGTCAGATTTACAATGTTGGCCAATATTCGCAGATGTAATTTAAAATTAGTTTTTAAAGGTAAGCATCCAAATGAATTTTTTAATGGCAACATTGTACAGTTTTATTGTTTAGAGTACTAGTTTCATTTTTCTGGTCCAAAAAGTCAGAAGAGTTGGCAGCTATGCTCATTTCTCAAACGTATCCAACTTCCTCAATCACCCAACTAGATAATGCAAACATGCTCGTTTTTTTCCGTAAGTAATCTTCTTATGACAACTATATAATTAATTGATGCATATTACATTGACATTTCTAAAATTTTAGATTTTTATCTTGCATCTTAGAGTTAATATTGCAATATATAATAGCCAAACATTAAGAAAAACCAATGTAGCATTAACAAGACAAACTATTTTACGATGGTTATTGATAACTTTGTTACTTAAAACATTTATTAAAAATTGCTATTTAAATGGTCGTTAAAATGAAGGTATCTTCTCTATTAATATGTTAGCCATATAACTCCACTTATTCGAAAATGAAAATATCAGCCACCTTTTCACCAAAAATCATTAAAAGTAGAAGCTTTGATGTAATTTAGGCATTCTATAATTATAATTAAAAATGAAAGAATTAAAAATAAGTCATAAGAAATATTGCATAATGAAAACTTCAGTTTTCAGGAAGATGGGGGAGAACACATTCAAAATGTACACAGAGCTACTGGCATTGCATTATTAATGAATTATTAGGTATAATGGGCTCTATTAATAAATAAATGGGCACTCATTTAGAGTACAAAATTTTTTATTTTTACTTGAGGCTACCTTCTAATCTAAAACTATAAATTTTCTTTGAATTTTAGTTAAACCACTTTTGGGATTTTTGTCATTACTGACATTAATTTCATGTACTAATAATAGCAAGCATGCAGCATAACAATAAAAATATTTTATAATGGGTTCTCATTTATTACAAAAAATAGATATTTTTGAAAATAATAAAAAATAATTTATGCATGAGAGGGTTAATTACAACTAGGCTGTAACAAAACATTTTATTAAATTATATGATTTGCTACTATAGACTTCATTTAACTCTTTAGTTTTAGCAAAGGGGTTACATTAAAAAGTTCTCAGGTAGCAATGAATAAGAGGAAAAGAATTCCACAGCTAAAGAAAAATTACAGATAAAGAGCATGGAACACAAAAAACTTGATTATATTTGAAGAGTTTTTCTGTACATTAACAATACATTTTCGCTTTCTGATTCTCTTACTATCAATACATACCAAAGATCTTTCAATAAATGAAAGGGGATTCATTCATTCATACATACATTGAAATATTTTATTTGCATAAATGAAATTTGCTCTATCTTTCAAGAATGATATTTTCACCATCAGTAGCATTCTCTTAAGGTAACCTTTATTCTTTAAGGCTACAGTGGACTCTCAAAACTATTTTTTTTAATTTTCAATTAATTTTTTTTTAAATTTCTGGAAATAATAATATATATATCTCTTATTTCATATATTTTTTTTAAATATATTAATAGTTTTTGAGATACAGACTTTTCTTTTTTTAAGTTAACAAAAAATGGCAATATTTCAAAATGCTCCACGCAAAATTCTTTATGACCAATTTTTCTGATTTTTTGTTTAAAATTCTCTCTATGTATGTGTTAACAAATGTTGCTGAGCATTTTTAGAATATTACTTGTAAAACATTAAAAAAAATGATTTTAACTTAATTCTTTTGTACTTTCCGTTAAAATATCATTAAAAATTTCATATAATTGAAATTTTAAAAATGTACATGCGTCTAAAAAATTTATTTCTTGTAACATTTGTTAACATACATAAAGAGCATTTTAAACAAAAAATCAGAAAAATTGAGCATAAAGAATTTCGCATGGAACATTTTGAAATCATGAAAATGATGAAAATATTCATTCTGAGAAAAACAGGTTTTAGTAACTACAGTGGTTATAATTGCTTAATATTTTCCTACTGACACAGTTTCAGCTATTAAGGGATATAATATCATTTCTAGCTTATATGCAAGTGTTTTATGTTTTTATGGTAAATTCACATAAAATATGTGGCTTCGACAGTAATTCATGAAAAGGACGTGAAGTATCTGATTTAAAAAAAATCTTCTAAAAAGTAACATTTTGTATTTTCTAATGAAATTTTTTCAAATTTTACTAGAAATATTCATGGTATAAATACCTCTTATTGTACAAATTTTTGTTAAATATATTAAATATTTTTAATATTTTAAATATATTAATATTTTTTAATTTACGCTAAAAAGATTGGGGACAAAAAGCAATTGCTCTAAATACATTGTAAACAAACACTAAAAGAAACAGTTAAAGAATTTTTTTGTGAAATCACAAAATTAATTTCAGTGCAAAATAATACATTTTGTATGGTAAAACTAAAAACTAGGCTAAATTTTATGGATGTGAATCGGCAAAAAGTAAATAAAGGGGCGTGGCACAATCAGCTGATTGGACAAAAATGCTTCTAACTCCAGTAAAAATAGTCGAAATTGAAAAATTCTTTTTGTGTTCAATAGCAGGGAGTTCATGTAATGTTATTATGCTAAAAACGAAAATTCAACAATTTGATGATTTTTTGCGATTTTGAAAGTCCACTGTAGCCTTAATATACTTGTTTTAAAATCAGTTTAATGAATGCCAAGAAAATTTCTCTTTTAAATGTCATTTTGACTCACAGATATATGTTACTGATTAGATCGTTGATGAAGCAAATTTAATATTATATTATAGAGAAATGTCAAACAGAATGGAGTTTGTTAAATACAGTAGACTTCCTCAAATCCGCACAGCTTGGAAGCAGAGGTTGTGTGGACTTCTGATCACTGCTTTGTTTATATTTTTTAAACATTAATTTGAATGCAATTAATAATGCTATTGAAATTATAATGAATGTTTACAATGTAATAAAATATCAAAATAAGTAATAAAATAAAATAAAAATTTAGATAATTTTTTAAATGATTAAAATAATAAAAGCAAAAGTCAAGTTAATAATATATGATTAAATATTCATCAAAGATGAAATGTATTTTTCCTAAATAATTCAATGAAACTTCCTCAAAGGTACATTATTTCACATCACATTGGAAGTTTTATTTCGGGTTTAGCCAGACTTAACCCCAAAAAGCTTGATTAAATATATAAATATACCTGGTAAAAAGATTGTGATTACCAGTGATACCAACAATATCTTCAATTTTTTCAGAAAAATATGCATTATTCTTCCTTTATGAAAAAACATGAATTCAGTAATATTAACAAAAAGTATAAATTAAAATATGTATAGAATTGATATAAAACAGTCAAATTTTGTCCCTATATCAGAACTGAATATTTCATTCTTTACCAGGGGTGTAGTGGAGGGTATACAATGGTATATGCCGTATACCCTCTGGATTTTTTAATGGAACACCATAAACCTTTTGTTTCTCAAGAAAACTACAGTAAGAACACTCTAGAGTAGTGTTCATTCTAGGCCATTTTTGAAGGGTGCAGCACCCTGCCCTTTTTCAAATTTACAAAATGCACCCTGCCCCTTTTTAAAAGTAGTAAAATGCCCCACTGGTTTTACCCAGAGATTTTTAATAAATATTTTTTTTTATTCCATAGTGTTTCTAAATTTGTGTGCCTAAAAATGATAGATTTTTTTTCATTTCTTTAAGAAAAAGAACATAAAACTATTGAATCATGTTTTAATGTAATTGTATTTTTAATTTTTATATCATAAAATCATTCGAAATTAATGTTACTTGATTTATCATATTTAAAAATTATGTGTTTCATTGCTTTCTTTTTGCCCCTTCTAAAGGCAATAACAAATTTTTTCTGGCAGAAGTGCCCTTTTCTGCTGCAGTAGTGCCTTTTGTAGTTAATAGCACCATGCCCTTTTTATTTCTAGAGTGAACACTACTCTAGAGTATATTCCCTACCTTGACGTATACCCTCAGGTTTATTTACAACTGCTCCACTGTTCTTTACATCCATAAATTATGGGTGGATTTTAAAGAGTTGCAGATTTTAGAATTGTGGGTTTGAGGGAGTCTACTGTATTTGTTTTAAAAAAGCAATATAATGGTTAATAATAACAAAATATTTTTTTAACTCTACTGTCAATGACTCCTTTATTGTTACCAAATTAGCACAATTATAAAACTTTATGAAAATATTTTGTGTTGTCAGCAGAGTAAAAAGAAATTTTAGTTATTATGTAGATGTTTGGGATTAGGGTGAAAATTCACTTTCTCTGATACTATATTAAAAAAATCTGACTCCAACAGTTTCTAAAGTACATGGATACAAGAATAAGAAAACTAACTCGTTGCAAAACCTTTTATTCAGTGCAAATTTGCTTCAAATTATGTACAAAGTAGAAAAAAATGTATACAAAAAAGAAAAAAAAAGGAGCGAAAACAAATAACAAAACAAAAAATTCACATTCAGCCATGCCAGATGACTGAACTTTTACAAAATTGAACATGTACATTTACAAAAGCTCCAATTTTGTCATAACCGGGATCAATCATTTTATATTTGAATGTACCAAATAAAATAAATTAAAAAGTGCAAAACCTAATTTAGAAACGCACACATTTTTCAGTGATCAGAACAAATTAATGTATCAAGAAAAAAATTCTTAAACATTTTTTTAAAATAACATATATATTTGTCAGACGGTATGTCAAAAAATAGCATCTAATTAAAATTAATTTGTCATGAGTATTTTCTTTCTATGAATTAAAAAAATTTTGCATTTTGTCATATCTCAAATAAATGTAATACATTTTTTGACATTTTGAATTTTAATAAACATTCAAATCTTTTAAAGAGCTGACAGGCAGCAAAAATAATAAATAATTATAACAAGCAAAATTCAACTCAGAGTGATAACTAAACTCTTGTAAATGGATCATTCTTCAACTGTTCTCTATAATTTTCATTAGACCTATTAGACATTCTATACAAATAAGGCACATAATTTTTTTAAAATAATTATCAGATAGCTTTAATCTATTAACAAGGCACAATATATGTTCAATGTTTAAAATATTTTCTAATAAAATTTTATTAAAAATTTGATATATGCTTGAATAAAAATTTAGAATAAATTAATTAAAAATAAAATATTAGTTTTTTCTCCATTAATATAAACATATCTGCCAATCTTCTGGATGTTTTCCATATTTATCTCACATACATACTCTAAATAAGATAATGCTATTAATAAAATGCTTCCTCTTTGATCTAAAGATTGGCAATTATGTATAAATGTATATTATATATTTTATCACTTTCATTAGCTAATAAGTTTTCTCCCCAGTTTAGACTAAAAATCCTATAAGCAAACAGACACTATTTATTAAATTATTTGTCCAAGAAAACATTCAATGGAGTAATATCAAAACTATTTTTAACCCTAGAGAAAATGTTTATATTTCAGCATTATACAGAGAATATAAAAGCATCAAATAAATAGTTATAAGTTTTTCTTACAATTTATGCATTCTATAAAAGAAACCAGAGTTTTGGCACTTTCTTATAAGCATGTTTACTGTATTTGGCAAGGTACAAAATATATCTCCTGAGTCCTTATTATCTCAATGTGATTATTAGCAATGGCATTACAAAGCAAAACTAAATTACTTTTAGAACATTTACATTAATCTGGAAAACATGAATTATGAATAGGGGAAAATACAATATATAAAGTGTACAATATGTTTCTAAATAAAAGTGCACAAATACTTACATATTGCACCAGCATTTAACAATAATAATACAAAAGATTAAATATATTTTATAATGTTAATTCAGGATATATAAGTATAGAGCTGTTAATATAATAAGAAAGGACAGCTGGGCATAAAAACATATATGCACAGGCAAGTGCTTATGTACTTTCAAAAATTGTATGCTACATAAGCATACACATCAAAATGGATCACTTTGTTGTAAATAAAAATGATTTCAGGAACTTTAATTATAAAATTTTGTTCTTAAAAATTATTTATGAAAGTTATTTAAACATGTTAACTTTAACACTGCATAAATAATTAAAATAATCGCATAAGCTTAATTTTTTTTTCATTTTTGACACTAGATTTATGGAATTTGTCATTTTGAAGGGTTTTTATGCTTGGTAATTTAACGCTTGAAATTTTCCAAAAATATAACTTATTTTTATAGCAATTATTTGAAGGTATGGTGCACACATACATGTGTGTTTATTTTTTTAATACCTTATGTTATAATTTATTGTTTGATATGTTATGAGGAGCTAAATTTTGTCATTTTAGACCTAATGCTGACAAAATTGGATAAAATAACATATCACTATGAATTAACCTGCAAGCTCCTCTGATGATTTTGTAAGTTATTCATACTTTATTGATATACATTTCTGTTTTTCCATATTTCATACTTTACTCATCTTTAGGGGCTGTGCATATATAACACTATCAATTTTTTGGTAATTTTGGACCCCCTAATATCCTTCCGATATCAGACGTTATCATTTCGTGAAATATGAAGCATTTCATCATGAATCATGACATGAACTTCTTATTAGATAATTTTTGGCCTTATTAAGTCTTATAGTAAATGCATCAATATCCTAGTGGTTGCATAGAAAAATACAGTAAGCATACTTCTTTATGGTCACAATCTACATGGTTCAAAAAATTTTTAAAGACTTATTATTGAAATTTTCATTTAAATGGAAATACCTGATTGTTTTAGACTCCAGCAATGCCAAAATTTTTAATATTGGCAACTTTTGTAGATATTTTCATGGAGCTTAACTTGCCATGTGTTTAAAAGCCTAAGTATAAAATAGTCTCATTTCATTCATTAGTTTTAGCTATAGATACCTCCAAACATGGAAAGATGTTTCATATCACACTGTATAAAAGTCACCAATTACTTATTAGTTTTAAATGTAATACATATGTATATAATAACAAAAAAATTTTTAAGAAAATTTATGACTAAATACACTAAACTTATATTCAATGAACTATTACATAAAAGTTTTGCAAATATGCACCATAAATATAAAATTAAGTGACATTAACACAGTTTATCAGTTTAAGAGGAAATTAAAAATGTACCACCCAGAGAAAGAACATTTTTTTATAATTATTATTTATGAACAAATTATGTCTTAAGATTAATATTGAGAAACAAACTAAAAATATTACATTGTATGTTGTTTCTGTGAGTCTGTTACCAGATCTATAAACCAAAGAAGACATTTACTAGGCTAATTTATTATTATTATTATTTTTTTACCAATTTCCATTATATATTAAGAATAAAAAGCAATACAAAATTTAATTAAAAATATTAAGTCAACTTTGTAGTTAGTAGTTGCTGCATATTTTCCAAAACACAAGGCAACTGAAATGAAAACATGTATAAGGCACTTGTAGATCTAGAAAACTTTATATGAACACTAAACAAATTTAATTTATGAAACTTAAGAAATGGAGCAAAAATTAAGGAGAGAGCTCTCATACTTTCAAATTTAAACAAAAGTCAAAGAAATTTCAGAAATATGAAAAACACAGCAGAAATAATGAGTATACATTAACAATTAGTTTATTGAAGGACTGTTAATTTAAATGATAAAATTGGAATAAAAAAGAGATTGAAACCATAAAATATATTTTTTCTGTAGTCCAGTAATTTTGAAATATTCAAGGAGCAACAGTTAAAATTGGAGATATACAGCTAACTTTATAAAAATATTGCACTTCTTGAAATATTTTCAAATTGCTATCATATAAAAGCTCTTTGCTGACAATATTTCAGTAACTTCAATACAAATTTTCATGACAAAATCTTAAGATTCTGAAAATTAATTTCAAACTTTTATTTATATAGATTGTCAAAACATGCCACATCATGGCCAACATTTTTGTTTTCAAACACACAACAGTTTCAAACTCAAAAATAGTAAAAATCAGCGATACTAAAGTTGTGCTATAGAGCTTCATTTATACCAGAAACTGAAGGAAAATATATAAAAAATTATGTTGGTTTTTCAGGATACATAATTTTTCTTTTGTGAGTAACAAAATATGTTGCAGATAGTCACAAAATAGGCATATTTTAAATTAAATGTACTAAATGTATCTAATTGTTAAAAGAGAATGTGCCATTTATTTTATTACGTCTCTTTTTAAGTATCTAATTTTTTAACAAGAGTCTGGGTCTCATGGACACAGAATTCCAAAAGCCTAGTAATACCACTGCAAAATATTATGCTTAATAAACAAGATGCAATAACAAAAATTACAAAATCATACATTTTACAGATTTTAAATCTTGGGGGGGGGGGGGGGGGGAGGAGGGAGGTGATTACATAAAGGCTGCTAGATTTGTAACAATATTATGGCACACATTCTAATATTCAGTGTAAAAATTCACAATTTTCAAGTACACAAATTATCCGGAAAATATTGAGAACTGTGCTATTTTAGTTCCAAATATATAAATAGGTATGTCCTTAAATAAATATTCAATTACATTTTCAAAATGTACCAACGATGATGGCTATCATAATATTTATACATCACTTAAGAATGCATCCAATAAATTTCAATTCCAGAAAATATTTGGGAGAACAGTATTTTCAGAGGACATTTGATGCATTTTAAATAGTTTAAGTACAATTACACAAACCTTATTTCTATTGGTAAATCATAAATAAGATGTAGTTTGTTTTCTTTAAGACTATAAGAATTTTATTTGAATTAAGAATGGACCATATTTTAAAAATTATTTCATGAAAAAATTTAGGTTAAAAAAAGGGAAACATTTTTGTAATGTTACGCAAATTGGATATAATAAAAAATTGTAATATACATTCATACTGAAACTTATTCACAGACTAGATATAATTGTATAAATTCTCTTAAATAACAGAGTATTGCGAGTCTGTCTCGCTCACTAGGAATGTTAAGAGAAAACATAAATTATTAAATCCAAATAAATAATTTAAAGAAAAAAAACTGAAAACACTGCTAAATGCCCAGAGGGATAATGTAAACAAAACTTTGGGACATGAATGAGCAGACAAAAAATCAATATACATGAGGTACGATCAACAGAAAACATACAACTAAATGACATTCACACATAGTTAAATAAGCATGAAAATAATGTATTAAGGACACAACATAAAAATATGAAAAACAAAATATGCAATAATACAAAGCAAAATGAAATCTCTGAATAATAAAACTACAAAGACATATTCTTCTGTATATTTGTATTTGTACTTAATAGTTTGTACATCAGCTCACAAACTTATTTTATGAACACCATAAGAAAATATTTGGTTTTGATATGTTACATTTTACAAGGTTCTGTGAACATATAATTTCAAAATTCTCTAAGTTGAGTTTTATAGAATAATTTCTTGAAGTGTACAAGTTTCCTAATGTTTCATATTAATCCAGCAAAGAAATATACAATCAGAAACAAACTGGATATGGATTATTTCAAAACTAACTTCCAAAAATTAAACATTTTTTACTGAAGTATGTTTAAATTATTTCAATCAATCAAACATAAACAAGACTAGTATTTTCATTGAAAATTAAGGACTTTTAGATAGTTTGCTATAAACATGAATTATTACATAATAGGAAAATATTTACAATATCAAACTATATAAATATATGGCATAAAAGGGAATTTAAAAGAATAATTTTAATGTGAGTAATATATCAGTATCTCAACATTAACATTGAGACCAAATCTTCTGCTATTTTATAACCTCTTTACAACTTTATTGAAAAGTTTTCCAATCATTTTCCAGTTTCTTGATAATCTTCATTTTGAAAAATCATTTTTTAACATCTCAAAATAAAACATGCAATGAAAGTAAATAAAATAACTTTAACAACAGATAAAATAAATTTAACAACAAATAAAACAACTACCAAAACTATTTTTTTTAAATCAAATTAAAGCACTAAATGAAGATTAATATTTATCAGTAATCTGAAATTTATTTCAGAAATGATTCAAGTAAATCTGTAATTAAGGGACTTCAACGTTAGTTGTGAAAGCCATATGTTTATTATAATATATTGCATGAAACAATTTAAATTTACCAAGTGTCCCAAAAAATGACTTTATTTCAAAATTTGTATTTAATTTAGATTACTTTTACATTAATTTGATATTAATTTAATATACTGTGTCTCAAAAGTTGTTGTTTGCCCCAGTACATTGCAGTAAACAATGCATTTCTATAGCATGCTATTTTAAAAATATTCGTTTCCTAAATAAACCCATCATTTTTGGAACAGCCAGTATATGTATCACAATAAAATAAATTAATTAAAAAAATCAAAATAAGACACTAAATGAAACTAACATCTTTGTACTAAGCAGTTTCTGGATATTCTAGGATTTATTTCAGCAGCGATATCAATCTGCAGATCAGGGACCTGAGCCATACTTTTATTTTCATCTCACTTAACTTTATAGTCTTAGGTATACTACATTTCACAATTTTGTTACTTTTAGTTTTACCGGATATTTAATTGATTCAGGAAATTTAAATTTTACATTAAACCAATTTTATACAATCTAGGACTGCTTATTGCCAAAGTTCTGTACCCAAGTTTCTTCTTACAGGGAAGGGTCTGCTGCTAAACCTCCTATTGTCTCACTAAATTTACATCTGTAATTTGGAGATAGTCTCTTGTATTCAGAATCCCATTATATCTATGACACATTTTAATCTAGAACAGGCATGTCAAACTTACTTAATACAGAATGCCATATCATGCATTTTATACATAGCTGCAAGATTACTACAAAAAAAAAAAAAAAAAAGTCTTTATCATCAGGCAGAGTGGAGTTTGTATACACAAAGTACAACCTTTAAAATAGCCACATAAAATATGGAAGATATCCACTACATAAAAAATAATAATATAAGCATAAGAAAATTTTAAAGGTAATATTTATTATGTAAAATACATTAGTTTTGTATTTTCAAAGTTTTATCATTCAGTGAAATACAAGCTAAAATGTGCTGCCAAATGCAATTAAAAAAATTCATTTTTTTTTAAATTAATTTTCTAATTAATTTTCTGTACTGAAATTACGCTTGAAAATAATTGAATAATTAATATGCAAATTCTCATATTAAATATTAAAAATATGATTTAAACACAATCATTTAAAAATTTAAATCACCTCTGAAATGATGCAGAAATGTGTCATTAAGTACAAGTTTCCCTTGATTAGTATGGTAATTAATCTCTCAATATTACCACACAAATTTTAACTTACACTAAATTGGAAAACTGTGATAAATCAGCAACCAACTTTTTTACATGTTTATGAATATTGAGTTTCTGAAATTTTACAACAATATTGCTTTTAAAGGTATATACAGATATTCTATAGACATACATACATTAAATACAATAGACTTAACTGGAGTGAAAAATTTGCCAGAGCCAAGAATCTAATCCGGGACTTCTACCACTATGCCACTCCAACCGATACCTGGGTCTGAAATTTCCCACTAATAAACAAAGTTAGGGAAAGTCATCAAAATCAATCCAGGTATCAGCCATAATGGCTCAATAGTAGAGCAACAGCCTAGTATGCATTGGTGCTGGGTTAGATTCCTGACTCTGGCTAATTTTTCACTCCAGTTGGGTTTATTGTATTTAATGTATGTACGTCTGTAGAATATTTGTATGTACCTTTAATAGCTGAATACAGACATTATTTATGTGTGTGTGCATGTTTTAAATCTAACTTTTGATTGTTTAAAAAGTACATATTACAGCTTGATTTGAAATTTTTGAAAAAGTTTAATTTTCATGAGTTTCCATTAACACAAACCTATGAGCAACTTTATTAAATAACAAACGAAACATTAAAAAGCCATTTTTATTTTTAATTCTGCATTACTATGATTCTTTGGGTTATTTACATTAGCTTATTTATTTGGCTTATTTAATTTTTATAACATTGCAATATTAGATTTAAAACTTATTAGAATACAATTTTATTATTTCAAATATATACATTTACTTATTTAACAAAACACTTAATTGCCAAATGCGCAAATGTTTCGATTTTTTGGAATTTCTTTATTTAGTTATTTGAAATTAATATTTGATTTACAGGATTTTAATTTTACAGTTTTTCAACTTCATAGGTTTAGAGACTTTCATATGTTTTGCAAGGCTTTCATAGCCATATCTTAATTTAACATCTGCTAATTTATCCTACATTTAAAATTTAATCTATCAATATTGTAGTCTCTGTAAAACAAAAAGTGACTTGTCTTAATACATCTTAATGCATTAACGCCTTAAATATTTTCTACATTGAAATTTACATTTTGGATTTCCCATAATTTTTCAAAGAAGAGTAATTTTTATTTTACTTTATCAATGAGTTTGTCTTGTGAAAGAAAGTTTATTTTTATTTTTACTGGTGTGAAAGGTATTTTCTTAGTCTAGTGACTTAATATGCCACTGGGTGCTAATGGGTTAATAATGTCTTCCATTTTTATCTTTATTAAAAGTGTGTCTGTTTGAAATTAAAACAGAACTACAATAACCAACCCCCTACCCAAGTCACAGCTTCCAGTTCCTCGTGTTTGTTGAGCTATGTACATTGAATTCCAGGTATGTGCAAGTGATTCAGGATTCGATGATTCAGGATAAAATAGATTACTTTTTTTATGAGAATGTGTTGCAAGTTTTAACTAAATTGATAATCAGAAATTTAAAATTCTGAGTCCCTGGTGTACCAGGAGAGGCCTTGGGCTGTCCTCACAAATTTTTCAGCTTTGTACATGCTTTAGATTTTCTTAGCCACCACAGACAGAAACAAAGACAAAGCACAACTTTCTTTTATTAGTATAGATAAAAGGACTGTAAATTGACTTTCGTCAATGTAATTTTCATCTTCAATTAAGTGTGTTTATTTAAACTGGTAGAGAGTTTTAACATAATTCCCTCTATCCCAAATTGCCACATTTACGTTGAAAAGTTTCCCTCAAATTAGTTGCTACATTTCAAGTAGGTGGAGTCATAAAAAACTTCCGATGCAATTTAGTAGATAGACACCTGTAAATTTATATTACAATGAATACAACAAAGTATATTAGGTGTTAGAAACAATGTTAACCTGAATGTGAAGTAATGAGAATAACAACCAATGTGATTCAACTTAATAAAACAGTGACGATAATTGTAATTATGAATAATAATTTAGAAAATATCCTAAAGAAGGAAATGAATAATAAAAAGGAAGGCTGCATTGCAATTTTTAAAGCAACATTTGAAAAATGTTAAACTAACTCATGGTGCTATAAATGCTGCAATGATTATAATTAGCTCTTTACATACTTATGTCCAGCCTGACTGAACATCATTTTGTGTTGCAAAATTTCTTTTTGGCACCAGTATAAAAGAAAATAAATTATGTCCTATTATAGCAATTATAAATATCAAAATTACAACATTTTTGATACTTGGTAATTGAAAGTAACTTCTTTTGAAAAAAAAGAGCTGATAGAATTTGTGCAAGAGAAGCTGGAGTTAAAAGGGTTAATGTTTATCGTAGTACAATATGCAATTTGTGGAAGCAGCCAAAAATGTCGAAAACAAATAAAAATGAAATCTATAATGTAAGTTCAGAAAAAAATTGATATATGTGGACGAAAATTTTTTTTTTCCAGCAATTGAAAAAAATCAAAGATGTCCCAATATAACGAGACTGTGGAGCTCAGCATGTGTTGTTAGATTCCTAAATCAACATTATACAAGATACTCAAGAAGAAAAAATTTTTGAAGTGTATTTTATCCACGATTAAGCCAAGTTTAACAGAAAAAAAAAAGCTCAGCAGAATTCAATTTTGTTTACAGTATATCTAACCTAATAAATTTTTTTCAGATATGTTGGACCTTATTCATATAAAGGAAAAATGGTTTAATATTAGGAAAACCAGTAATTTCTTTTACATCACTTTAGATAAAATAATCTTTGATACACTGCAAAAGCAAAAGGTTTATTACCAAAGTAATATTTATGGCAGCGGTGGCTAGACCAAGAAAGGACTCAAATTGAAATGAAATATTTGCCAGAAAAATTGGAATTTGGCCTTTTATATATTCAGAAAATGCAAAAAGAAACTCATTATGCAAAGGTTGACAACAGTTGTAGAAATAGCCATCAAAGAAAAAACATGAAAAATCATTATAGAAAAAGTTTTGCCTGATATATTTGAAAATTTTTCAAGTAGTGAAAAATCAAGTTCAGTATACATACAACAGGACAATACCAAGTCTCATTTCACAGTGGATGAAAGTATCACAGAAAAATGTTTAAAAGATTTATGTGTGGAATTTGCAACTAGAATGTCAACCTCCCAATAGTCTGGATTTAAACATACTTGATCTTGGGTTTTTATGCAATACACTCATTACAACATCAGATGCCCACAAAGAATACTGAAATTTAATTGATGCTGTTCAGGTCACTTTTCAAAATAGAGAAGTAGACAAGCTTGACAGTGTATTTTTAACTTTACAAAATTGAATAGAAAAGATAATTTCAGGTGGAGGCAACTCGTACAAAATAACCCATCTCAATAAGGAAAAACTTCATTGTCAAAATCTTCTGCAAAACCTTTGCATGTAATCGTGGAGCTATATTATGTGCAAGAAATTTCTTAAATATAAATTAAAATTGTTTTTAAATTTTGCAATTAAAATTATCTCAACTTGGTATTTTCATTTTTTAATTTTCTCAAGTGTAACACCACTTTTGGGACAAATTTTTCTAAGAAAATTTACAAGGTTTGCATGCTCTTAAGCCAAGCCCCATTTCGTAAGGGCTCTACTACCACTATACTAGAAAGATCATTTTCTTCCTAATGAATTCATGATTCATAAGCTAGAAGATAATTTTATGCAATTACTGGTAGACAAATCCTTACAAAAAGGGACTATCTTAAGAATGTGTGAACCTAAGATTTTTTAAGCAAATTTGGTACTGTGAACTGATATATCTGTTCACTAAGCTGTGGGTTTTACTGCATAGTAGCATCACTTAAATTAATTCTACCTATATAATCCAGTTTATAGAAATTAAGTTATGATTAATACTCTGGAGGCTTATATACCTATACGTAATAAAAAGAATTATATCATGCTGTAAAAAACACTTTTTAACATTTTTTTTTAAATTTACAAAGAAAACAACGTTACAATTTTTCCCTTTTGCTCAGTGGTCAGAGGGTTAAGGAGGGACAAAAGGAATGCTTAGTTAGTAAATGTTGTTGATTAATAATATAGCACCCTAAAATCTGAGAAAAATGTTCAAGCAAATTCATAAAATCATGAGTATCAATTATCAGTACAAAAATATTCAAATGTAAGAACTAATTTGGCACAGAGGGAGTAAAATGTATCAGCGTATGAATGTATCTGCAAAATTGAAACAACAACATGTTTACTAACCTAAATAATACAAATAATTGAGCTCGTGTACAAAATCTCATGTTCGACTATGCATGCTACAACCAAGGAGCCAAGATAATACCCCCCCCCCCTCCCTGAAAATTAGACAAGAGCTTTAAAAGGTTATTTTTTGTTAATTTAAGCTTTTAATTATTGTTAATTAGTGCTGTAATTTAATAGTTTTTCATCATATTTCTTAATACTTAATAAATATTGTAGGGCACAGATAAAGTTGTCAATGAGCCATGTGTTTGACATGCCTGATTTAAAATCAATTTGCATAAACATCTTATTACACATGAGATCATTATTCTACCAATTACTCAAAAAAATAAAATCTTGAGCAGATAAAGTGCTTCTGCAAAAAAAGCACTAGTATAAATTTGCCTACAAGACATATCTAGTTTAAATTTTCTAAATATTTATTTTAAAAGTCCAATATCCTAATAATTTTTGTTTGGAAAAAAAAAAAATGATCATTTTATTGTACTTACAAGACAGCTCACCATCCACACTGTCCCTACTGATATTTTTTCAATAAACAAAATTGCAGAAAATTAAAGATAAAATTGAATGTACTAAGATATTATATATATAAGGTTTTTTGGGAACTGATATCCAATGTAACCTCATAAAAATAAATTATACCAATAAATATATTTTAATCAGAAAACTAATCTTAAACTAATGCTATTTCTGACAAAATGAATAAAATAAATTTGAAAAAATTAGGTATGCATGAAAAATGACTAAATAAAACGAAAATTAGATATAATGGGAAAATGAATGAATTAAAAAAGTAAAACTTCTTAGGGGAAAATTAACATGTTAAATGGATAGAAACTAATGCCTTTCCTTAATTAAATGAATTAAATTCAATTAATTCTGAATAAATGAATTTCAATTTAGTCTATTTTAACACAAAATGTAACACATTAAGAACATGTGCAAAAACATGCTTCAGAATAAAATATTTTAAACAGTTTAATAAACTAATTCTCATGGTAGAATACATTCTGGCAGTTCCATAACTCAGATAATCTGAATTCATACCAGAAAATTTGAATAATATATTTCAGTTCATTCAAATACAGAATGTTTTATTACATTAAGCAAATATTGATTCAGATAATTTGAGTTCATACCAGAAAACTGTTTAATTAGAAAATAATAAATTTCAGTTAATTTAAATACAGAATGCCTTATTAAATAAAGCAAATATTGATATTTTAAATTTGTGGTATGAATTTAGACTATACAAACTAAAAAATCCATTAAATCTGAAACACTGTAGGATATATGCTACCATGGACATTAGAGAGTTAAAAAGGTATAAGAATGGCTATAAACTATACACAGAAGTTTTTTAAGTATGTAAATGACAATGGGCAAAATTAAAACGGTTATTAAATAAAACAAATATTGATATTTTAAATTTTAGGTATAAATTTGGAATGAAAAAATGCATGAAATATGAAACACTGGTGGTAACATGTATGCTACCATGGGCATTAGAAGGAGAGGGTTACAAAAAGTATAAAGGAATGGTTACAAGCTATGCACAGTGATTTTTTTAAAATGATGTATATGGCAATGGGCATAAGAAATGGCAATGGTTATTAAATAAAGCAAATATTAATATTTTAAATTTTTTTGGCATGAATTTAGACTATTCAAATTAAAAACAAATTTGAAATACTGGTGGTAGCATATATGCTACCAGGACATAATCAGGGTTAAAAAGGTATAAAGGAATGGTTAAAAACTACACACAAAGATTTTTTTAATGATTTATATGACTATGGGCATAAGAAATGGCAATGGTCAGAAGTGCAAAAATCTAGGCACCCTCTCACTACTAAAATTTAAGTTATTTTTCATCTAATATTTCGTCAAAATTTTTTTGCAAGAATGCTAATAATATTTAAACAAACAAAACTGATAAAATTTAGTGGTGCCTGCGCACTGGCACCTAGATTTTTACACTCAATGCAATGGTTATTAAACAAAGCAAAATTTGATATTCTAAATATCTGGTATGAATTTTGAATATTCAAATTAAAGAACTCATGAAAATTTAAACACAGGTGGTAGCATGCAATGGTCATCAGAAGGTAAAAAAAGGCATAAAGAATGGCAATAAGCTTACAAAAAGTTTTTTCTTATGATATAAATGACAATGGGCATGAGAAATGACAATAGTTATTAAAATCAAACATTGATATTTTAAATTTTTGGTATGAATTTAGAATATTCAAATGAAAAAAATCCATGAAATTTGAAACACTATTGGTAACATATACGCTACTACAGATATTAAAGGGTTTAAAAAGGTATAAAAGAATGGCTAAAAGCTATACACAGTGTTTTTTTAGTTATGTATATGGTAATGAAAAAAGAAATTGCATTGGTTATTAAATAAAGCAAATATTGATATTTCAAATTTCTGGTATGAATTTGGAATATTCAAATTAAAAACCCATGAAACTTCAAACACTGATGGTAGCATATATGCTACCATGAGCATTAGAGGATAAAAAAGTAGAAATGGCTATAAGCTATACGCAAAGATTTTTTAAAATAATATATATGACTATGGGCATAAGAAATAACAATGGTTATAAACCTTTTCACCATTTGTCCCAAGATAAGTCAGGATCTAAAACACTGTTTCCCGATACCTGTCACCAGTGAAATTGTTAAATAAAGCTAATATTGATATTTTAAATTTCTGGAAGGAATTTGCAATATACAAATTAATTCATTAAATTTGAAACACTGGCTGTAGCATATATGCTACCATGGATTCTAGAAGGTATAAAAGAATGGCTATAAGCTATACACAATGTTTTTTAAAATGATGTACATGACTATGGGCATAAGAAATGGCAATGATTATTATTAAACAAAGCTAATATTGAAATTTTAAATTTCTGAAAGGAAATTGGAATATTGAAATTAAAAAATCCATTAAATTTGAAACACATGGTAGCACATATGCTACCATGGGTATTAAAGGGTTAAAAAGTTATAAAGGAATGGCTATAAACTATAGACAAAGATTTTTTTTTTTTAATGATGTACATGACTATGGACATGAGAAATGGCAATCAAATAAATCAGAAAGACCTTCCCCAGCGTCAAGAGAAAATGAATAATTGTCTTCAAGCTCTAAATTTGGAAATGGTAGTTCAAGGTCTTGATCTTCAGTTTGCAATAGGAAATTTCTACTCAAAGGAGCAATGTCATCTTCATCAGTAATAAATGCATCCTTCATGAGATGTCCTGAAATTAAATTTGTTTAAATAATCAAGAGATAAAATTTGGCTAAACAAAAAAGAAATGGAAAGAAGATATTTTGACAAAATAAAAATCCTTCTTTAGGGATAAATCCCAAGTTTCAAGCTTTGCCTACCATTAGGAATCCTGCTGTTGCTAGACGCTAGTCTTTCAGACAATGCAGATATGCTTTTTCAGTGAATGTTCGGCAATAGCGATGAAATGGGATACCCACCTTGAGCGATAAATGACTTCTCATAGTTGGATCATTGAAATAGAGGCATATTTTGATGCGGATTAAAATTATTTTATGATTTTTTTCTTTTTTTTGAATAAAAATGTCTGCATGGAATAAATTCTTAAAATATCACAAAATCAGAATTTTGAAAATAACAAAAAAGGTGAAAACAGCACATCTGCAGAAGAATCTCATCCCTGTAATATATATACAGTAGACTCCCTGAAATCCGCACAGCTCGGGACCAGAGGTTTTGCGTATTTTAGAATTTTGAGGATTTCTGATCATTGCATTGTTTACATTTTTAAAACAGTGATTTGAATCTAATTTATGATGCAATCGCACCTATAATGAATGCTTACAACATAATAAAATATTAAAATAATAAAAATTTAGATACTTTTTAAAATGATTAAAATATTAAAAATAAATGTCAAGTTAATAATTAGTAATGCATGATTAAATATTCATTATAAAAATGAAATGCATTTTTCCTAAATTATTCAATACAACTTCCCTCATAAAGGTACATTATTAATTCACATCAAAATCATACAATAAGAAAGTTTTATTTCAGTTTTAGCTAGTCATAATAAACAAAAAAGCTTGATTAATACATAAATATTTGGTAAGAAGATTGTGATTATCAATGATATCAGCAATATCTTGAATTTTTTCAGAAGTAAATTTATTATTCCTTCATGAAAAGAAACAAAATTCTGTAATATTAACAAAAATTACAAATTATAATATATTGAATTGATATAAAACTAAATAGTCAAATTTCATCCTTATATCTGATCTGAATATCTTATTGTTTACATCCGTAAATTATGTGCGGATTTTAGGGATGCAGATTTAAGGGAATCTACTGTATATAAATTTAACATAAAATTTATAGTTCCATTTTCACATGTTTTAAAAGAGCAATACCATAGAATCTTGAATGTGAGCTCTCTCTTTTCAAAAGAAAAAGTAAAAACAGTTGAATTTAAAAAAGATGGGTTATAAACCAGATTTGTTATTTTCATTTTATTAAAAACTTATCATTAATTTAAAAGTAAAAAAAAAAAAAAAAAAAAAAAAAAAAATCAAGTCGATTCTTCTGAATTTCAGGATTTCTGCTTAAAAAGTAGAATTATCTAAATCTGCATTCAATCTTTTTTCTCTTTCAAAGCACACAAACTTTAAAATCCTAAAAAAATCCCCCCCCCCCTCCGCTGCTCTATTTGTTATTTTATTGTAATAGTAATCAATTTTCTCACTCCACAAAAAATTACCACTTCCTCATTTGTTGTACCTCTTCCTCCAATACTAAACAAGCATAGTTTAATCTCTAAAACTCTTTGATAAAAAAGATTTGTTTTATTTATGACAACTTGTTATATGATAACAATAAATCTATCACTCAAATCATTCCCTTCTAAAATTTCGGCTAATCTCCCTTTGACCTCCTATCGCTTCTCCTTTTGCATCTCAAAGTTTAAAATATTTAAGAATCTGTATTTAAAAAATTTATTTTATATTTAAGATTTTGTTATAATAATCAATATTTAGATAATCACTTAAATACCCCCAGAAAAAAATGCTCCCCCCAGTTCTTTTATCAGTTTTACCCTCCCCAGTACATGAATTTTAAAATGTAAAAAATAAATAAAGGACATTCTTACATGTACATATGTACAACACCACATCTTATACAAATGGATGCAGGAAAACATACCTTAATTCAGCTACATTTTTTTTCCTCTATTAAACTTGCATACAGTCTAGGCAATGTTTATCCAAAAATTAAAGTCTCATGATGAGATACCAACTAAAGTTTTTCAAATAACAATCTGGACACAAATTAGAAGGATAATTTTATTTTATACAATAGGATTTAATAAAGCATACTGCAAATACAATGTATAAGATTGATTCTAATATTTCAGGTTTCTTTTCTTTTTGAATTGCATATGAACTGCTAGTAAATAAAAAAAAGTTCAATAAAGATGCACTATACAGATTGGAGGAAATAAAAATAAGTAAGAAAAAAGTCAAAATAAAGCCTGCTGATATGAAATTGAAACATACTAGGGAAGAAATTCATTTTATGGTTATTTACATTATTTTTTGTTCTTTGAAACATTTTAGTAACAATAATTAAATAATTATCTAATTTATTTCTCATTTTGAAGGAATAAAATAGACATTTTGAAGATAAAGGAGTAATTTAAAAGACATTTATTATTACTAGAGAGCAACAAATAACATAGTTTTTCTTAATGAGTTTTAAAGATTTTAAACATTATATACTGAGCAAGGAATGAAGGAGAAAATGTAAATTTTGGAGAAATGAGAGTGGCTATTTAGATGATTATTTACTTATTATTGCTAGAGATCGTCCAAAAATTCAGTTTTGTTTTTGGCTCAAAATTGGAGTATTGCCAAAAATTCATTTTTCATGAAAATGATGCTGAAAATTTAGCCAGACTGAAAATCAACCAAATCTGGATTTTTTTTTAAAATTCGAAATTTTCAAAATTACTCATTGATTTGAGCTATGATGCAATTTACTTCAATGAATTTCATTGCTTATAATTATCAGTCATGAAGGACTCAAGATGCAGGTGTAAGTTTATAAAGCAAGCAATGGATATGACTAAACTTTTGCACATGCTTATTAAAAACTGCAGACATAACAGGAACAGGAAATATTTAGTTTGAAACTGCAGAAGTGTTTCAACTACTCTTTGAGAATCTCTCTTCTTCTCTCTTCTAGTATCTAAGAGATGATCATTTACAAAAATCATTATAAAAAGATAAATAGAGATGTGAAAACCTAAAACTAAAATATTTTTTATTTAAATGAAATTTGTATAATTAGGAGATTTTTCTGTGTCATTGACAAATTAATTATATTTTATATAAAAATAAAAAGTTTTGGTTCTAAGAAACAGACAGCTAGCTTGGGACACACAAATTATTAGTAATTCACTGATAAACAAGGTTTCTGTTTCTAACTAAGTACATGGTGACTTTTATATTTTAGATGGTGCTGTGAAAGAATATGCCATTAAAAAGTTTCCATCACCCACAGATTTTTAAAAAATTAAAAATCTTGAAAATCTGAATTTTGTAGTATTTATTCAATACATATACCTTATGAAATTTATCATTTGGTTTTTTAGTAATGACAAACTTTTAAATAAACACTTATAAAGCTTAAAATTAATATTTAAAACACTGAAAGTATGCATTGTTTAAAAAGTTTCAGAAAAATATAGAATTTTTTAAAAAGAAATGATATTAATACGAAATTTCATACTTGATGTAGTGGTAAATGTCTTATCTGTGGTTGCTCTCTTATAGGCCATTGTTCCTAGTTATATTGACAATTTAAAACAGACATTAATCCATTTATATCATTACAATAGTATAAATAATCTTTTCTTGAAAAAAAATTTCAAATATTTCTTCTGTCAGTCTCGATAAATATATATCTTTGTATTGTTTTTCAGGAGATTCCAACCTTGCAATCTTGATCCAAATAATTCTGAGTTTTTTTTTTTTTTTTTTTTTTTTTGATAAATTTAAATCTCTCACAAAATCATTTAATTCTTTTTGAGTAATTAGATGTGGTTCTTCATTTATGCCAGGAGAATAGTTCATATCAGATGTAGAAGAAGTTTCACTTTCATCAATTTTCATATTTACTGCTGCATCGTCATATGTAAAGTTCCCTAGAAGTTTCAATATTTGTAAATCATCATTATGTAATGCTGGTCACATTGCTGAATCTAAGTTCGGGTACTTAATTTTATGTTTACTTCTTGCAGAGAATCCTTTAATTTTTGTAATACATTAGTAGCAGTCAGTTATATGATCCTTTGGCATGCGCCATATCATGGGTATAGCAAAGGACATGCACTTTTTTGTACTTTTCATCCATGCCCGGTGGTTTGTAGCACATCGTGACAACGAGAATGAGGTGACCATTTCTTATCTTGTTCACCTACTTTATATCCAAAGTACATACGATAGGCAGTAATTATTAACAGCATGAAAGCGCATCAATGCTTTTTTAAAGTTAGCTCCCTGCACACATAGCAAAAAGAATCGGGTTTATTAATGCATCTTCTAGACATGTTTTACATATTGTAGAGGAAAACAGGATAATTATAATCAAAATTTAATTAAAATGTCTTACAGAACAAAAGAAATAGTAGTACACTCGCCCCGAAAGTTTCAACTGTCATGGATTTGCGTTAAAGTCAAATACTGTGGGGGTGGATAGAGCTGTCTGTTCAAGATCGCTAACATAAAATTTATTAGGGGGACATCTGTTTCTTCTCTCTTGCTGTAACTTCTATCATTGTAATAAGAAAAGGGAATGTTTGTGTGAATCAAATACACGAAAGAGAATAATATAATATAATTATAATGCCTATACGATGCCTACATACGCCAAAACGTATAAATGAAATTTCCCAAAATTGAAGGGTGATAGAAAATTTTAACAAACATATTCTTTTTCAGCAGCTTGAAATCTATAAAAAACACCCAACATATATAAAGAAACAGAAAATTCATTAAAATTTGTTTATCAGTGTTATTTATAATTAATAAATACATAAAATTAATTATGCATTTTTTCTTAATACATATAATTAATAATTATGTATATTTATGTATGTATTATTACTTTAAAAATTTTTTGAGCACTATTTAGTTTTTTGTTTTCAGCTTAAAATACAAAAATCACTAAAATTCGGTTTTGGCCTTAAAAACCTGTTTTAATCAATCCTTAATTGTTACTAGAGCAAAACAAATAGGACAAGAATTTAAAATTCACAAGATTTTAAACTTTTAATAGTTTAGGTTGTCCCAGGGGGATGGGGGCAGAAAAGGAAATCAGATACTTAGATGGGTGTCATTTCTTTTTAATTCTAAATTCAATTTTTTGTGCACAAAAAAAGTTAGGGTATGGTTTTATATTTGTTAATGGAGCAGAAAATCAAAATTGTTTAGAAATGGAAGGAGGGATGAGTTACAATCAGAATTTTATGGTAAATAAATGCATAAGAGTTGCAAATTTCCAACAGAATTAAAAATAGTCCATGACAAGATTTGAATCAGGGATGTATTGGCTGAAGCTGCCAATGCTCTTCAAACTGAGCCATCCCAGACAAATACAGGAATATTAATTAACCCAACTGACCTTTAACGAATACAGAATTATTTTACAAAATTCACAGAATTAATCTAAAATAAATACATAATTTGAAAATAAAATAAAAGCTTGGGGGCACAAATATAAGAAAAATAAAACACTTACCTTCACTCCATCCCGTTCCTGAGGCATATGAAGATCCAGTTACGAATCCTAACAAAAAAAGGAAATACATTTTTTCAGAATGAGTTAAGGAAAGAAATATCAACCCTTTGTAACGCCTTTGTCATGTCTGACATGACATCTTTCTGTGTAAAATTTGTTTTTGGCAACAGTAATGAAGGATAATAAAATTTACTTATTTTATTAGTCTTTTTGATATAGTCTACTTGTAATTAGCTTTGTTTTAAAAAATGGTGCCTACTGAATAAAATTTATGTAAGAGACACTGGAGTCGAAAGGATTAAATGGTGCAATATATTAATCTTTCACTTGATTTTCAATGACTTGGATAAATTAATGAAACTATCAGATAATCAAAAGCATGTAAGTAAAATCATTTTAATTATGAATCTACTCTTACTCTAATTTTTCACATGAAATTATCACTAGATGATTTAAAGTATAGAAACTATAGGTCCTCTTATCACTTCATGTAGGAAAATCTCACAACAGAATAAATCAACTGTTCAGTCACGTCCACTGACTGTGCAGAATTCAATTTTTGAACTTTAACTCAACGCAGGCCATCTGACCAGTAAGCAGCAACAGCCACTTACCTAAATAGCACAACAATATTGCTCAAGCATGATGTGCTTTTGTGAAGGTCAAACATTTTTACCATTATTGGTTTGTAATCTAAAAAATTTAAAAAAGTTCAACATTCAGTCATATATATATATATATATATATATATATATATATATATATATATATATATATATATGTATATATTGGGATGCAAGAAAATTTTTGACTTCCAGTTTTCAAAGGATTTATATATTTTAGAAGGTCCTGATCACAATTCGTCAGATTTTTGAAAATGTCTGAGTGTGTGTGATAAAAATTTTGTGGGTGCTCCATCTCAAAAACTAATGCACAGAATTTTATAAAACTTTACATAAAATTAGACAATGATAAAAACTAGAGATGATTAGTTTTTGGTGCATATCGCTCAACAGGTAAAACTGCTATGCTCCATTATTCACGATTTTTACAGCAACTCTGTTTCAAAAATTAATGCACAGATTTTCATAAAACTTCAGATTTAGTTAGTACATAGTATAAATTAAAGTTCTTTTGTTTTTGGTGTTAATTGCCATACATATGGCACTGCTATTCTGCATTTTTCAAGATTTTCACAATAATTGTATCTCACAAACAAGTGCATGAATTTTCATGAAATTTCAGATTCAGCTAATTCCTGACAAAAATTGGTCCAGATTAATTCAATCCCTACTGTCAGTTCACACTCTCTCTATATATATTTATATGTCTTGTTCAAATTTTCAATCGTTAAATACTTTTCATTCTTTGACTCACATTCAAATACTTTTTTTAACTTGTAGTGGATGACACTTGATATTAATACAGTTTTTTTTTTTTTTTTAAATATAAAGTAACTAAAATAAAATTTTTCTTTGTTGACTTAAGTAGGAATCTACTTTTTTTTTTCAGTGTATATCACCCAACAGGTGGCACTGTTACACAGAATTTTTAAGAATTCTGCAACAGCTGCTGTAACTCGAAATCTAATGCACAGATTAATTTTCATCAAATTTCAGATTCAATTATAAGTTGACATAATTTGTTACTGATTAGATTTTGGTGTAAATCACCAGATCCGTGAAACTGCTATGCTGCATTTTTCAGGAAGTATTAAAATGTATGAGATAGAAGACTGTTTTGGGATTGTCACATCTGACTGGTTTTAATCAGGCAATAGCAAGAACTGCACATATTTAATTTACTTATAGTCAAAGCCTATGATTAAGGTGAGCTTGCTCCATTGTACTTGGTTAAAGGCTGATAAGTCTTATCAATTTATTCAGATATGCTTATTAATTTTGCTTTATTAAATCCAAAGTAATCATGTGCAAGTTCATAAATGTTGTATCAATTTACTGTTGCAATAAAATACTTTCTTTAAAGAGCTAAATATATCTTTTGTCACAGTTCTTGAATGAAATTAGAAAAAATATTTTGCATGTTATGAAACACTTTTATATATTTTTAATATTGACTTGGGAGTTTTTGAACCATATTTACATTCTAATAATTATTGAATGACATTTAGTTTTCATTTATCTTTTATATGTTTTTTGCATCCATTGATGTTAAAGAATTTTTAAATATTATTGTGATAATAAAATGTCAGTAATTTGAATTATTTAATAAGATACATACTTAATAGAATTTAATTGTTATTTATTCTGAGTTACTAGTTTACTGTTTTTCAAATTATTTAAGGCATTCTTTTTTCTCATATTCTGATAATTTAAATCGGAGCTGTGGAGTCGAAGTTGGGCCCATTTTTAAACAAAAGAGTCAGAGTCAATAAAAAACAAGCTGACTCTGACTCCGGCTTTTTTTGTTAGATAGTTTGAAGTGAAATTAAATCAGTTATATGTAATTTTAAATCCATAAGAGGAATTATTGTTATTTTTTGCTTATATCCAGCTACCCAAGGCTACCCATACAATTTATTGTATTTTTCATTCTTCCCATTCATAGCTGTTAGAAATTGCACACATGATTTATCAGCCTCTGAAACTAATTACTTATTAAAAATATACCAGCAGTTATAAAAATCTGTTTCCAAATAAAGATTTTAGTTACTTTGTTAGAAAATTTAATGGTGTGAATTTGTTCTTAACACCTTTCATTGGGAAAATACTTAAAGCATATTTATTTGTAATTACAGTGGAATACCAATCATCGGAATTCTAATTAACTGAACTTCTAAAAATCCAAACAACCATTTTTTTCATAATTTTTTTTAAAACTGAACATCTTATTATACAAACAACCAGTTTTTCTCATTTTTTCTTTTTCAGGTTTGGCATGAAAAATCAAGTCTTTGATTAACGTACTGATGAGAGCAGTAACAATGAAAAGTAAATTGAATAAAATGAAAATTAATGTTCTGAAAATGACCTAGGTCCATTCCATAAGAAAGCCTTTGAACGTTTGGAAACACATATGAAATGGCTCAAACAGCAGCAGAATACTGATCTTATTTAACTAATGTGTTTAAGAATAATTCAAGATACAGCAGTATTGAAAAGAGCATGCAACAATATAAAAAGCTTTTTGGATTTATGCTATAAAATTTATAAGATGCTCAAACCTTTTTCAATTAGTAAACTTCTCCCTCAGTTGCTAACTCACTTTCTTTTCTGCCCCAAGTAACTCTTCAAATCGTTAGAACCCCATAATATATATCAAAAATAGACTATTTTTGATAATCATCAGTGCATATGTTTGATGTTTCTGACACTTAAGTTTACACCCAAACACCATAATTTCTTGTTTGCTTCAAATCCCAATTAAATTCAGAAGTAACTTGCTACACATGGCCCAATTATCAAGTATTTATAACTTTTAAGTCTAGGAGAGCATGAACACATAACGTATAAGCCAATTTTCTAAGATTACTCATGAAATAATAACATAATAAATAATAACAAAATAAAATCTGTCTTGTAATAAAATAGTTTCTGCAAGTGGTGATCTTTTAGAATTTTAAATTCATGCAAATTTTCATGAGCAACCCTTGTGGGAAACAAAAAGGATTGATATAATGAAGAAAAAGGTTTTGAAATTTTCAATAATAAATTATTTTATTGATAATTAGTCAACTAAATAATACGGGTTAAGCATGAGATGTTTTGTAAATCAGTAAAAAAGGCATATAAAAAAGCAAATGCTGAAATAACGGAGAACAACGATTTGTAAGTTGCATGCATGTGGGAGAAGAGTTTGCATACTTTTTTTTTCTTTCTGTTGACAATAAGAGTAAATCAAATTAATAATGTAGCAAATATTAACCAAATCTGATGGGATTTAATCCAGTTGGAATACTTAAAAGATCTGTTAACAGAACAATCTAGATTATTTAATGTTTGTTTGCACACTATATTATACAAGTGTTTTGAGCAAATTCTTGGTCACAATGGTCGTTCAGCTTAATAAATATTATTTAATCCAAAATAGTTTATATTGTTTCCGCCTTTAAAGTTTAATTATATTTGCAACTAAATTTTGCATTAAGATAGAGGTGCTTAAGGACAATTATGTAAATGGAATGAGCTTGATATAATTTTTTTTTTAATAGAAAAGTATTTTTTTTAATTATTTCTTAAAAATTTAAAATAATTTAAATGTGATTATTTTTTATTGACTTTTATGTCAATTACTTTACATAGTTAAAAGGAAACTTCTAAATAAAATATAGTACAAATCCAAAATGTCTGGATAATTATTTTTAGAATTATTTTTCTTCAAAATTATAATTAAAATGCACTGATAATTTTAATTAAAAAAAAAACCTGAATGTTTAATCAAAATTTTACATAAATTATCAAAACAGTAGTATTAATTAAATATATAACTGCCATATATTTACTCAGATCCTAGATTTTTGATTGTGTTCTATTTTAATTTTGTTTCAATTAATAAATAAAAATCTATTATAAACAGTAGACAATAATGAACATAGATATTTCATAAATAGTTACCATAATTTAAATGCAATTGATTTCAGTTAATATAATACTGAAGACACTTCTGCAGAAGTATTAAAAGCTTTTAGAAAACTTATGCTGCAGACTAAAAATATATATTTATATAATACACTAATGTGATGATTCTGGGCTTCCCATCCTCCAGAGAAACAAACTTATAGTGAAAACAATGTTAAAAAATTTTGTTACTTTAACTTATGTATATATATATATATATATATATTTATTTATTTATTTATTTATATATATATTTATTTATTTAATTTATTTATTTTGTACATTCATATAAATAAAATCTCAATTGTTCTCTATATCTTATAGACAAATTGCTTTTATCAACCTGTTTTCCCTCATTAAATATACTTGCAAAAAAGAATTAAAAAAAGGAAGGAAGAAAAGAAAGAATTAAATATCTCTTATTTGTAGTCATAACAAAGCTTTGAAGTGATATCAAGGAATCTTCTCAACATAATTTAACACAGAGACATGCAATATTTACAATATTAAGCATAGATTCAGCATGTGAATGGAAATACAACATTTTCTTCAGCTTTCCCCAACATAATAGGTAATTTGTATATAAAAATTCCAGTTTAAAAGGATGTTAAATGTACAAAGACACAAAGTTTGTGCATTTTATCACTGCCAACAAACAATCCATCAACCTGTTAATAAAGATCATTAGGCAAAAGACAGACACAGGATTTTATGTTGAAAATTCTTTCGGGGACAAATAAAGGAGTTGAAATATTACGCGTCAAGAGCCTCAGCCATCCTAGGCAAAAACAAATTCAAATGAGAAATTCAAAAACAACCTGCACATAGGATTAACATTACTGAATGGGTATTTTCAAGTAAGTGAAGAGTCCCCTTAACCCTAAAATGCACATGGTAACATGGTTTCAAATTTAATGGATTTTGTTTTATTTTTTTTATTTAGATATTTCAAATTCATATAGACATTCCATAATTAAAATTTATAATTGAAAATTTCCAAGTATGAATTTGATTCAGAGTCACTGACTCAGTCAGTGAATACAATTCAGATTGCTATGAAAAGAATTTAAAGAAAAAAAAAACACGAACCCTGCTTACCTTCGCTCCATGCACCTTCAGAACATAACTGGGCAAATGTGGAATCATTTTCATATCCAACTGAAAAACAGAAAATAACCAAGTATTTATTAAAGTTTTATAACACTGTAATGAAATATATATACATATATTTATATGTACCATAATTGTCTTCATCCAATTCTTCTTTAATAAATCCAGCTAGACGGTTATTAATAATTTGAACTCTATAAGAACTTTCATAGAATTCAGCTCTCGGATGTAAAATGTCTACAAAGGATACATCTTCTGATAGTAAAAATGCTGCCACTTCAGTAGTTTTACTAGACAGAAGAACTTTATTGCCCTATAAAATTTAAATACATAAATTTATTTATATTTACCAAAACAAAATCAAGTAATTTCAGAAGTAAATATTTTCTGGTGACGAATAACAAATTAAAAGAAGATATGGATTTACAGGCATCCAAACTTAGACAATTTAATTTCAAAATGAAAAGGGGGCAACTGATACATAGTAAGAAATAGTTGATTATTATTGAAAGAACCAATTGTTAAGCACAATTAATTGCTCATATTATGAAACAATATTATGAATTTTATATTCTTGCACACTGCATATGGTGAAAGTAGCCATTGTTAGACTGACTGTTTTAATTCAAAGAATAAAAAAGTTTATTTCTCGAATTTTACATTTATTTTTGAATATTTCCTTGTTTTTATCACAAATTGTCTCTCATACGCCTTTATTTATGTTTGATATTTGAAGTAGATGAATATGTTTGAATTAAATTTAGCTATTTATAAGTTCTTGCTCATTTTTTGAATTTAATAAGTACTACATTTCAGCAATATTTATATTAAAAAAATATTATAAATAAAAATTGAATATACATTTTTTTAATAGAAATTTAATTTGTGAAACAACTTTAGACAAAAGTATTTAAAACTCATTAACTCTTTTAGATATAATCTTATAAGACAATTGGCATAAGCAGACATATGGCTTAAAACAAGAAATAAAGCATTTTATATTTCAAAATTAACTGGTGGCACTTTCATAGCAGAATTTTTAAAGAAAATAATGTGTATCAACTTGTACATATTTTTACAGTATTAAAATTCATTATTTACCTCAAAATGTACAATTTGGCTTTTTTTGTGTTATGTGTAAAAAATGTTTAAAAATGTTTAAAATAACAAGGATTATTTATATAAGATAAAAAACAATACCATAGCTAGGTTACCCTGTGGGAGGTTGTTTTTCACATCAAGAAACATACATAGCAAATTTATCTAAAATTATCTTTCAACAATATGTCTTGTTTCTATGAGATACTCAATAACATTTACTAAGTTTTCTGATTTAGTATACATTTATTTGATTTAGAAACCTAAAATACTATTGTCAGATATGTTAAGTACTTCAAACAACAGTTGCAATAACCTTTTCAGAATAATTACAAACCAATATTATGTTTGAACAATCTAAAATAGTTTAACAGTACTAAATTGAATATTTAGATGTAAATTGATTAATGAATGGCAAAATTTGCAATCAACATCAAAAATCAATTCGCTGCGTGTTCCAATATTATGTTGTACAAATTTGGATGAGATGGAGAAACATAATTAGCCTTGGTTAATTAGTATCATATAGTTTCACTTATGTGTGTTAAATAACTTTGAAAAAATTCGTATTCAAGGTTATTTTACAACCATAACAATACAATATTAAAACAATACAATACTAGCAAAAGCCATGCTTTGTTTGGATTCACAAAGCTATAATTCATAAGATAAATATTTGAAATTAACAATACTTTTCTTACATTATTTTTGCATCTTTATTAAGCAAAAACATTATTTTGTATTTTGGCGCATTTTAGTTTTAGAAATGTAAACTCAGCCAAATTCCATAAATTATTTTTAAATGGCAAACATGTTTAAAATAATACAAATATTGATTATTTCATAATAATAAATATGTTTCAGTTGGTTCATTTTTCAACCTTTGAATTTGAATAACACTTTACATATTGAATTTAACAATTTTATTTGGTTCAAATTCTTTTGTTGCCACTTTACAATATATATATAATTCTTTTAAAATGCGTAAGTATAATCTCTGCAAATGATATTACATAATAAGAATAAAATGTGCATTTGAATTCTTAACACTAAAAAATACTTTTATAATTGAATGTAAATAATTTAATTTTCACAAATTTTTATTCATTAAAAATATGAAATAATTTTCATAAAAGGTATTTTAAAAATTTCATAAAAGAAAGCGTGAAAGTATAATATGATTAAAAGGAATGGACACCAAAATATGCACCATTTCCAATCAATCTTAAAGTAATCTATGAAAATGTATATTTTCCTCTCAAACAACATACAGGGTGGTCATAAAAAAAACTTTGCAGATATATGGAGCTCTAGCAGCCAGTCCGTTCAACCGATCGAGGTGAAATTTCAGATATAGCTATTTTCAATGGCGACACCCATTTTTTTTTTCAATTGCAAAATGTTCAGCGCATGCAAAAACTGACAGGAAATTTGTCACACCCTGTTCTTGCCACTTTCCGGCCATATCTCCATTTCTATAGTCAATCTATCTTTATTTACATTAACCTAATTACATCCATCCTATTTTACATAATTTATTCATTTATTATAACCTTTAAAGTCTATTATTTACCTTTTTATTAAAATACCATTTTTATCTTTTCATTCAATAAGTTTCCTTTTATTAAATCTGGTTAACTTTATTAATATCTCTTTATTAAAGTTCTCATTCATATAAACAATAGTTACTTAACTTACCTTACATTTATTTCCAACGATTTACCTTTAAATTTCCCGGTTTATTTTGATTGTTTTTCTGTCATACTCGTATGCAGTCGGAAGCTGTAATGACGTGTTTCTTGACCGTCACAAGGTGACGTCATTTGTCTACCGCTCATTTCCGGTATGACGTTTTGTCACGATGGTTTCTCATTTGACCACTGCTTCATCTGTCCTTTTGCATGCGTAACGAGTACCTTTTTTTTAGTTTCCCTTTGATATAAATACTGACAATAGCTTAGATCCTTGTCTTAATGTTTCAGTATGAAATGATTACGTTCGTCCTTTTTCTGTTTAACATTTATGATTTGACTTTTAGTTTTGTTCCATTTTACAGGCATGAAAGTAGGAAATGAGAAAAAAGGTGGTAATTTTTCTTCATCTACGCAGTGGCCCCAAACTCGTATAATTTAAGTGTCATGTTAACAGTTACATATACAATCAAATTAAATGTAATTGCACATGCTACTGGTTTTTATTTTAATAACTTAGAAAATATTAAAACTTATCTTTACTTCAGACATACATCTCGAAAAAGATATCCCAGAAATTATCCTAAAGTTGTATAAAATAGTACAAAATATTCTATTCCATAAAACTTCCTTTCACTTTAAATTTTTAAAGTACGTATATATATATATATATATATATAAATTCTCGAAAGCATTTTGAACATCTTGATTTACATGACTTTCAGATGCTTATATGATATAAGCTCACCTTTCATTTTATGTCTCTTTTTCACTGCAATTCAAGAGCAAATTCCAAGGATTTGAATAGACAAAATGTCAGATTACAAATTTTTTCAGTCCCCCCCCCCCCCCAATATGATTCTAAAATTTTCTTTGCATTTTTGTATTAATCCAGATAATGTCCAAAATTGCTTTAAAAAAGGTGGAATTCCTCCTTTAGGAGGAACTCTTTCATGCCTGATTTTACGTGCTTGTCAACGTGCCGTACTTTTAGTTTTGTTAAGTGTTTAGTAAAACTAATTTTACTTGAGACCGAGAAGCAGAAGTGTGGTGTTATCTCTTTTGATGTTTTCTCCACTTTACTGTGAGCGATGTTAAAGGCTAAAGTCCGTGAAGAAGGGCCGTCGTATTCGAGCTGAGTTTGAAAGCTTCTCCGTGTTTATGTATGAAGGCTGACAGCTGGTGAAGTGGAGGAAAGTTTCACGATGATAAAATTTGTTTAGTCAGTAGTTTTACTCAGGTGCACTACTGCTCTTTTTGAATCAGAGTTATGGCTACAGATTGTCAAGCTTTCAGATGTAATATTCCTTGTTTACCGAAGTATAATTTTTGCCTGCCATGAAGTCAGTTTATTTTGTTTCCTGTTTTAATTGTTTAATAGATTTAAATACCTTTGTTAATTATATTGCTTTTATCTTTATTTCTTTTTAAATAAACGTTAGTTTTGTTTTTAACTTATTTGTATTTATTTCATGAACATACAGTATTTTAGTTATTTAATTTTCCGGACTTGAACTTTTTACAGATTTAGGGACTAAGAGCAAAGCTTTCATTGTGCTAGTTAATTTTAATCTCTGCTAATCTTTAATATCCAAAATTTAAATCCGAAAGAGCGTTGGAACGGTATGGTTATTGAAATAAATGGATGCGTTATGCTTGCACAGAATCAGCTCTACGAACGCCCCCCCCCCCTCCCCAAAAAACATGACCAAGGCGCACAAAGAAAATTTGAATACAACAGAGACAAAATACCAATCATGGAACATTGTTTGCCAGATAGTCAGTGTAGAAAACGGATAAAAAGTAGGATGGAATGTTAGTTCTTCAGTCGGAACTCGCAGATGCCAACAAAATGACTTCATTCGTGGTGAGTTGGTAAAACTATTATCAAAATGAGATGAATGCTGTGATAGCCTGGCGCGTTTATCGTTGAAACCATCGCCAAATACGTGGCCTATGCATTTCACAAGCTCTTCGTGATTTAATAATGAAATTTGAAGAAATTGGCTGCACCTGTGATAGTCTGCGATACGGACAACCAACTGTTCATGAGGATACAGTTATGGAAGTGCATCCCATAATGACCAGAGGACGCATGCAAACTACAAAAGGTGCATCTCGTGTATTTGATATACAAAAATCAATGGTCTTAAAGTTACTGTGCTCTGTAATCCGCATGTTTCTTTACCGGTACCAGCGCATCCAGATGTTGGAAGTGAGAGACCATCAACAACATACAGACTTTGTTAATGAATCTCTTATCCAATATGATGGAGATAATGATCGACCTCTTCACATATGAACGGACAAGGCATATTTCACCTTAACTGGTAACGTCAATGACCTCCGTGATCCCCCGACCTCATTCCTATGGATTTCAGGTTTGGGGATATCTAAAATCTACAGTGTACATGTGCAATCCGCAAACTTTTCCGGATTTGAAAGATTCTATTAAACGTGAGATTGCAAACATTACATCCCTCATACGATGTAATGTTCAGCTATATTGTCCGCAGTCACCACCATGCAATGTTTAATTGCCTGTGATGGCACCCATGTGGAAAATGTGTTATCAAAATAAAAGTTTTCCCCGATCTGTGTTGTAATAAGAGATTAGTGTAATGACTGTGCCATATGCAAATTTACTACTTGTGCTCCAATCGTGTTTTTTTATAGGGGGATTTTTTATTGGTGTTTTTTTTTTCAAATAAAAGTTTAATCCGATCTGTGTTGTAATCAGAGATTAGTCTACTGACTCTGTGTCATATGCAAATTTACTCCTTGCGCCCCAATTGTTTTTTTTATGGGGGGGGGGGTTCGCAGAACAGTTTGTGTGTGCATAACGTGTCCGTTTCTTGCTATACACGTATGGTTCCAACGCTCTTTAGGGTTTTCGCATGCGCTGAGCATTTTGAGATGAAAAAAAATGGGTGTTGCCATAGGAAAATTTCAAGTTCTTGTAACCGTAACCATAAGCGTCCTTTTTTTGCCATTCAGAGAATCTCGAGCTCATACCTCTGAATAGTTATATCTGAAATTTCACCTCGATCGGTTGAACAGACTGGCCGCTAAAGCTCCATATACCAGCAGAGTTTTTTTATGACCACCCTGTACATTTTTAATGTAAGAATGTTAAATGTTCTTTTACGGTTTGAAGTATAAATTCTGCAATTTTTTCCTATAGTCTGAAATGTAAAAAGTCACCATATTCATCTGCATTTCGTTCATTATATTTCCAATATGATGTAATATTTCCTTTAAAAAAAATTGTTAAGCTATTTATTTTATTTTCAGTTTTTAAAGAGAAATTTTGTATTGAAAAGTTATAGCATAATATTCATTTTTTCTTAAATTCTTCAAATTATTTTATATTCATTTTTCATGTGGAAATATTTTAATCCCCAAAGGTTTTTGAAATATTTTGGTAGAATAATGAAAATATATTTCATTTATTTAAACATGATTCTAGCTATAATTACCAACTCTGATTTATTTTTTCATCTGAAAATATTTGTGTTTCATTTTTTATTTGCAAAAATGCATCCGTAATAGAAAAAACTAAAATAAATTAACTAAAATAATCATTCTTAAGGTTATTTTGTAAAAAAAAAATAATGTGCAAATCTACCTATCATAATTTATTCTTATGTTTAATTCCAAGTCAAAATACTGAATAGTTTTTTTTTGTAAAGTATGACAAAATGTAATTTGTGTGGCCTAATAGAGGATTCACTTTGCTCATCCTAATAATGCATGAACATAACCATATAATACATTCAAAAATGACACTGTTTGATCATTTTAAGAAAAATCATGCTCAATACTGTTATTCACCATATTCATAAAAACATGCTATTTAATAATATAAAATTTTCGTTTGAAAAGTCGTAAAATCATAAATATTAAAATTCACTACATGATTGTAATACATAATAAAGGAATGGAAAGAGCAAGAATTCAAAATAAGAGAAAGAGAAAATATAAATACTTATTTTCATTTACACATATTTTATTAATGACAGAAATGTAGAATAGAAATATTTGCTTAATTTATTAATAGACAATTCTATATTTAAATAAAGCAAAATTTATTGCTGAAATTTTCTGATGATAATTCAGATTCTTGAACTAATCAATTTCTAGAACATATTCTCTCATGAGAAATAGAGAGTTAATTTGACTAATAAAGAGCTAAGTGAAGAATTTAGTAATGACTTTTAGAAATCTTTTTCAAATCTCAATAAATTAAAAAATCACTATTACAATTGTAAAATAAAATTTGCACAGCATTTATTATTTTTTGTCTTAATATTTTACTGAAATAAGTATGATATGAGTGCTAGCATTCATGTTATACATTCATGCTCTACTTGTATTACAGTAATGTTTTTCTGCAAGTGATACAATCTGATAAGATGCCACTCAGAAAAAATTACTTGTTTAAGTTCACTTGTTGAATTATATTGTTTACTGCCATCAAATTAAAACTCTTGAGGTTTCTCAAGGGTTTTCTATGGCATTAAAATAATAGAAACAAAGTAGGCTCTCTGTATCTTAACTCTTAGTGTATCCCTACATATGAATTTATATTCTACAATGTCTCCTAGTATGCTAAAAAAAAGTTCAGTTAGAAAATGTATGCCAGTTAACATTTTTAAGCAATTCATGCTTAATCACTGAAATGTTTAAAAAATTGTGTAGCCTTGTACATGATCCATAGAATTGATGCACACTATGCAACAGGCAAACAGTTGAAAACAAATTTTGAACAATTATCACTCATAGACTTATAGTAAACTCTGAAAACCACACACTTAGGGAAGGGTTTAATGCATTTTACATTTTTGTGGATTCGTCCCTTTGTTTAAATTTTATTTCTTAAAATCTGAGTATAAATCAGGAATTACTGCACAAAAATTATAATCACTATGAAGAAAAAAAAAAACTAAAAAAACAATGCACTAGTGTGAAATATTTAATAACTAAAATAAAATTTCATGGAGTGCATATTTTACTGATTATTTTATCATTTCAAACACTGACTTAACACAACGATAGTTTCAGTTTTGGTTTGTTATCAATATCTTTTTTTTCTCTGCAAACCACAACTGATTAATGAGATGATCCTCAATCTTTATGCTTTTAAAGACCAATTGACAACATTTGAAATTTTTCTTTGCACACTATTACAAAAATAGTGATTACTTTATGACATCAAATTGGTGTAATTCCCATTTTTCTTAAGACTAGTAGATTTTGAAAGATGCAAAAATTGCTTCAAAATTGCTTTCAAAACTAATATTTGTTGAACTTTTTGTCTTTCTTTTTTTTTACATCACATTTTCAGTTCAAATTTTGAGATTTTTGGTTCATTTTTTCCACTAAATGTAACAATCTCATAAACCCAGAAAGATCAATAGAAAAACCTGGAAATCCAGTGTTCACTCAGAACACAATCACCCCTGCACAGAACTGCACAAAATAATTCTGTGTATTAGCATGAATTCCTTAAGGGGACACAGTACCTTGAAAATGATCAAAGCATCAATTTTCTTTGTTTAACTGAAAGCTTCTTTAATCGTGGATATTTCGACACCTCATTTTTACCTATAGGACTATTTTATAACAAGATATTGTAAATTTTGTAAATAGATCCAGTGCAATTACCAATCAACTGAAAACTTTAAACTGATTGTTCTCCCTATTCATATTTGTAACCCTTTCTGGCACAGGCAAATTTTGCTCATAAAATAAGAAATTACTGATTGAATTTAATTGACGGAAATTAAAAACCACTTTTATAGAAATTAAGAATTCCTAAATTCACGCTGTCATTGTAAAAGCGAAATTTCTTTAACATATTCTTGGTGCCATTTGCAAATTTGGAATTAAAATTAGGTATGCCCGGATGGGCACACGGTGCCGGAAAGGGTTACAACTTGATTGTTCAAACAATACTAAGACTTTTTTGCTAATTTAGATAAAGGTTTGATTTTTTTTTTGTTGTTGTTTGTTTTTTGTGGTATATTCAATATTTTTGTGCATGAATTTAGCATTCAAGTTTAATTCATTTTTTTTAAAATATTTAAATTGAGAGTTTGTTGAATTTTCTTCATTTTTTAATATACACTGGACAAAAAAAATATTAAATGTAAAATCCCACACATCTAAAAATCCATGCACAGTTTTATGTAGTATATTCTAATGAATATGGGGAAAAAAATCAAAGCAAAAATATTCATATTTAAAAAATAGTAGAGATTTTTTAAAAAGTTATTTTTTTTTCATTAAATTTTAGTAAAATTGGCTGTTCTACAAGATTTTTTTATTATTATTATTACCTAATTTACTTTTTTAGTATTAAGTATTATGCACTCACATATATTACAGTATTATTCAAAATTGAAGAGATGGTTTCAAAGGTATGGGAGACCAGGGCACGTTTGCCATAAGGGTAGGTTGGCCAATTTGCTTTAATTCTCAGTCGAGTCACCAGATGTCACCACAAGTCCAGAAACATGCTAGAAAACCTGTCCCCGTACCCTTTCACGAGTTTCAGTTCTTTTAACAAAAGCAAACTATGAACAACGTTGATTTTTTACTTTCGTCGATCTCAAAGCAAATTTTCATTAGTGTGTAGAAAGTTTTAATGTTCTCAAGAAATACTTCACAAGAACAAAAGGTGAGCGACATTTTTAAAAGTTCAACTTATAAGGATTCTTTTGATGTAACAATAAATATTAAATTTTGTTAAAATATGTGTAGAATAGCAAAAGTATTTCAAACATGGCGAGGGGGCAAGTTGGCCCATTAAAAAAATATGTTAATTCAGCCTGTGATGGTTGGGTGACAACTAATAGATGCGATATGACCATCTATGATATTCCGGGAATTGTAAAAACTGCCCTTCCCAATACAGTAAATCCATTTAACATAATATCAGGTTTTCAGATAATTTGAATATGCCCTTTCAATAGGAATGTTTTTACTGACTCTGATTTCATGCCTTTGTATGTCAGTGATAGACCAGAACCTTCAAGAACGCACGACAAAGCAATTGGTAAAGCTTCTAATGAAACCCAGGTAATTATGGGTAGGCTTATTTCCATAGATGTACCTACTGCATCTTCTCTTGCTCCATGCAAGACAACTCCAACACCTGAGGACATTAGACCATTCGAAAAAGGCAGAGCCAAGGAAGACAAATGCTTTGAATAGAATGAAGAGACTTTCTGCAGTCTGCGCAGACACCCCTGTCAAATTAGCTCTTGAACAACAACAAAAGGCAACAGAAGAAAGAAATAGTGCCAAAATTAAAAACGATATTAAAAGAAGAAATCAGACCAAAATGCAAAAGGAAAGCAATCTGTGAAAAAGATTTTGTTTCCTTTTGATTCTTCACAGCCTGGATGTAGTAGTCTGAACCATCAAAAGAGGAAGAAGAAGCTTATTAAAGAAAGTGGCGATGAGGAAAACAAAGACAATATCTGCCTACCTTGTCTGAAGGAGTTAAATCTGTATATGCCTGGGGAAGAATGGATCCAGTGTATGAGTTGCAAACTTTGGGTTCATGTGAAATGTGTTTGAAAACAGGTTAATGGTTTATATTTTGAATGCATTCCCTGCAATGATTCCTCTAATTTGTAAACTTAATTTATAAATAATTCTTCTTTATACATGTATTAAAGTTTCTATCCACTATTATGAATTTTATTTAACTTCTAAATAAGCATAAAAAAGCAGCATTGCAGGCCAATGCACCCCACTCAATGGGTCAACCTACCCCATGCACGGGGTAGATTTGCCCATATGACATCACACCATAACTAAATTCATAAAGATCTTAAAATTGCATATAAACTAAAAATAAGCATTTTCCTCACTAGTTAAATGTATTAGGTATTGTAAAAATTATGACATATGAAAATAAACAAAATTTAGCTATTGAAAAAATTAACAAAAAAAAACTGGACCAACTTGCCCTGGTCTCCCCTACTGAGTCCTCTTAAATCCTTAAAGTTCTCAAATCCAAAGGGGCTACTTTCTAATACATTTTTTTTTTTTTTTTTTTTTCAGAAACACATGAAATTGGCAGTTGTTCTTATAGAAACTATGTAATTGAAAGATGTATTCCATTTTTTGATAAACACTTAGATTTTTCAGAAAATACTGTTTAAAAATAATTTCAGCATGAAACACCATGATATAGGAAAAAAACAAGTTGTCATGTGACCACAATTGCTTATAACTCAATAAGTAGTATATTTACCAAAAAATGGAAAACTCATTTTGATTCAAAATCCCTTAATTAGTCAGGTCTGCAAATTTTATACTTCTACATTTAAAAATTAGTCAGAAAGTTTCACACTGTTGATCATAAGTTAGAATTATCTTAAGTATATTTTTAAATTTAGTTATGCATGCTCCAGTAGAACTATAATATATTATGAGATTTTGTAAAATATAAGTTAAATCACACATGAGGAGCCCAGAAGCCAAGGGGTAAAATGACAAAATTTAGATTTTGAGTAAATTGAGTTCAAAGTTAAACATCAATTGTAATTGAATGAATTGAGATATGAAACTTTTGCTTATATCTTAATGATCTTTGAATTCTTATTTCAATAACTGTTTTAAAAAAAGTGGAATACAATTTTTCTTTTTATTTATAACTAAGCAATGTTTATCATCATTCGGCACTTGTATCCCTTGGCTTCCAAGCAGTAATGAAAAGTGCTTGGAAGCTAAAGGGTACAAGTGCCATATGAGCACAAGAAATGAAAAATTATGAAATAAAAAATTGTATTTATGAAAAAATTAAGAACAATGTTGATACACATGAATGAAAGGACAAAATTTTGTTTTAATATAAATTCTAAAAACGGAAAAATTATGAAATAAAAAATAAATTTAAGAAAAAAAAATGTGAACAATGTTGATGTAAATGAATGAAAGAAAAATTTTTTGTTCTAATATAAGTTTTAAAATTTTATAATAAATTTTGAAACAATGAAATTTTATATTTTTTAACACTTTCCAACAAAGTTGAAAAAGGAATATGATTTTAGTTTGTCTGTCCGTGGTCCGTGCCTTAACTCTCGTAAATATTCAATAAATAAATAAATTTGTAAATAAAATCAGGATTGCCCTGAAATTTTTGAGAATTATTCACATTTACCTCAACAGGAACCTATTGCAAATGAAGTTTCTAACATGATTAGTTTATTTACAGGGACAATCAAAAGTTTTCCATTAAATTACGGGTTATAAAAAAAATTGTTTCAAATGAATTTTAAAGATGTTATAACCTGTCAAACATATTAAAATTTATATGCATTTACGAATTGCATTAAAATAAACGTTCTGTAATATATGCGATGAAAAGAATAGGTATTTTTTAACTGACTTCCAAAAAGGAGAGGAGGTTATCAATTCGACGCGTATGTATTTTTTTTTTTTTATGTATGTTCACCGATTACTCCGAAACTATCCAACCAATTAACTTGATTTTGGTGTTAAATGAGAGAGCTTGCTCTCGAATTGGTACCACTTCCGTTTCATAGAAATATGTTCAGTACTTTTTTAGTAATTAGGCAAAAACTAATAAAATTAGTGATTTCTCGCAAATCAGTAATAATATGGATGTCGAATAAATTTACCGATGCCAGGATGGCCGAGCGGTCTAAGGCGCTTGATTTAAGATTTGGTTTTCGAAAGGCAACATGGGTTCGAACCCCACTCCTGACGTACGTGTATACAATAATCTTTTCCGTATTATAAATTTTAAATATACATTTAATAAGTTAAATACTAATTATGCTATTAGGAATATTTTGTATTTAACCGTTACCACAGAGTATCAGAGATTTTTTATTAATTCAATACTTTATCAGTGAAAGAGTACTCAAAAAGAGAATAGACTTGTGAAAAGTAACATGACATTGAATAAGTTCCCTGAAGAGAATGAAGTCCGGACAGCCGAGCAGTCTAAGGCACCAGATTTAATCTCAGGTTTTGAAAGAGAGTGTCGGTTCGAACCTCACTCCTGACATATGTGTATAGTATACAAAAAAGTTTTCCGTGTTACATATTTTTTTAAGTGACTTCAAAAAAGGAGAGGATGTTATCAATTCGGCGCGAATGTATTTTTTTTTTATGTACATTCACCGATTACTCCGAAACTATCCAACCGATTAATTTGTTTTTTGTGTTAAATGAAAGAAGCTACTCTTCCATTGGCACTTCTTCCATTTCATTGAAACTGGTTCAGTACTTTTTTACTAATTAAGTAAAAACTAATAAAATTAGTGATTTCTTGCAAACTAAAAGTGACATGGACGATGACTAAGCTCGCCGAATGGAGTGCTGCCAGATGGGTGAGCGGTGTAAGATAGCAGATTTGATTTCTGGTTCTTGAAAGAGATCGTGGGTTCGAACCCCACTCCTGACATACGTGTATGGTTTACAGTGATTTTTCCCGTATTATAATTTTTATTAACTGACATAAAAAAAATCGTTAACTTTTAACTAAAAAGAGAAAAATAAACTTTTCTACCAAAAATTGAACCGACTTCAAAAGCTATTGCAAAGTGAAAAATAATTTTTTTACAAAATAGTATTAAGAAATTAAATTAAGAGCGTAGTATTTATCATGCGTATTATTATATTTATGTAGATTAATTTGATTTTTTGAAGTCGATGCCAGCCAAGCCAAGTTCAAAATTAAAATTAATTATACAATGAAAATCGTAAAAGAATAAAGTTAAAATTTTAACTAAATATTAAATCGTAAAAAAACTCGTAGAAACTTGGATGCGTGTCTATTGGAAAATTACATGTAACTTGGCTTGGCTGGCACAGACTTCAAAAAATCAAATTAATCTACATAAATATAATAATACGCATGATAAATACTATGCTCTTAATTCAATTTCTTAATACTATTCTGTAAAAAAATTATTTTTCACTTTGCAATAGCTTTTGAAGTCTGTTCAATTTTTGGTAGAAAAGTTTATTATTTACAAGGCTACACAAAAGATTTACATTACCTAATGATAAAGAGGGAATTTTTTACAACATATTTTAATTATATTAAAATTTTCATGTATAATAAAAGTGATATACATTGCAGATGCTTAATATAAGTTATTTTGCGCATAATACGAAGTACTCAGTATTTACAGGGACACAAAAAAAAGATTTCAAACAGTATATTCTATCCAAAGTTCTGTATATTATCGATGATGATTAATGGATGGACGAAATGCCTTTTTAATTATGATTTGCGCTTTTAAGTTTCACTAAATTTATACATATTAATATATAGCTATAGTTCATATACAGGGCTATACAAAAGATTTCGTAAAGGTTACTGAATATGAGCATAATTTACTTAAAGATTACTTTTAAATAATTCATATATTTCTATGCTGAACTGCCTTCAATTTACTAAGAAATGCTTGCAAAATATAAATAAAATGATATACAGGGTCATGCACAAAATTTTATACATGGTCATCTATGGATGATAATTTCTGGAAATGTGATTTCAGTAGTCTTAAGAGTGTTTTAGTTTGAACTAAATTTTAGCTAAATACTGACGTATAATAAAGGTTCAAGGTAAACTACAGGATAAACAAAAGTATACAAGTGTTTCCATCTATTAGTAAAAACTGCTGAAACAGAAATTTCAAACTGTTATGCGTTTTCTTGCTAAACTAAATTTTCCCATTATGCAGTATATATATCAACCGACAGATAAAACATAGGGCTGTTCAAAATTATTAGAATACATGTTTGGCTACGGACAGTAACACTCTATTACCCTAAATAGCAAAGATTTTTAAAGATTTCAGAGAGTGTTGGAAAGTGTTCCATAATCTACATTTAAAGCATGATTTTCTTACATGTTAACAATTAAAATGCATTTATTTAATGTATAAAAAAGCAAATGGCCTTATAGTCCGGGAGCCGACCGTCGATTTATCTATGTATCGACTAATAGGACAAGACTTACATCAAAATGTAGGTCTCAATGTGCACATTAAGAATATCACTGGCTGCCAGGTCCTATCCTGCCGGAATGCAAGGCAGCCGCACTTTTATGACGTCAATTTTGAGTGTTTACCTAAGTATCGAGTACAAGGAGCAGACATACATCAAAACGTAGGTCTCAATGTGCACATTAAGAATATAACTGGCTGCCACATACATCAAAATGTAGGTTTCAATGTGCACATTAAGAATATCACTGGCTGCCAGGTCCTATCCTGCCGGAACCCGGTGGCAGCCGCACTTTTATGACGTCAATTTTGAGTGTTTGCCTATGTATCGAGTACAAGGACCCAACATACATCAAAATGTAGGTCTCAATGTGCACATTAAGAATATCACTGGCTGCCAGGTCCAACCATGTAGACAAATGTAGGTCTCAATGTGCACATTAAGAATATCACTGGCTGCCAGGTCCAACCATGTAGACAAGGTTCCTACATGGTTGGACCTGGCAGCCAGTGATATTCTTAATGTGCACATTGAGACCTACATTTTGATGTATGTTGGGTCCTTGTACTCGATACATAGGCAAACACTCAAAATTGACGTCATAAAAGTGCGGCTGCCACCGGGTTCCGGCAGGATAGGACCTGGCAGCGAGTGATATTCTTAATGTGCACATTGAAACCTACATTTTGATGTATGTGGCAGCCAGTTATATTCTTAATGTGCACATTGAGACCTACATTTTATGTATGTCCGGTCCTTGTACTCGATACATAGGTAAACACTCAAAATTGACGTCATAAATGTGTGGCTGCCACCGGGTTCTGGCGGGATAGGACCTGGCAGCCAGTGATATTCTTAATGTGCACATTGAAACCTACATTTTGATGTATGTCTGGTCCTTGTACTCGATACATAGGCAGACACTCAAACTTGACGTCATAAAAGTGCGGCTGCCACCGGGTTCCGGCAGGATAGGACCTGGCAGCCAGTGATATTCTTAATGTGCACATTGAAACTTACATTTTTATGTATGTGGCAGCCAGTTATATTCTTAACGTGCACATTGAGACCTATGTTTTGATGTATGTTCAGTCCTTGTACTCGATACATAGGTAAACACTCAAACTTGACGTCATAAAAGTGCGGCGGCCATCGGGTTCCGGCAGGATAGGACCTGGCAGCCAGTGATATTCTTAATGTGCACATTGAAACCTACATTTTGATGTATGTGGCAGCCAGTTATATTCTTAATGTGTACATTGAGACCTACGTTTTGATGTATGTCTGCTCCTTGTACTCAATACATAGGTAAACACTCAAAATTGACGTCATAAAAGTGCGGCTGCCTTGCGTTCCGGCAGGATAGGACCTGGCTGCCAGTGATATTCTTAATGTGCACATTGAGACCTACATTTTGATGTAAGTCTTGTCCTATTAGTCGATACATAGGTAAATCAACGGTCGGCTCCCGGACTATTATATGTCATTGGTCACGCTTCTGTTGTAGACATTTAATGGATACAATTGCACTTATACCTTTCGGCCTCTACGCGTTTCACAGTTTTGGGAAAGAAGTTAAGTAACTGACCCCTAAAACACAGTATATAATTGAAAAATCACTCATACCTTCTTACCTACAAATAAATAGACTTATTTCCAGATAGTCTGTGCACTTAACTCATTTTTTTCAATTTTGTCACTTATGCCTCTTGGCTTCTGGGCTCCTCATATATGGTTATGCAAGGAATTTCATGACTATTTAAAAATGATTATTGCTGAAAATACATTTTCAGTTTGTTGTATTTATTTAGTGAAATAAATTTTAATTTAATATGAGGCATGTGTAAAAATCTGTAGATAATATGTACAAAAGAATCTATTTAAATACCTTTCAATATGGACAGTAATTGTTGGAATCTGATATTTGAAATGCATTGTCTATTTTTTAATTTTTACATTGATATCTTCTTTCACATTTTTGGATAATAAAGTTTTATTACAATATTCTTGAAACATTAGAAGATGTCATAATTTATGCTTGACACATGCTTTTTATTCTTTGTTTAGTATTATGTCTGAAGTGAAAATTCTGATATAGTGGTAATGTGTCAGAAAAAAATTCATGCAGAAATAAAATAACAAGAAAATTAGTTTTAAAAGATTCAGAACTGCTTGCTAAGTACAAAATTAGAGAGAAAGAACAAACTTGATATCATGATGCAGGCATGATGCTTTTAAAATCAAATCTGTTGTAAGAAATTCTTGACAAAATTCTGGAGCTTTAGATGAAAATAGAATGCATTAGTTTAAATATATATGTACTTAATATAAAATCCCAATTGTAAGCCTATCTTTTTCAAAAACAGTTAAGTAGGGGGCTTATAACCAAGATTTTTTTTTATTATTATTCCTTAAAAAAACATTTTTATCATTAATTTAGAAGTAAAAAAAAAATAATACATTTGAGATTTTTTTTTTTTTTTTTTTTTTTTTTTTTGTATATATATAAAATATCTCAAGCCATCCCCACACACAAATAAATTAAAAACTTAAAAAAAAAAATTCAATTATTTTTCATTTTGTTAGTTGGTAATAATAAATAATGAATCATCTAAATGCCCCAAATTAATTGCTTTGCTCCCCCTGCTCTTTCTGGTACCAAACACACATAATTTAACCTTGATACCTCTTTTACTTTATTTTCAACCCTATTTATTGTTACAACAACAATAAATAAATAATCTAGCATCTAAAATACCCCCTTCTCAAAAAATATCTTTCTCTCTCTCCTGTCACAGCTATCTCAGAGTTTAAATCCTTAATATTCTTTAATATTTTTTTGCTCTATTTGTGATTTTGATGCGACAATATTTAAAAATAACCATCTATATTATTTCTCCTTCCTGAAACGTCTTTTTTCCTTCAGCATTTGCAGTTTAAAACTCTTAATATACATATTTTTTGGTTGTTCTGTTTATAACTTTCTTGAATCAATAATTAATCATCTAAATTTACTATCTCCCTACTCAATTATTTTTATTTTTCTCACCAAACTTTAAAACTCAAACTTTGAAATCTTTAACTATTATGCTGAACTGTTACTTTGTACACTAATTTCAAATAGTACAATAAAATAATTAATTATACCAATTACCAGTACCATACCATTATAAATGAGATTATTTTATCAAGAGTTCTTCATGAACAATTCCTATGGAACATACTTATAAACATTCTTTATTCCTTAACCCTTAACTGATCAAATCAATTCTATGACTGAAATATTAAAATGATTGACGCTACCAGTATCTATGAATAAATTTGAAAATAGAAAAATGTTTTTCATCAAGCAAGATATTTTTCTCAAAAATTCTGGTATAATTCCATCAGTTTTGATCAAAAATTAAGTAGAACAGGATGTATATTCCCTTTGCATATTATGAGAATGGACAAGTTTCCTTCTAACAAGGAAGGTCTCCATATGGGCAGACTCAGAAAATTCTGAAAAAATTACAGAGTATTCTTCTCGTGTAAATATATATGCTTATAAAAAAAATTTTGGCGGAATCCCTTTTAAACATTCCTAAAAAAATAATGAACATTTCGTTTATTTGGCGATTTATCACCGGTTGGTGACAAAATAAAATTTAAAAAAATAATTTATGTCATATTTTTAAGGTAAAAATGTTTCATGTTGAACATGTATTTAAAAAATATTTATACATTTAAATAGCTTTAATATTGTCAGTTTTAGTTTGTTTTATCTGTATTTTTATCATATATATTCTGAAAGTTAAGTATGAAATATTATGAATTAAAAAATAATAAAATTGGGTACTACTCTTATCCCATCAACCAATTTCACCAAATTATACATATTTGCATAATTTTTATTTCAAATAACGAAAAAACAAATAATTAGTAGAATATTAATAAAAATATTAATAAAAAGTCTAAATAAAAATCACTTAATGACATTTTAAACACATGAATCATATTTAATGTAATTGAATGTGATATTCACGATCATCTATTGTTACCATTTAATCTTACAGTTTGGCGATAATTTTTTGGTCGACGGGATAACCTAGTAGTACCTAAAATCATTTCAATCTCAAAATGAAGTCCATATGATCACTATCGTTTCAACTTTGTTGCTATAGGAGCAAAAACTTCTCTGATATTGGAATGTATTACTGCAGCATTCTTCATCTGGTCTTTATTTTGGAATATGCTTAAATATATGAAAACATTTTTTACATATGAAATTATTTTTACAGTGATAAAATTAACAGCAGCAACAAGCAACATAAATATGTACTACAAAAAAAAAATATGTGTATTAAACTCCTTAATTGCTTAAATTCATAAATACCATTTACACTCATTTTCAGTTACATTAAAAGCATTTGCTTTTGGCAAGGGAATGTGCCGGTCACCAAATCGAGTGACGTTTTCGTCTTTTCATGCCAAATATTCAAAAACATTTTTTTTATTGAAATTCCGCTGCTAAATTCAACTGATCCTTTATTACACACGCCAGTAGTTTAAATTAGTATATTTTATCAAAGAATTCTGAGTATGCCCAGAATGGAGACCTTTCTTGTAAGTTCAATATAAATTTATATCATTTGAAATATCAAATAAAATTAGGATAGTAAAATAATACTTACAGACTCAATGACCTGTTCACCAGAACCTAAATTTATACCAACAAGAGTTTTTGTTGAAAACTCCTCCACATTTTTCAATTCATTGCTTGTAACATAAAGATATGTGAGCATAGTTAAGGTAAAAAAAAAAGGAGAGGGGGAATTTAAAACAAAAATAAAGCAGTTAAATTCCAAATAGCAGTAATAAATTCTGTTGTAAATATTAGAAAACAAAGAGAAAGTATTGATATTTTCACATCTTCACACGAAGAACTTTTGAATCTCTGAATGGATTGATAATTAGTTTGATTGCTCCTTTTCAGAACGAGTTCGAGGAATCGAACCTTTTCGGAGTTGTTTCATTTCGAAACAAGTCCGAGGATTTTGGCCTTTTTGGAGTTTCGGACCAATTCCGAGGTTTCGAACCTTTAGGGAACCTTTCCTAAAAAGGAGCGATTCCGTGATTTTGTTCCTTTTCGGAATCGTTCCTTTAGCTCCACTGCCGGAATCTCTTCTTTTGAATTGTTCCTCAACAAATGACACATCTCTACTAAAAAACTGATTACAGTTAACGTTAAAACGACTTATTCAGCAAAAAATAAATTTAAAATAAGTAATATGTAATACTGTTTTTATCCTCTCAAATCAATAGCAAACTGCATTCGAATGTCATTATTTCTCGCTGCCGATTAGTGCAATACTTGGCGATAGTTGCGACAGTTCTTCCAACCCCAGAAATAACTGTATTTGAGCAATAAAAAAAAAATAAAAAAAAAAAAAAATAAATAAAAATACGTGTGGCACTCGGGGACTGCCGCGGTAAAGCTATTGCATAGCATTTTTTATCAACTTATGCAATTATAATTATTTATTTATTTTTTATTTATGCAGTTTTTTTTGTCTTTGATATTAATTCAAGTTAAACATTTTGAGCGTGATGACCGATAACAATTTTTTTTTCTTGTATTGAACAAATGAGAAGTTAATATCCTTTAAAATATTTTTATTATCTTACAATACATGTAGGTTAATCAGGAATTTTTATCATTGAAACTATACGTTTATGGTAGCTGAAATAAAAAACTTAAGTTTAAGACTTGATATTCTCAAAATATCTGAAAAATACTGCGTCAATGTCTGCCAAACTGAAGCGACGTTAGCCGGAGTGTTAGGTTTTTTTTCTCCTTACAGAATTTCTAGATTCTTTCGCCGCACTCAAAGCGCGCGATAAAAGCTATGCAATACCTTAATAAATTACAAACAAAATTTGGCCGCGCAACGAAAATTAGATTGCGAGTTATAAGCATTTGAAATTTTCCGAACCTCACTGTGGGAGTCTCCTGTCACCAAAAATTAACACTGTCTCATAATAAATTACCAAACAAAATTTGGCCGCACTACGAAAATTGATCGCGAGTTATAAACATTTTAAATTTTTCGACCCTCACCGTGTGGGGGGGGGGGGTTCTGTCACCAAAAATGAACACTCTCTTATAATAAATTACCAAACAAAATTTGGCCGCGCTACGAAAATTAGATCGCGAGTTATAAGCATTTTAAATTTTTCGACCCTCACCGTGGGGGGTGTCCTGTTACCAAAAGTAACACTGTCTCATAATAAATTACCAAACAAAATTTGGCCGCGCTACGAGAATTAGATCGCGAGTTATAAGCATTTTAAATTTTTGGACCCTCACTGTGGGGGGTCTCCTGTCACCAAAAGTAACACTGTCTCATAATAAAATACCAAACAAAATTTGGCTGCACTATGGAAATTAGATAGCGAGTTGTAAGCATTTTAAATTTTTCGACCCTCACCATGGGGGATCTCCTGTCACCAAAAGTAACACTGTCTGATAATAAATTACCAAACAAAATTTCGCCGCGCTATGAAAATCAGATCGTGAGTTATAAGCATTTTAAAATTTTCGACCCTCACCATGGGGGGGGGTCTCTTTTCACCAAAAATTAACACTGTCTCATAATAAATTACCAAACAGAATTTCGCCGCGATACGAAAATTAGATCGCGAGTTATAAGCATTTTAACTTTTTCGACCCTCACCGTGGAAATCTCCTGTCACCAAAAATTAACACTGTCTCATAATAAATTACCAAACAAAATTTGGCCGCGCTACAAAAATTAGATCGCGAGTTATAAGCATTTCAATTTTTCGATCCTCACCATTGGGCGGGTCTCCACTCACCAAAAGCTACATTATCCTACCTTGTTTTATCTTAAGACGATTCTTTTCTATACACATTCTATCAGGAATTTTTATTATTGAAACTATAGATTTATAGTAACTGAAATAAGATATATAAGTTTGAGACTTGATATCCTCTAAATATCTGAAAAATACGGCGTCAATGTCTGCCAAAGTCTACCGAAGGATACCATGCCGTAGTCTGCCGAAGTGAAACGACGGTAGCCGAGTGTTAGTTTTTTTCGTTATGGATGTGTTAGGATATTTCTCGTTAAGGAATTTTTGGATTCGTTCGCCGCACTCAAAGCCCGCGATAAAAGCTATGCAATAGCTTAAAAAAAAGCCTTTACAAACATGAGAGAACTCTCTATATTTCGCAGCATAACGGAAAAAAAATTAAGAATTTCGATGTTTTTTTTTTTCAAATTTTTTGAGGTTTAAAAATTGTAGAAAAAATATCACGATTTCCAATTTCTTTTTTAAAAAAATCTGTATAACCCGCATTGTGTATAAGCTGCAGTGGCTTTTTCGAAGGTTTTTTTCTTGTATAAGCCACGGACTATACACCCGAAAATACAGTATATAAAAGCAAACTACGCATTTTAAGTATTCATAATAAGACATTAGTTAAATAATAAGAATCAACCAATTAGGTATCTAATGACAAACATCCTGGTAATGTATAAACTAAATAAAAATTAGCAATATGTATCAAAAAGCAATCACAATGCAATAACAATTTGCTTTATCACATTTTCAAATAATCTTGATTAGTTTATTTAATAAAACAAACTAAAAAATTTATGACAATATTAATGTGAATATATCATTGAAAAACAAATTTACATTTAATTACAATTTTTCAAGTTTATACATTTGGGTAATACTAAATTGGTATTTGTGATCTGTAACAAAACAATTTTGTTCAATATAGTCATTTAACTAGCTATACTGAATTAACCCATCCAAATGTATAAAAATACCAGGATGCCTTTTTTTTGTAATGAAAATTATTTTATTAAAAAAGATTGGCCTCATAAAAATATGATTATATGTCTACCTTTTATACTAAACAAAACAAGGGCAATTTTAGAGAAATTTTTATTTCATAACAGAAACTTAATGGATTATTGACCCAATTATATGGATTTTTGCAGATCCAGATTATGTTCAGATAAATGGAATTTCACCATAATAGTTATTCTTGAATTCAAACAAATTAATAAAATAAGGATTTTAAATTTAAGATACTTATTTCATTAATTTATTTGGATCCATGAGTATATGCAAAAGTTGAGAGATTAACCTAAACAACATTTTACGATACTTTCGCAACATAACACAGTTCAGTAGCTATAAGCAACAATGAAATTAAAACATGACAGCTTTCAAAAATGGGTATAATTTGTTAAATGGCCTAAGAAATTACCTGACAGTGCATTTTTTTTTTTGTAACTTATGTGAAACAGCAAAATACAGATATTGTTACGTGTCACTAAGTAGGAAAAAATTTAATGTAGCATTTATTCATACATATTCAAGTATAAATTTATTAAATTTTAAAAAAATACTTTATTTGAAGTTCTAATCTCACCTATCAAACTTTAAATTATAAAGCTTACTTGCTGACTTAGATCAGTTATATAGCACTTATGAACAAAAATAGGCTGTTCATTAGTTAAACATTTTCAATAACCACTGAAACTTTGGATCAATTTTGTCAGAAATATAACATTTACTGGGTACAAATGGAAACAATTTTAAGGGATGAAAAGATCAAACACTATCCAAAATTAGAAGATTTGACAGTTCTGTAGCATAATAAATAAAAACTAGCAGTCGAGTAATCAATACCCAATAAAAATAATAATAATAATAATAAGGGAAAACTACAAGAATTAAATCTTAAGAACAAAATTAAAGGATATTCTCCTTCAAATTCTCTTAAAGCCTTAATCTCCGACTTCATATGATAAATTAGTTCATCCAGCTTATTTTCTTTGGCTTCTAAAATATCAATTTCTTTTTCTATATCATACATAACACCACTGGAAGAAGAAGTTGATACTCGACCCCTGAAATTCATTAACATTTTTAGAATTAGTATCAACATTTATAAGACATAAAAAAATAAGAAAAATGTCTAAAGATATACTTACTTCCATTGAATGTTATTTCTCGATGTTTTTTGAATGAGACCAGCTCCTTCAAGAACATTTGTGATATCATATAACCTCCTTTTCGGGACAGATAAGAGCGTGCAGGCAGTATTTAAATTGATAACCTAGTAATAAATCAAAGTTTTACATACAATATAACACACACAACAAATATTTTGTTGACTTCTGAAACTATAATGTCATGGCACATATATACAGGGTGTATCTAAACTACTGGGCAAAACTTTAAGGGGTGATAGTACACATGAAGACAAATAATATTAAATGGGAAACTAAGGGTCCCAAACGTCTTCTGAAGGAGATAGGCGCCATTAAAGTTTAGGGTCTGAAATTAGAAATGATTATAAAAAATGGAAAAATTGGCCGATTCGTTTGCGGTTTTCACGAAAACTATTCTTTATGTCAGTATTGTCTTGAAAATAAATTATAAAGATAAATTTCAAAAAATGCCGATAGAGGGCGCTTTAGACTTTGGAGCAACGAACAACTATTTTTTTCCGTTATTTTTTGCATCTCATTAAATGTTTTTAGAAGTTTAGATGTGAACTTAAATTTTGAGCTCAAAATCTGTGGTTAAGTAGCAGAAACTGAATTATGCTTAATGGGAGTGAGTAGGTTAAAATTTCAAATGATTTTAAAAAGCAAAATAATTCGTCAATAGATTTGCAGTTTTCATTAAAACTATTCTTTATGTCAGTATTGTCTTGAAAATAAATTATAAAGATAAATTTCAAAAAATGCCGATAGAGGGCGCTTTAGACTTTGGAGCAACGAACAACTATTTTTTTCCGTTATTTTTTGCATCTCATTAAATGTTTTTAGAAGTTTAGATGTGAACTTAAATTTTGAGCTCAAAATCTGTGGTTAAGTAGCAGAAACTGAACTATGCTTAATGGGAGTGAGTAGGTTAAAATTTCAAATGATTTTAAAAAGCAAAATAATTCGTCAATAGATTTGCAGTTTTCATTAAAACTATTCTTTATGTCAGTATTGTCTTGAAAATAAATTATAAAGATAAATTTCAAAAAATGTCGATAGAGGGCGCTTTAGACTTTGGAGTAACGTACAACTATTTTTTATCGTCATTTTTTGCATCTCATTAACTTTTTTTTAGAAGCTTAGGCATAAACTTAAATTTTGTGCTGAAAATCTGAATCGTTGAGAGTGGTTAAGTAGCGCAAACTGAACTGTGTTCAATGGGGGTGGAAAGGTTCAAATTTTAATTGATTATACAAAATGGAAAATTTGGTCGATTCATTCGCGGTTTTCTCTAAAACCATTCTTTATGTCAGTATTTCCTTGAAAATAAATTTTAAAGATAAATTTCAAAAAATTCCGTTAGAGGGCGCCTTAAACTTTAGACTAATAAACAACAATTTTTAAATGTAATTTTTTGTATCTAATTAAATGCTTGCAAAAGCTTAGACTTAAACTTTGAGCTCAAATTCTGAATCGTTGTGAGGGGCTAAGAAGCGCAAACTGAACTGTGGTCAGGAGTTAAAATATTACCCTGCCCACCCTAAAAACTCAGTTTAATTTTTTGCTACTAAATTACTCAGAACGATTCAGATTTTAAGCTCAAAATTTAAGTCTAAACTTTTAAAACATTTATTTAGATTAAAAAAAATTGCGGTTAAAAATAGTTGTTGGTTACTCTAAAGTTTAAGGCGCCTTCTAACGGAATTTTTTGAAATTTATCTTTAAAATTTATTTTCAAGGAAATACTGACATAAATAATGGTTTTAGAGAAAACCGCAAACGAATCGACCAATTTTTCCGTTTTTTATAACCATTTGAAATTTGAACCTCTCCAACCGCATTGAACACAATTCAGTTTGCGCTACTGAATCACTCTCAATGATTCAGATTTTCAGCTCAAAATTTAAGTTTATGTCTAAGCTTCTAAAAATTTTAATGAGATGCAACAAATAATGGTAATAAAAAGTTGTACGTTACTCAAAGTCTAAAGCGCCATCTATCGACATTTTTTGAAATTTATCTGTATAATTTATTTGCAAGACAATACTGACATAAAAAATAATTTTAGTGAAAACTGCAAATCAATTGACTAATTTTTCTGTTTTTTATAATCATTTGAAATTTGAACCTACACACTCCCATTAAATACATTTCAGTTTGCGCTTCTTAACCACAGATTTTGAGCTCAAAATTTAAGTTTATGTCTAAACTTATAAAAAATTTTAATGAGATGTAAAAAATAATGGTAAAAAATAGTTATTCGTTACTCCAAAGTCTAAAGCGCCCTCTATCGGCATTTTTTAAAATTTATCTTTATAATTTATTTTCAAGACAATACTGACATAAAAAATAGTTTTCGTGAAAACCGCAAACGAATCGACCAGTTTTTCCATTTTTTATAATCATTTCAAATTTTGGACCCTAAACTTTGATGGCGCCTATCTCCTTAGGAAGAAGTTTGGGACCCTTAGTTTCCCATTTAATCTTATTTGTCTTGATCTGTACTATCAGCCCTTACTGTTTTGCCCAGTAGTTTAGATACACCCTGTATATCTACACATACATATAAAACCATTAATTGTATTACAATATATTAACTACGGACATATATATACATATATATATATCAGCACTCGAAATCCTTGGTGGTCCGCTGGTACGAGACCACTGATAATTCAATTGGACCACTAATTTGAAAAATTTAGTGGTCCACAGGACCAGTGCCTCTTTTCTTTGTCTGAGAAAACCGATCGCACATAAGATTTATTTTTATTATTATCAGCGATGTGGCGGACGCGCTACAGAACATAAATTATGCAAAAAATCAGCGATGGGGTGCAAAAAAATAGCTCTTACGCATCCCACGGGACACGTAATTTAGATAACGGATCGCGAAAAAACTACAAATTTGGTTACAAAATCGCGAATTAACGACTAATTTCGGCCAATATTTTGTCAAACAATTCTCGAAAAAATGGCTAATTTCATTCCAAAACCTGAAAAAAAAAGGCAGATTTCTTCAAAAGATCGCAAAAAATGACAAATTTCGCCCAAAATAGCGATAAAACGGCAAATTTTGTCAAAAAAATAGCGAAAAAGGCTGATTTTTTCAACAAATTTCAGAAAAATGGCAGATTTCTTCAAAAAAAATCTCGAAAAAACGACAAATTGTCCGAAAATCGCGATAAAACGGCAAAAACTGTCAAAAAAAAATCTCGAAAAACAACAAATTTCCTCAAAAAATTGCGAAAAAACGACAAATTTTTTGAAAAAATCGCTAAATAACGACTAATTTCCGGCAAATATCACCAAAGAAATTCGCGAAAAAATGGCTAACTTCATCCTAAAACCCGAAAAAACGGTAGATTTCTTCAAAAGATCGCAAAAAACGGGAAATTTCGTCCAAAAATACTGCGAAAAATGGTATATTTCGTCATTAAATCCCAAAAAACCAAAAGATTTTGTCAAAATAACGCGAAAAAATAGAAATTCCGGCAAAAAAGCATGAAAAAAAATAAATAAGTAAATGCCGGGAGAGAATTTTTCTGCTCCAAAAACTGATTTTCCTACTTCCCAATCTGTTTTTTATTGTTCCAAATCTTTCTGAGTGAATGCGACTCCTGAAAGTACCGTTTCATTAAGCAAAGTACCCATTTTCTCAACAAAAATATCCTTTTTTTCAGCAAAAATGTATCTTTCAATAAACCTGTCTTATTCCATTTTAAAAGAAATATGAACAATAATGATACTTGTTATCTTCTACACTTAAATAAGCATTATTTTATAATTAAATTTGTATCTTGCACATTTATTCTTTAAAAAGTACAGCAAATTTCTCTTAAATGAATATTCTTTTTAATTATTTATTTATTATTAAAACAATTATTGCATTTTATTTTTCTTGTGCAAATGAACAAGTTCAATTTTTGCGCGAAAAATATTACGTGGAAATATTAGTGGGGACCCGCTTTTTAGAAAAGGGATCCAGAATTTTAGAAGTCTTGGGTCCCGAGGACTCAGGATTTTTCAAGTCCAGCTGCATCATTGACACTAACTACAATTCCACCACTCTGGCTACAATCTGGAGAAAAATCGAAAAAAATTTGCATTAAACCTTACTGTCAGTTGAAATAAGTAATGGCAAATAAAATATCTAATTAATAATTTTATAGTTTTTCTTTACGTACTGTTTATTTAATTTTTAGCAAATTATAATTTTACATTTTATCATACTGAAAATTTTGGATAAATGCAAAGTAAGATTGGTTTATTTTCCAGGGAGGGGGGAGGAGAAGGCCACTCAAAGTGTTAAAATTATTTAATAGAATTTTATTTAGCGGACCAGTGATGATGTCTGCGGGCCAGTAAACTCTCATGCTTACTGGTCCTTGGGACCAGTGACTTTTTTTTAGGAATTCTAACACTGTATATGCACACATATATATAAACACACACACATATACACAGTGCATGTCAAAAGTTTAAGCACAATAGCAATTTTCAAATACAACTTTAAATATTTACTTTATTTCAATATCTGTCTTGTGTATGTTAATAATATCGATTTTAACACCATATTCATTGAAATTAACTTTTAAATTTTAAATTTTAATTTCAAACCATGGAGTTTAGGAATAGAACAAAAATAACCGTGTCAAAAGTTTAAGCACAAAATCGTTTTTATGCAAATTTTACAATCTGGCGTAAGTGGTTGCCAGGGTTGGCAAGTTTCTTCCACAGTGGAAAAAACCGCGGAAAAAACCATGGAAAAAAACAGCCGGAAGAAATGGAAGAAACTGTTTTTCTTTAAGAATTTACCATATATTTTCAATTTTGTAAGATATAATAAATATCTTCTTCCTATAATCTAATATAAACTAATTTCACTGGACCAAAACAAATTTAACTTAGTATATATGGTAAATTAATAATTGCATGAGTTTTTTAGCCAAGATTACACACAACACTTATCTAGAGATCTTCAATTATTGGCTAAATGAAAAGAAATTTTATCCAAAATACACAAAATCAGTTAAATGTTATCCATTTCAATTTCACCAACATATTTTTTTATTATTTAAATTTCTGAAACTAGTGGTAAATAGTAGGGACTCTATTTACATCAATTTCAATGTGTAATAATTACTATATTAAATAGAGATCAATCAAAAGTACGGTTTTGTTTTTGGCCCAAAATCTCAATTTTGCCAGAAACGAGGGCGAAAATTCAGCCAGATCAAAACACTTAGTATTCCAAAAATCTTGTTTCTTCCTTCAGAAATTTTTAATTTTAGTTATTGATTTGAACAATATTGGCTCAAAATGAATGTATTGCAATGAACTTCATTATTTATAATTATCAGTCATGATTTATCAATCATCTCAAATTTTTTTTTAGTTTAAACAGCATTAGATTTCAAATATTCTTTGAGAAAGTTCGGGAATAACAAATGATGATTTACAAAAATCATTATAGAAGAAAAATAAAGATTATATCCCTAAATCTAAACTATTTTTTAATTAAATGAAATTCATATAATTAGAAAATCTTTCTGTTTCATGGATGAATTAATTACGTATTATTGTATACGAAAATAAAGTTTTTGGATTATTAACAGTTTTACATAATAAATACTATACATATAATTTCAATATGTATACTTATGTATGTATTTAATTATTTTAAAACATACAATTTAATTGCTTAAAAAATTTTTTGGATGTTATCATTTTTGGCCAAAAAGTAGGAAAATCATCTAAATTCGGTTTTGGCTTTAAAAACCTGTTTCAATCTATCCTCAGTATTAAAAAAAGTCATTAAAATCTTTATTTTTTTTAGTATAATGCAACATAGTATAGCAAAAAAAATTTTTAGCAGAAGAATGATGCAATCAATTTCTCAACTTAAATTGGATGAAAGCAAAAAATGAAAATTTTTTTTTCAACTCCCATACTTCAGGATAGTTTAAAAGCATTTTGACATACCCATAGATGTTTTTTAGAACACTTATCTTTTAAAAACAGCATTAAAATATTCATGCCAGATGAAAAATATAAAAAATTACAAATTTATTTATTTACTGTGTTTCACAGTTTAAAATAATGCACATTTACATGAAAATAATATATTTTTATAAGAAAAATAAACTATTTGTAGGTAGTTTCTTTTTTAATAAATAAAGCAATTAATAAAAAAAACCCATTTCATAATAAAAAATCCCAACCTCTACAGTAATAAAAATCCATTAACTGAAAATGTCTGCAGAACATGAAGTTTGTTATTAAAAAAGTAACTTATCTTTGCAAAAATGATATTTATAAAAATAATTAAATTTTCCAATTTAGATTTCATGTAATTATACTTTAATTCTTTTACATAGTGATTATACTTTGAGCATTTGTTTTGGTTTCTGATTGTTTCTTCCAGTTTTTTCCATTTCTTCCAGTTTCTTCTGGTTTTTTCCAGTTTCTTCCACTGTCCTGGAAGAAATAGGTTTCTTCCGGAAGAAACCCAACCCTGGTGGTTGCGCACGCAAACAATTTCTGGGTGTATAAGTAGTAGTTAGTTGTTGTTTATGAGTTAGTAAAAAATACCTCGGTCGACAGAATTTTCAGAGGAGGTGGTGATAAAAATATGGAATATGAGAGCAAAATCTAAGTCTGTTTCTGAAATTGCAAGTGCCATTAAAAAGATCAAAATGAGGTATTCATGAAATTTTGGCTCGTGGTAATAATTTCAAACAAAAATTTCGTTCAGGAAGGCTGCGAGTGACTAGTTTGCGTGAAGATGGCCATATCAGAAATTTGGCTTCAACTGGTAATTACTCCCTTTCGCAAATAAAATATCGAATATCACAAATATCGAAAAAAACTGTTCATAGAAGAGTTTTGGAATTCAAATACATCAAATACCATAAAATGGCTCGATTACCGTGTCTCAAACGACACCATAAAGGAGCTAGATTACAATGGGCCAAAGAGCATATGTCATTTGGTGAAAAGTGGCTGAATGTCATATTGAGTTATGAAAAAAAATGGAACCTCGATGGTCCTGATGGGTTTAAGTACTATTGGCATGATCTCCGCAAAGAACCTAGGAGTGTATTTAGCCAACAACATAATGGTGGTTCTGTAATGGTATGGGGGGCTGTTTCTTTCAATGATCAGACATCTCTAGCATTCATCAGTGGTCGTGAAAACTCTGAAAACTATCAAGAGACACTTGCCAATCATTTGCTTCCTGTTGCCGAGGTTTTAGGGGGAGAAAAATGGTTATTTTAACATGACAATGCTTCGATCCATACCTCAAACTCAACTTCATCGTGGCTTAAATTGAAAAAAGTGTATGTTTTGAAATGGCCAGCAATTAGTCCTGATTTAAACCCTATAGAAAATATGTGGGGGTATTCTCACTCATGCAGTTTATCCAAATGGAAAGCAGTATTCTTCAGTTAAAGATTTGAAAGATGCCATTGAGAATGCTTTGTTTAAAATTGAACCAGAAACAATACAGAATCTCATTTTATCGATCGAAGACCGTATATTTAAAGTAATTCAGCAGAAAGGAGCAATAATCAAGTATTAATTTTTTTTATTCTTGTTCTGATAAAGACTAAAAACTGTTGTGCTTAAACTTTTGACACACTCATTTTTGTGGTTTTGATAAATTTTATTATTTAAGATAAATTTTATAACATAAATCTGTTAACTATCTTTTTAAAACTATAACTTGTAGATTATGTGAAAAGGAAATTAACTTTCACTCATTAATAAAATTTTATTTTGAAATTTTCTGTTGTGCTTAAACTTTTGACACGCACTGTATATAACTTTTTTATTTTCTTGTAAATACTGTACATCTACTTATAATAAAATGCGTCTGAAGAAATGTGTAGAACGGTTCCAGGTTGTGCCACTCCTATATGGATTCAACCGTTGCTAGACGCCACTTTAGGCTTAATTGAAAACAGATGCTAAAATGATGCTTTTAAAATTTCTTTCACTTGAAATAATGTTTTCTCAGCATATTTTCATATAAAACATGCATATCAAACCCAATTATAATACATAAAGATAACAATGGAAGTGGAAAAGTTTTTTATTATCTGAGTATGATCGTATTTTATTTATCACTCTAGCACAGTCTCTCACAACTGTAGTGCTGTCATCTATGAACTATTTTAGAAGCCTTTTTAGGAATATATTATAAAAGATAAATTTAGTTTTAGATGAATTTAAATTTTGTTTTATTATTATTTTTTAAATACTAGCATTTATCCGGTTAATTTTTTTTATTTTGTTTTCTATTTAAATAAATAAGCTCTTTTTTTTCTTCAAGCTGTTATGGATATATAAGATATCATCATGACTGCATTAGTATAACTGAAAATTATTTTTTCACATGGTTTTAAATTAAAACTTTATCTGCTTTGATGCAATGCATGCAAATAAATCAAAATTGCTCCCAAATTAAAATTTGATGATTTTTATTTAGTTTATGATATTATATATTCCTTACATTTAAATGGCATTTGATAAAAAATACAAATTTCATTTACAATGTAAGCAAATTTCGAATGTATATAATCTAAGCTTTAAAAGCTGGTAGATTTAATTTAAAATTTTATAAAAGAAACAATAATAATAATTTTGGTTTTCATAACTTACGGATTGAATTTTTAAAGTTGCAAGCTGAAGTTTTTAAAAATTGATTTTGATTTAAATCAATGCCTCCTACTCTAGAAAATAGCAGTATTTTCTATAAGAAACTACAATTTAAAAAAAAAAAAAGTTGCTTTGTGTATATTAACTGCGTATAGATTGCACCAAATCTAAATTTAAAAAGAAAACTCAAAGCTTCATAATCGATGCCTAAAAGCATCGAACTAAGAATCTATCATATACCCACGACTAAAATCGCTGCCAAATCATAATAAAGAATGTATTTTAAAATTTTAAAAACTTCAATATTTAATTTAAATGTTTTGTGAAATCTTCAGAAATTGAGTTTTATATGGCCAATTATTATTATTGTTGTAATAAATACTGTTCTTTGTTTTGAAATTAAAATTTGTTCAAAAACTAAAGTAAAAATAAAATCATTTGTATTTGTAGAAATTTATTGATATTTTTAAAATGTGATTTTTTACAATACAAACTCTTCAAAAATAAAATCTGCATTCTGTTTATTTGTATGAAGTATTAAAAAGATGAGATGCAAGTGAAAATTCCGTCATTTTTGATGGGGTTATATACTAGTATATTTATAATTTGTGTAATCAAGAACAGTTTATTTTAATTAACCAGGCAGATCTTGGTGTAATAGTATACAGTACCTCGGATGCAGTACAGTAGCCAAAATCTTTTGTGTGTCCGTGTAAATACTATCTGCTTTCTCTCATACAGGAAGTAACTTGTAGTAAACTTCAGCAACATATATCCATTTCATAAAATGTGAAATAGTTTAGTATAGTTTAAATGCCCTCCAAACAATATTTTCCCCTTATACCATTATGTAATGGAATAATTTGTGCAGAACTATAAATTAATAACAAATATTCTTTGCACCAGATTATACAAAATGTATATTTTAATATATTCTTTATAGAATCATCATATTAATTTTATTATGTTCAGAAGAGTTCGACATCATTAAAACGCATTGGAAACTATTTTTTCCGTTTGGCCGTAATGCAATGGAATACTTTTGGTTGTCCTTATCATGAAACTAACCATCTGATTTTTATAAAATTTAAAATGACTTGACAAAATTATGCAAGAATTATATATTTTAAATTTCAAATAATTTGTCTGAGTAGTTTTTGCTTTGTTACATGAACAGACTGACAGTTTGAACGATGACTAAGGTACTACGTATTTACATAATTGCGAATGCACCTAAAAAGGATATAGCTCTTGAAGAACTTTCAAATCTTAAAGAAAATGTTTAGAATGGAAAAAATTGGTATCCAGAGTTACTTTTAAAAGAAGGAATATTACTTAGATGTTAGCATGTAACTATTCATAAGATATTTTAACTTGCCATTCTCTAAGAAATTCATTTTACACATGTAGAAATTGTAAAAATGAAAGCTCTTGCTAGAAATTGCTATTGGAGGTATATTGATTCAGGAGGTATATTGAATAATTTGATCAATGAGTTGCAAAGAATGCTGTGGTGTTAAGAAAAATCAACAAATAACTCTTTTGCATAATTGGTGTATGCCTACAAAAATCTGACAGCAACTTCAAATAGATTATACCAGAGCACTAATATAACACTTTTTCTATTGGTGCAAAATCTACATCGAATGAGATTTATGCAATGAAGAAACCTCCTGATACTATATGAGTTATTCAGTATCTTACAGAATGTTATAGTAATATTTAGTCAATATGGACTGCCTTAAATTTTGTTAAGTGATAATGCATCCAATTTTATCAAAGGAATTTACAATTTTTTGCTACCTAAATGAGACATTAATAGATTAATATTTTCTGGTCATTCAGTCACAAGTGATCAAGCACAGAGTTATTGCCAGAGCTTAAAAACAAAATTGAAATGCAAGCAATTCCATTAGATATTCTTCAATGAATGTTATACAAATTATTTCATTATAGAGCTACTTCCATTTCCTGTGGGAAATACCTGTTGAATTAATGTTGAGAAAAAAATCTTAGAATGAAATTAGATCTCCTTAAACTTAAATGAAGAGTATTTTTTAAAATAAATTTCTTCAACAATACTTTGATAAATCTTTTTTGGTGGGTTCTTGCATAAAATGTAGAAACTACAAACTCAATATGATGAAAATATGAAACTGTAGTTGAATGTCTGAGACAAGTTCAATATTTAATTTAATTGGAGAATGGTTATATCATAAAATTACATTTTACTCAAAATTCTCACAGAAAACCTAATTATAAAAATACTTCCTGTTTTTCAAAATTATTATTCATGATGTTCAGCAAAAAATAAATTCTTCAAGACCTAAAAAACATGTGCACTTAATTAAAAAAAAAATAATAATTTATCCTGATGCAGAACATGTACTCCAGATATCAAACCTAATTGCAGCCTAAAAATTATATTTTTATACTTATATTTTTACTCAACCTTTATGCAGATTCTACAGTACCACAAATGCAGGTTTTCAATATTGCACAGAGACTGTTAACCCTTTATCTATCATAGGGGTGCACAACCTTTTCGAGAGAAGGGCCACTTACAAATATGTCTGGGTGGTCAAGGGCCACATCAATAACACAGAGGTAATTCGATTTTAAGGTGATATGTGGCACATAATCGAATAAAAAATAGGGTTTCAGAGAGGAGTAGGGAGGGAGAGATTACCCCTTTAAGTTCGCTTACCCAGTCAAAAGATTCCAATTTAATTGGTAAGGATATATCAGCAATTTTTATGGTTATATATATAACAGAGACAGCCAAAAAAAATGTGACTTTTATGAATGAAAGAGAGAGAAGCAGTTGATCAACAAGATTTTTCCATGTCTGAATAATGAAGTTCCTGATTTTTCTGCACCTGATCAATAAAATTTGCAATTTTTCCATACTTGATCATTTAAATTTGCTCTTTTTACAAAATCGATGGACGAAATTCATGTTTCTCACACAGCCGATCGATGAAATTTGCAAAATTTCCTCACATGCTCGATAAAATTTGTGATTTTTCTGTGCCTGATTGAAGAATTTTGAGATTTTTTTTTACGCCTGATTAACAAAATTCGCAATTTTTATAAAGCCAATCGACAAAATTCACGAATTTTACAAATCTGATTGACGAAATTCACGATTTATAATCGCATGATCAATAAACTTATCGATTTTTCTCCCCATGATCGACGATGCACTATTTTTTCGAGCCTGATCGACGAAATTCGTGAATTTTCCGAGCCCGAACGACGAAATTTGTGAATTTTCCGAGCCCGAACGACGAAATTCGTGAATTTTCCGAGCCCGAACGACGAAATTCGTGAATTTTCCGAGCCCGAACGACGAAATTCGTGAATTTTCCGAGCCCGAACGACGAAATTCGTGAATTTTCCGAGCCCGAACGACGAAATTCGTGAATTTTCCGAGCCCGAACGACGAAATTCATGAATTTTTCGAGCCTGATCGATGAAATTCGTGAATTTTCCAAGCCTGATCGATGAAATGCGTGAATTTTTTGAGCCTGATCGATGAAATTTGCAATTTTTCCCAGCATGATCGAAAAAATTTTGCAATTTTTAAGACGTTAATTGAGAAAATTTATGATTTTTATGAAGCCGATCATGAAAATTTACGATCTTTCCACGTCCAATCAACAAAATTCGTGATTTTTATGAAGTCGATCGCCAAAATTCGAGATTTTTATATAAAGCTAATCGAGGAAATTCGCGATGTTTCCATGTCCGGTTGTCGACATTTACTTTTCTCCCGTGTCCGATCGTCGAATTTTGCATTTTTTCCATCTTGAATTGACGAAATATGCATTTTTCCACGCCCAAACAAATAAATACGCAATTTTTAGCAAACTGACGAAATCTGCATTTTTTTAGTGACAAGATAAAATTCACGATTTTTTCCTCTTGATAAATTGGTAAAACTCATGATTGCTTCGTAGCCGATATGCAAAATTTTCATTCGGAAATTATCCGTGCCTTATCAATGAAATTTGCAATTTTTTCATGCAGGATCAACAAAATTCGCGCATTTCTCATGCGATAAACCAAGAAAACATGCAATTTTTCTGCAGCCAATGATTTTTTGTACATCACACATTTCGTACAGTAGATTTTTTGTACATCGTACATCACCACATTTCGTACTGGCGATTTTTTCTTACCCTATCAACGAAATGTTCATTTTTTTTGGGTCTGATCGTTAAAATTTGTGATTTTTCCGTGTCTAATCGACAAAACTCGCAATTTTTTTGTGCGCGATCGGCGAAATTTGTCATTTTTTCCGAATTACGTGGACGAAATTTGCTATTTTTTCCGCACTTGATCAATAAAATTCACGATTTTTCCGTGTGCAATCTACGAAATTTGCAATTCTTACGTGACTGACGAAACTATATTTTCTCACGGTAATTTAACGAAATTTATGAATTTTTTCTGCGACCTATGCACAAAAATTGCAATTTTTTCGAGTTGTAAATTGACGAAGTTCGCGGGCCACATGTTAACCCATCGCGGGCCACAGGTTGTGCATCCCTAATCTACCGCATTATGAATTCATGAAAATTTTACATTCTAAAGCATTTTGCATAAATTGTTTAAACTATTTTAAAAGATTTATTATAATCATTTAATAAATTTTTGAAGGATTTTACAAGGGTTGAAGTATTTAGAAGGATTAAATTTGAATTTACAGGAATTTTGAGCAATATTTATAATCCCACTCAAATCTTATTTTAAATTGGTTTCTTAGTATTTTGTAGAATTATAAAATGTACAAATATAATGTTCTTGCAATATAAATATAGAAATATTTCCGAATTGACAAATCCCCATCCCCCTCCCTCAGTGTTAAGAAAGCTGAAAAGATACAAAGGCAAAAGAAATCATCCTTTTAAAAATATTTTTGTTTTGTATAACCAATATTACTTTTGGAACAAGATAAACTAATGTATCTGTAAGTCATTCTAAACAGTATTACAACTAATTGACATATTGAAAGAATTTTATAAGCAATTTTAATGGTAATTATAAGTACCGTTGGTATATAAAGCTTTAATGTGTATCAATAGAGAACAAATTTTATATAAATCTTTAAGCTGGAAAATGAAATAGTTTTGTTTTATGATATTTCATATTCTGTATCTTCCAGCATATATATATATATATATATATTTAGTGAAGGAGAATTGTTATATTTTATTTGCATCTGGCAACAAAATTACAATTTCATATTCCAGGTTTTCAGCAGCAGCTGCAATTAGTTTTGGTTGACTTATTTTATAACAAGCTACAACTACTTTGTCAAAAATGTAGTTAAGACTGCAGGTCACTCACTTTCTGAATTCCCCTCCCTAACGTCAAATCTATGGGTGTTTGATGCATTCTCATATGTAAAATATTTTCTCGGGAAATTAATATTTTAACTTCTTTTTTCAGTGGTCCCTTCTTAAAGGAAATTGCTTTTGCTAATGGATCTATGCTAAATTTAATATTTTATGAGTTAAAAACTGACGAACTGGAAGTAAAATTTTAACACTTCATATAAAAAAACAAATTTTAGAAATATTTTGAAAACTAAGATAAAAAAGTGACATCCTTTAAAAAGAGATCACTGAAAGAAGCTAGAAACTTAATTTCCTGAGGAGATATTTTAAATATAAGAATGCATCTAGACTATACATTAGGGAGGAGAACTTGGAAAGTGAGTGACCAGCAGCCTTAACTATAACTACTTGTTTTAAAAATAGCAATTGCAAACTACTTTTCAAAAACAGTAACTACTTTGTTATTAGAGAGGAAACTGGTTCAGCCCCAAGCCCACATGCTGGTACCCAAAACATGATTAAACTATTTAGGCTTGGAAATGAGCCTTAAAAATAGTATTTATTAATAAACTGAATAAAATAGCAACGAAATACAAATATATTCACAATAGGCAATACAAATACATAATAAAATATTTAATGCTGTGAAAGTTTAAAAAAAAAAAGTATACAAAATTTGGCTGAAATACTTTTTAAATTCAATTTTCTGCATTTTAAAAAGAAATTTCAAAATTCCTAACTTAATTTTCATGAGTTTCAGATTTTTTTTTATTTTTGTGTTGTTATCCTGTTAAATGATAAAATCAAGTTTTAATAACTAGTAACTAGGTCTCTGAATCTAAATGTGATTTAATGGGAATTACATTGATGGAAAAAAGAATAGCAACATGTTATAAATTGTTAAATGCAAAGTACTACAATATTTGATATAATTTATTCTGTTTTCAAAAAGGAACTACATTTAAGAATCTTTATTCCTTCAAAATCTGACAAAAAGATTTTTTGGTTTTGGTTTTAGTATTATCACATTTGTACAAAAATGAAAAAGATAAGGACAGTGTAGCTAAAAAAAGGAGCATAATTTGAAAAGTCCTTACTTTCCATTAACCTTATTCTAAAAATAATCAAATCTTATTTTATTCAATTTTTTAAAGATAAGTGGTATCATTAAAAAATAAGGGTCATGTTTTTATTTATAGACATAGGTCTTTTACATACTGTTATTCCCCACAGAATTTTTTCTAGTCAGTTTTCTGGGATGGCCAGTCTTAGATTAAAACCTCATTAGCTTTAAACTATCATCTTAATGATGATCAGGGATGCCGCGGACGCGCTATAGCGCGTAAAATACGCAAAAAATCGGCGACGGGACGCAAAAAAATGGAGCTTACGCGTCCCGCGGGACGCATAATTTTCTTCAAAAATTCGCAAAACAGGCAAATTTCGTTTAAAAAATCGCGAAAAAAATCGAATAATTTCCGGGAAATTTCGTCAAAAATTTTGCGGCAAAAAAATGGCCAATTTTGTTACAAATTCCCGAAAAAAGGCAGATTTCCTCAAAAAATCGCGAAAAAACGACATATTTCGTCCAAAAATCGTGATAAAACGGCAAATTTTGTCTAAAGATTCGCGAAAAACGGCAATTTTCATGAACAAATCGTGATAAAATGGCACATTTCGTCTAAAGATCGCAAAAAAGTGGCACATATCGTCAAAAGATCGCGAAAAAACGGCACATTTCATCAAAAAATCGCAAAATAGACAAATTTCGTTAAAAAAATTGCGAAATGACGAATAATTTTCGCCGAATTTCGTCAAAAGATTCGCAAAAAATGACTAATTTTATTACAAAATCTCGAACAAAAAGCAGATTTCCTCAAAAAATTCGCGTAAAAACGACAAATTTCATCCAAAAATCGTGATAAAACGAGAAATTTTGTCAAAAAATTCACGAAAACGGCGATTTTCATCAAAAAATCGTGATAAAATAGCACATTTCGTCAAAAGATCGTGAAAAACCGGCTCATTTCGTTAAAAGATCGCGAAAAAGGCAAATTTCGTCAAAATATCGCGAAAAAACGGCAAATTTTGTCAAAAGATCGCGAAAAAACGGCAAATTTCGTGAAAAAAAATAGCTTTAAAATGCAATTTTTGTGAAAAAAATAGCTTTAAAATGCAATTTTCGTCAAAGGGGTACGAAAAAAAAGTTAATGACAGGATAGAATTTTTCTTTTCCAAAAACTAACTTCCCTGCTTCACAATCTGTTTTTGATTGTTCTGATTATTTTGAAAAGTATTCTTTTTTTAGAAAAAATGTATTTTTCAATAAATGAGTTTTACCCCTTTTTAAAAGAAACGTGAACAATAGTGATACTTGTTATCTTCTACACTCAAATAAGTATTATTTTATAATTTGTATCTCTTAATAGTTTAAAAAAATAATATTAGCTTTAATTATTTATACATTAATTAAAACAATAATTATTGCATTTAACTTTTCTTTTGCAAATGAACAAGTTCAATTTTTGCATCTAAAAATATGACTTATTAGTGGGGACCCGCTTTTTTGAAAAAGGGACCCAGAATTTTAGAAGTCCTGGGTCCCCGGGACCCAGGATTTTTCAAATCCAGCGGCATCACTGATGATTATATAAACAAGGGTTGAGACATTATAGTATTGCAAAATGTATTCTCCAGATGACATATGAAGGGCTTCTGGACACATTTCCAGCAAAAACACTTTAATATGTCTTAGCATTTATTTTAAAATTTAAAAAGTCCATGAGTTGTTCCATTACAAGTAGATTTGCCCAGAACCTCTACTTCATTCATACTGCCAATTAGACAATACTTACTACTTTTTTATGCTGAAGATCATGGCAGTGAGATTGAAAAACAATCCAGTCTATCAAAATTGACTTTTCGATCTAAAAAAACTACATCTTGCTTTTTGTCAAATAGCACCCACATTTTACTAGTAGCATGGAAGTGGAGAATGAATTCCCTGACTTTTTCAAGTGTATTTCAAGAAAATTCTAGTCTAGCAGTGTAGCGTGTAGTAGATATGCTGAGGGTAAAAATGTTATATTACTCAAAAAACATTAAAATAAAATTTCTTGAATAGAGTTGCTAATAATCTCTGAGATAAAGCTCTTTAAACAAATTTCCCTCCCAAATTAATAACAATTTTTCTTTGAGGTTACAACTGGAATTACTTTAATAATTTATGATTGTAAGCTTTCAAATAGTTTCCTACAAACTGTACAAACTTGCTACAAGATATTTGTACACCGAGTTCACAAATATTCATTTTGTTAACTATATCCTAAAATCATTGTGTAGTTAATATTTATTTTCAACAAGGGAAGGAGAAACAGAGTGGGGAGATTGAGGCTTGTGAAAATTACTTATTGTTACATGAAAACTCCTTGAAAAAGTTTTAAAATCTGTAATAGGGTCGATTTCCATGCCAAATCAACCAGTGACTCAACTTGATTCTTTCAGATTTCAATGAAACTCTCAGAAATTGTTCTGCCTGATGATATAAATTTGAACATATTTTTATTTATCACTTTAAATTTTCATACAATTAATTTTTTTAATTTTGAAAAATTGTCATTTTTGGCTTGCTTACATGTTTTTAATTTTGAATTTCTCAAGTTCTATCAAACATAGAAAGTTTTATGACCTCTCATTTTAAAGAGGAGTTTATAAGGTTTAATTTGATATGAAAGTTAACTATGCATAGTTAAAAAAAATAAAAAGTTTTTTTTTTAATTTTAAATTTGAAAAATTTTTAGATAGTCATTTTTAAAAATTTTGAAGAAATTGTATGTTTGTTGTAATATTGTAAGCTTAAAATTCTGAAATTTTTAGAGTGGTATCTCAATGGGATCAACAATTATGAAATAAAAGCTAAAAATTACCATTAAAATAACAATTCTCTCTATTTTGTTATTTAGTTATAATTTGTATGGTAATTTTCAGCTTTTATTTCATAACTCCTGATCCCATTGAGATCCCACTCTAAAAATTTCAGAATTTTGGGCTTATAATATTACAACAAACAGTCATTTTTAAAAATTTTGAAAAAAAATGTATATCTAAAAATTTTAATATTTTAAACTTTAAAAAAATTAAATTTTATTTTTTTTAATTATACATAGTCAACTTGCAAATCAAATTAAACCTTATAAACTCCACTTTAAAATGAGTGGTCATAAAATTTCTATGTTTGATAGAAATTGAAAATATTTATGCAAGTCAAAAAATGATAATTTTTCAAAATTTAATTAATTGTATGAAAATTTAAAGCGATAAATAAAAAGTAAAAAATATGCTCAAATTTATTTTTATATCATCATAGAGAATGATCCCTGGCAGTTTCATTGAAATCTGAAATGGTCAGGTTAAATACCGAATTTTTTTGGTTGATTTGACATGGAATGACCCAATAATGAGTATTAAAAATATAAAATGTTGAGGATGCAAGAGAAAATTTTTGAAAAAAAGAAAAAAAAAAAAAAAAAAAAAAGGATAGATGATTTTTCTTTGATTTTTAAATATGCAGTTAGCCAAATCATGGAAGATTCTCACTTCTGGCCACACAATGATCAAACTCATTAGAGATCACAATGAAAGTTTATCAAATTCCCTTACTTTTCCAGGTCTTAAGAAAAAATATTAAAATTCCCAGACTTTTCCCTGATTTATTTGACTAATTTTGTAATTCCTTGACTTTTCAAGGTTGTGTAGCAACCCTGTAACAGTTAAACTCCCCAAACTACTTGATATACTGCTTATACTAATAAGTATTACAAATATCAAACAAATAATACTGTGGGTTGAACATTTTTAATACTAAATAAAATACTTTAAAAATAGAATTGCATAACTGATATTTCAGAACACATGAAATGATCAGCAAATTTAGTAGTTTCATTTCATTACTACTAAAAATTTAATAATTTTTTTTTTTTTTCCAAGATATGAATAAGCAAACATTTTAAACAGAAAATAAATCTTTCATAACTTCTGTAACTTAATTGTTTTTATTTAAATAGGGAAGGAATTCAGCCCCTATTTCCTTAATCAATATTCTGTTTCCTGATTTGTTTTAATAATTACTAAATTATAAAATATGCAAGGCAATTATATATATAAAAAAAAATTTAAATACTGAAAACTTTATTAACTACACTATATTGCCATTGATTATGGGACACTTGCGATTTTAGACATTTTACTAAATATCTAGAAAAATACATGAGGAATCATCTCTAAACTCTTAGTGTATAAATATAATAGTATATGTCATACATCTCCGTGAAGATTTTTTCCCAAAACTCCAAAGGGGACCGTCAACAAATTAAAAAAGAATGAATATATTTTGAATAACCCTGTCAAAACTAATGCAGCAAAAGCGCTCAAACTCTAGATTGTGATTGAATGCCTTATTGTAATAAGCCTTGTTCATTTTTAAGCAAATAGCATGCATACTCGCACAGTAATTAAGGTTTTTATAAAAATGATCCCAAATTTTTCCAAGTTTTTTCCTTATAATTTTCAGAGTTCTTAATATATTATTTTTTTCAGAAAATATGACAAACAACATTGCACACAGTACCCTGTAATCAGAATTAAAAAATAATGAAAATTGTATAAAAAATGAGTTGGTTTACTAAATAATTTTTTACTGCGCATGCGTCAACGATATCAAAATTTCATTTGCATATTATGTTAGCTAAATGTATAGAGCAACTTTTGTGAAAGTCACAAAATCATAACTTGAAAATTCTGACAATAATCGTCAATTGAATAAGTCGAAAATCCGTTATTCTCAAAATGAAGCAAAAACAAGAGGGGTTGTATCCATATATTCATTGATTAGTGTCAATATAGAATACACAATATGGGATGTACTACTGCATATGGATAAAATCCCTCATTTTTTTGCTTCATTTTGGAAACAACGGATTTTGTCCTTTTTCTATAGACGATTACTTTCAGAATTCTCAAGCTATGATTTTGAAACTTTTACGAAAGTTGCTCTATACATTTAGCTAACATAATATGCAAATGAAATTTTGATATCTTTGACGCATGCGCAGTAAAAAATTATATAGTAAACCTACTCATTTTTCAAACAATTTTTATTATTTTTTAATTCTGATTACAGGGTACTGTGTGCAATGTTGTTTGTCATATTTTCTGAAAAAAATATTATTTTATATTAAGAACTCTGAAAATTATAATGGAAAAACTTGGAAAAATTTGGGACCATTTTTATAAAAACCTTAATTACTCCGCGAGTGTGCATGCTATTTGCATAAAAATGAACACAGTGTATTACAATAAGGCATTCAATCATAATCTAGAGTTTGAGCGCTTTTGCTACATTAGTTTTGACAGGGTTGTTCAAAAGATATTCATTCTTTTTTAATTTGTTGATGCTCCCCTATGGCGTTTCAGTAAAAATTCTTCACGGAGATGTATGACGTATACTATTATATTTATACACTAAGAGTTTCGAGATGATTCCTCATGTATTTTTCTAGATATTTAGTAAAATGTCTAAAATCGCAAGTGTCCCATAATCAATGGCAATATAGTGTATAAGAAACCAATTAAAGCAGCTGTTTGTAAAAATTTTAGTTTTATTACATTCTGGTAAGTGCAATTTAAAAATTAAATTTGATTACTCAGGTTTTGAGTTTAAAATCAAAATATTTTATACACTAAGAACATTACTGAAATCTTCAGGATATCCATTGCTGAATATTGACCAATTGAGTATTCCAGTAATGAACACGACTCTTAAAATCTTTAAAAATATATATGTATAGATAAATGACCATTAGTATGTAAATTTCAAAGTTTCTATTACTACCAAAGCAAAAACATACAAATTTTGCAAGAAAATAAAGAATATTTATATTTATTAAGAAGTCAGCTCTTAGCATGTTCATTCAGATTATTACCAGAAAAACAGTGAAACTTCGAAACAATATTTTCTGCTTCACGATTGGTTTTATTAAAAGTGTCAACAATAACCCATATTATAAAACATGCAAGAAGGAATTGTTTAAAAAAAAGTAAAAGCTAATTTTTCATTGGTTATTATTATTTTTATATACAGATATATAAATCAAAAACACTGAAGGCTGCAATTGCTGCCACATCTACCCTACATTCCGATCTCTATAAAAATAAATTTTATTATACAAGTATTCCACATTAATAACAAAATATAAATAATGATAATTCATAATTATAACATCAATCACAGTTGTAAGCAAATTATAAGCTTATCAAAATCTAATATATCCAAGTTGTGAATACAGAAAGAAAAAAATACATTTGCAGATTTAAAAAAAAATTAATAAAATGTGGTACAATTTACTACAGAATTTTTATGGGCCTTAAAAAACTTTAATAATTTTTTTAAGTAATTTCTTCTTCTTAAAAGTATTTTTATATGAAATCTGCAAAAAGTCCTATTTTATTTTATTTCTTTATTTTACTTTTTTTGTATTATTTATTAATCAGAGTTGGAACTCTTCTCCATTAAAAGAAAAAAAAATCATCTAAACCAATTCTTCCCTGATCTTCTTCCGAAATTTTGCTTCATCACTTGATACCTTCCCCCCCCCCCCCCCAGTGGTGCAGCTAAGAGGGTGGTTTTGGGGTTATAACCCCTCCCAGAGCTAAGAAAGATTGCTATAATTGCCCCGCTTATATGAATCAAAACCAAACTCAACATTTAAACATTTTGGCGTACTTCAGATTCTGCCACTTTATTGAAACAGATTTCATTTAATAAAGGGATTCAATTAAATGGCAAGAATTCTACTTAAAACAATGAAATCGTGTATTACATGGATTAGTTAAGTAAAAATTGATTATTTGAACTAAATCACTTTTCTGAGACCTATTATGCTAAAAAATGATTTCCTGCCACACAGATGCTCATTCAGCTTAAGTATTTACAGTGAATATTCTAATTAGTACTGATTCTATTAACCGGCGATTCAAATAACTGGCAAACAGCTTTATCAGAAACTCAAAGCCCCCCCCTAGAACCGAATTCTGGCTGTGCCGCTGCCCCCCTCCCCCCCCAATTGCATACAATCAGAAATAAAATTAAATACATTTAAAATACTTTATTATTTACTTTTCTACTCTATTTGTTTTTCTAATTAAATGTATCATTAATCATTTATTGTTGTTATAACAACAATAAATGATTAATGATAAATTTGATTAAGAATTCACATTCATTTCATTAAAATGTCATCTTAAGTCCCCTCTTCCAAAACTCCACATTCTCTTTTCTTCATACTAAGCACATGAAATTTAAAGTCCTTAAAACTTCTTACTTTATTATTTTTGTTTTACTAATTTCACGTTAAATGTTAAATTAGCATTTTGTTTCCTGGTCGATAAAAGTTTGCAAGAACAAGATGCAAACAGAAGCAAAAAAAAATGAAGATATAAGCATGCCAAACATAACATAACTCCTCCTGTTTGAGTTTACATCACAAAGCCCTGACTCTAAATCCAGTGAGGGAACAAAAAAAAAGGGGGGGGGGGGAATAATAGCGAGGAAAGGAAAGAGTAATGCAATAAAGAAAGATTACAAATTGCAAGAAAAATTCCAAATGTCACTCTTAAAAAACCTCAGATTCTATAACATTCAGAATGATAAAATTGATTAAAAATAATGGTGCTTCCTTTAAATTACTAGTTTTATTTTGGCTGAATAGTTTACTATACCAACCATTTTTTTCTTAACTTTCCACATGTACAAATGTAATTAAATCAAAAATAAAAATACATATGCTTTATGGCAATCTATATTATAAAGGACAAACATATCTGTGTGTAACACTGATGTCATTTTCAGAATTGCAACACTTGATGATGTTTTGCTATTTAATTTCTAAACATTACACATTTTCAATTTTTACACATTTATATAGGGAAAAAATCTACTTTCAAATGAAATTTGTTTGAAAACTATCTTAATTGAATGATTGATTACGGCTTTTAAAAGAATTTAAGCATGATTTTTTTTCTAATTATCTCCATCATATGCATATTCTGTTATTAAATAACTGATTTGCATTTAAACAATGTAAGTAGTTCAGCATTTGTCTCTGACTAACTTTTCATAATGAAATTAAAACTTAAAAAGTGACTGTCCATTTGTTTTTCACAGTTTTTAATCCTTAAACATGGAACATTGCATTACAATATTAATGCCAGTTATCCGCATGGATTTGAGGATGCCAAAAGGGGTTTCCAAATTTTAAAATTTGAATTAGTTAGAGGTATTAATTTTTTCATAATTTAATGACATTTCTCTAATGATGGCAATTTACTTGCTCCATTTTTGTAGATAAAAAAGAGAAAAAAGAAAATGACAGGGGCTATTAGATTTCTTTATTTTACACTATTTCAAAATTCAAATAATTAGCTTTTATTTAGAAAAATAGGGAAAATAATATTGTGATTGAATTGTATTTTTGAAGAAATACAAACTTATTTCATTTTCAAGCACCAGGAATAAGTTTATTTTAGAAAGCAAAAAGCCATCTGTTGACTGGAACATTCAGATATATTCATCATAGTTTTTTTTTTTTTTTTTTTAATTTAAAATAGAAAAACAGATTTTCAACTATTTCTTTTATGATGGCAATTAAAACTTTTCACAAGGATGTTATAAAAACAAAATGTTTTAGTGAAAAAAACTTAGTTCTCTAAGCATTCATTTTAATTCATAGATATAAAGTGTTTTTGAATAAATTCATAAAAAAAAAAAAACATATTTCATAAATTCATTCAACTGACTTCATTTCTATCAGCTCCAAAATTAGAAGCCAAATTTTGGAAGAATTAAATTTGGCGAATAAAGTTATACAATGTGTGTTTTTACTGTGAAAGCTTTTGACTTACTTTGTAAATATAATTTATTATTTCAAATTTTGTATTCAATAAAATTAGATTTCCCAAAAGAATCAAAGATCTAACGTAATTCAAAAACAGCACTTTAGGCACAACACACTCAGCTAGTTAGTTTGTTTTAAAGTATAAAAATTTTGAAGTAAATATGAATTTAATTACATTATGTAAATTGAATAAACTACACTAAATATTGTAGTACTGTTAACAATTTCTAAAAAGTATATTGCAATTTCCCTGAACAGTATTTGTTATATATAATTTATATTTTTATGATGTTTTATTATAAAGTTTTTGTATTTTTATTCATCTTGATGCCATTTTCTGGCTGCATTTTACTCTAGCAGGTGTAGTAGCTGTCAACCTTTCATTTTTTTTAAATTAAATTTACAGATTTACCAGGATTTTTTTTTTTAAATAAAATATTACTTTCCTTCTATGCAGCAGTTACTTTTTTTTTATCATTGATATTTCTGGTTGAAAAATTAATTTGACTTGAAACTAGGTGGGCAACTATGAAATGTTATACTTACACCATCTGCAGCATCGGACAGAAGCTTCAAGAATTTCTTAGTTAATTGCCCCAGTGATGTATCATATCGGGCTTTAGAAACTTTCTTAGCTATAACAAAATTTTAAAAATATAGCAATATGTATTCAAACAAGGTAAACTGAGTACATTTAAAATGCAAAAAAAAACCCTAAGTATACAAGCATTAATACATATTGGAAAATGTTTATAACAGCCTTTATATAATCAGATTTTAATAAAAAGGTTTTGATGATTCCAAATTTTAATATGTTGTGAATTAAAATACATTTTTTTTTCTCTTTGATAAGCATCATTATAATTTAATTGAATATTAGACACTAAAAAATTATACAAGTATATAGCTGCTAACTTCGACACTTTTTAAATCATATAAACATGTATTTAGCCAAAAATAGTATTTAATAAAATAAATGCTGTTTTTTTTTTTTAAGCTATTGATGTACTAAACATACTTTTAAAGTTTCCAACATTCAAGTTTCTCTTAATAATCATTGACATTTTTTTATTATGAAATCGGGAAAAATTCTGACAAATAAAACAGCCATGTATTTTTTGTACTAACACTGCTGATTTGTTTGCATTTACTATCTATTTGAAATATATAGAGAATGAAAATATATATATATATGTTTTGGAGAAAATAGCATATCACTTTAGCTAACAATGTCACAGAATGTTTAGCATATATTTTTAGACTATTGTTAAAAAGAAAAAAAGGCATTTCAGGTCAAAATAGACTTGTGTGGAAAGGCAAGATTTTAAAGCTTAATAAAGGTTACTTTTAAGTGAGGTTTCAAAGCTGACATTTTGGTAAAACTAAGTATCATCTTTCTCAGTGTCTCTCTTATACCCTGTTCACACTATGGATAGTTAAGATATCTCAGGCCTAGAACTCTCTCAGAGAGTTCCACAAACTCTCTCGGGCTAGATACAGGAACAACCACTCACTCTCATTGGCTATAAAGCTTCGCTTTTACTGATTGGATATTGCGGCCGTCTTTACTTCAAGCGCATGCGCATACACTACATTTGTTCAGTTCAGAGATACAGTGACATTCGCTGAGATATCTTAGGTAAGTTTTTCAATGTGAACAGGCATCCAATTCCGGGAGGGTCCACTTCAAACACGACGATCTTAAGATATCTTATGTTTGTGGTGTGAACAGGGTATTAGGTACAAAGATTTAGCATAACAATGATTTTTCTCCATGAGTTAGAAAATAACGTTTCTAGAAGAAAAAACATCTAACAAATTTAATATTCCCCGGATTTTTGTTGTTTTATTTTTCACCCTTTTCTCCCCCCCCCCCCCCTTTTTTTTGCATTCACTCCCTGTTTTTTTACAGGTGTTGTGAAAACCTCCATATCCTTTAAGTCTAGTTCAACAATGATGAAATAAAATAAAAATATACTACATGGTTATATATAAAATGTCATTTTAAAAAATCAAAATTTTAAAACAAATTCTTCATCACTTAAATTGACAAACAATCCTACTGAAAAGAGATACAAAATGTAGTTAATGAAAAAAGTTTGTTTTGTTTTGTTTTTTTAGAGCTTTTGAGATTAAATGAATAATAATAATAATAAATAGCAGTGAAAGCAATAATAAATAGCAATTTTTGTCTGTGCTAGTTATTTTAGGGTTGAAGTGTGAAGTTAGTGTAAAATTTTTCATAAGCTTTTCTTAGCTCTTCTGAATAGATAAATGAAATATGTTTCTTGCAAATGCTAGTTATTTTGGGGATTTCTAATCAGTGTTCGAAATTAGCGGTCGTTAGTCGTCAAATGCAACTAAAAAATTGAATTTGACGACTACAAAATTACTCTCGGTCGTCAAATTTGACGCCTAGCTTTTTAAAAAATACATTTACTAGGTATTTGGTTCCGAAAATTTAAGAAAAAAAGGGTCTAGTCTGAAAATTCGGAACTAAAAACATCGTGAATTTCGATAAAAAGTCGCGAAAAAAGTCAATTTCATTAATCGTTTGCATGAAAAATCGCCGATTTTGCCAAAAAAGCGCAAAAAACCTACGAATTTTTCAAAAAATAACAAACAATTTTTTATACGATAACGAAAAAAAAAGCAAATTTCTACAAAAGATTGCAAACAGAAATGCTAATCTCATCAAAGAATCGCTGGAAAAATATGAATTTCATCAAAGAATCGCGAAAAGAAAGTCTAATTTTGTCAAAAAAAATCCCGGGAAAAACGTCATAGTATGAACTTCGTCAAAATATCGCAAAAAAAAAAAAAAAAAAAAAAAAAATTCCAGAAAAGGATTGCGAAAACAAACCTTAATTTCCTCAAAGAATCTTTAGAAAAACGCAAATTTTGCCAAAGAATTACAGAAAAAATGAAAATCTTGTCATAGGAAAGCGATAAAATCCGTTAATTCCACCAAAGGTTCGCGAAAAAATGCAAATTTCTTCAAGGAATCACAAAACCCCTGCAATTTTCGCAAAAGGATTGGGAAAAAAACGTATAATTAATGAGGGGGGCAATTCACAGGCCTTCCCTCTCTGCTGTAACCTTTCAAAAAACTTTTCTTTTCTGTGAATTTCAGTGACTTTTTTAAATTCAGAATCGCCCCTTGATTCGAATGTAAATGCATTGTGTTATTATTATTATTATTAGTTTTTTTTTTTACTAAATTCAACTCTAATTACCAATACTGGATAAATTTTGTTGCCAAGTTTTAATTTCGTTTTACAGATTAAGTGGATTTTTCTATTAATTACTAAATATAGCAATAATTAGAAAAGCTTTGCACCAGTTTATAGATGCTTCAATTATTATAATCTTAGAGATTAATTTCGATAATTTTAAATGAAAATAAATATTTGTGCTATTCTAAAAAGTAGTATCAAAGATGCTTGCGGTCCATATTTTCCAAAAAATTAAGGTAATCATTTCCGGAAATTATAAAAAATCGATTATAAATCCGAACATTCAGACATAAAATATATTGCAAATTTCGAGAAATGGTCGCCGAAAAAAATTAATTTATTCGATTGTTCTAAGAAAATTGCCGATCTTTTTACGGGATCTGGGCAAAAAAAAACCAAATTCCGACAGATCGCGAAAAAACGACAAATTTCATCAATAAATAGCAGAAAAACACAAATTTCGTAAAAAGGAGCGTAACCCCCCCCCCCCAAAAAAAAAAAAAAATACAGCAGAGGGAGAGGATTTTTCTCCTGTCTCTGCTCTAACCTTTCAGAAAATTCGATGTAAATTTCAAGTTTTTTTAATATACTCAGAATCATCCCTAAATTATATACAGTATTACAGTAATATTAATATGAATTTTAGAAACTGCAACTAAAAATCTTAATTTGACGCCTAAGATTTTTACAGTAGTCGTCATTTGACGCCTGCCTTTTATCTCCCAATTTCTATCACTGTTTCTAATATAATTGATGCAGAAAGTTTTTTTTTTTTTTTTTTTTTTTGTAATAGCATTGATGGTAGTCATGAAATAAAATTTATTTATAGGCTACTTCACTCATGCAAAAACATCTATTTGCTAAATATTAATCTTATGAGAGAATTTTAATGCATAGCTCATTTGCATTCCAATATTTTTAAATGATTTTTTCTGGCACTGGATAGCTGAGGTTAATCTCTAACAAGGCCTTTTTTTTTTTTTTTTTTCCAAATTTGTTAACAGGAGTTTGTTTTATTATTTATTAATATTACTTTTGGAATGGGTTTGAAAGTTAAAGTATTCCCAGAAAAGAAAAAATAAATGATCTTAGATCAACAATGCATGTTTGTCTAAATTTATAGTAACAAAGGGGTGGTTGGGTGGTTCGGTTTATTTCGTAGTAGCTGTTCTATTTGTAAACCTGTATGATGCAAAATGATTTTTTTTTTTTTTTTTTTTTTTTTTTTTTTTTTTTTTGTGCTTAATGCATGTATATTAAGAAATTGTTTTTGACTTGTAAACAGCATAATCATATTAATTGTCATTCCATGCCAAATCAACCAGTGACTCAACCTTACCCTTTCCGATTTCAGGGAAACTGCTAGGGATCATTCTCTATGATTATATAAATTAGGGCATATTTTTATTTTTTGTTTATCGCTTTAAATTTTTATACAATTAATTATTTAAATTTTGAAAAATCATCATTTTTTGACTTGCATAAACACTTTCAAATTTGAATTTCTCAAGTTCTATTAAACATAGAAAATTTTATGACCACTCATTTCAAAGAGGAGTTCATAAGGTTTAATTTGATATGCAAGTCGACTATGTATAGTTAAAATGAATAAAATTTAAATTTTTTTTAAATTTTAAATTTGAAAATTTTTTAGATAGTCATTTTTAAAATTTTTGAAAAAATTGTATGTTTGTTGCAATATTATAAGCTTTAAATTCTGAAATTTTTAGAGCGGGATCTCAATGGGATCAGGAGTTATTAAATAAAAACAAACATTACCATTAAAATAGCAATTTAATTCTGTCTATTTTGTTATTTATTTATGATTTGTATGGTAATTTTCAGCTTTTATTTCATAACTCCTGATCCCATTGAGATCCCACTCTAAAAATTTCAGAATTTAAAACTATTTATATTACAACAAACATACATTTTTTTTTTCAAAATTTTTAAAAATGACTATCTAAAAAATTTTAAAATTTAAAATTTCAAAAAATTTTAATTTTATTTATTTTAACTATATATAGTCAACTTGCATATCAAATTAAACCTTATAAACTCCTCTTTAAAATGAGTGGTCATAAATGTTTCTATGTTTGATAGAACTTGAGAAATTCAAAATTGAAAATATTTATGCAAGTCAAAAAATGATGATTTTTCAAAATTTAAATAATTAATTGTATAAAAATTTAAAGCGATAAACAAAAAATAAAAATATGCTCTAATTTATATCTTTCATAGAGAATGATCCCTAGCAGTTTCACTGAAATCGGAAATGGTCAGGTTGAATATTGAATTTTTTTGGTTGATTTGACATCTATACTTTCTGATTTCCCATCTATTACTTTTCTGATTAGATGACAATTTCAATGAATCTGTAGAGATGGAAATGCCTGGGAAAATAAATGGTCAAGTGTGAGTATTACTCACACTCAGAGAGTTTTGTATAAAAAATGTGAATTATTAATTATATTAATTAAAGAAATCATTGCTGAAAGATTAATAAGAATTTGCAAAAAACTGACAAAACAACTTGACTTTTTCAACAAATTCAAAAAGAATGAATATATTTTGGATAACCTGTTAAAATTAATGTAGCAAAAATGTTCAAAACGTAGAACATGATTAAGAGACTTATTGTAATGAATTGTGTTCATTTTTATTGGGATAGCGTGTATAATCATAAAGAAATTAAGATTTTCCTTAAAAAAGCCCCAAATTTTGCTTATAATCTGCAGAGCATTTAATATAAAAATGCTCTTTTTAGAACCCATGACAAACAACATTGTACATAATACCCTGTAATCACAATTCAAAAATAATAAAATTTCATGAAAAATGAGCAGGTTGATAAATATGAGGTCAAACATAATGCTTATAATCCTGAATCTTCAGAAGAATCTGATGAGTATATTTTTTAAAATTGAAAGTGTCCAATCATTTATGGCCATATAGGGTATATACCTATTTGATTCCTATTTTAAAAAGAATCAAAGAACAATGCAATAACTTTTCAAAGCATTTTATTTAATACTCCATCTTAATGCCATAATAAAATGTGATACTAATTAACCTATTTTTGCTGTTAATATAGATCACAATCAATAGGTATGAATTTTAATGATTGTAGAGAAATCTATGATATGAAAATCATTTTCATAAAAATATTTAACCTCAATAACATATTCAAATATTAATTAAAAAATACCACCAATTTATTTCAAAAATAAAGTTCTGCTTTGACCAGCACACATCATTCAGCAATAGAAAAAGTTACTGTATGAAGTTACATAAAATATAGAGATATTGGAAAGCAAGTTAGTGGGAATATACAGTACTGTTAATGAGCCCATTCAGCAAAATGATTAAAAAGCCATCAAAAGATGGTTAAATTTAGCTAAAATCCATATACCAGAGTGGTCTACAGTCACAAGAATAATTTTGGTCCTTTCTCATGAAAGATTTTCTCTGAAGATATCAATCCTACAATATACCTAAATATATAATATCCAATGTATCTAAAAATGGCCAATTCTTAGTTTCTCGCAAGAACTGTATGAACTATTTTGCTTGGATAATGAGAGAAAGAAAATAAATACTACAGAACATTTTAAAAATATTTTATTTAATTACTAGCTCTTGCCTTAGAATTTTTATCATAAAAAACTTGATTTATATATTGCAGTATATAACAGGACAAATTTGAATTACAATCAAGATCTTCAAAGCAGAATATTGCATATGAACCAAAAAACATTTTATGTACTATGCGCCATTTGTAATAGAGTTAAAGGGGGAAAAAACAGTCCATTTTTCTTTAACCAACCTTATAAGTTCTTGAGTTTATCAGGGTTTTAAAACCCTAATTTGTATACTAATCTAATTCTCAATGATGCTGCAAACATTTTACAATTTATGAAATATATTTTTTAATTTATTCTACTGTTTGAAAGTTAAGAAATAAAAAATTGCACTGTACTGCACCTGAAATGTGAATACATTAATAAATAGATAAAATGTCACCATTGAGGCATAAAAATTTTAGATAAAATATGAATATACTCTTCCAATATTAATTATGCCTCATCTCTAACACACGTATAACCCACTGTCATGCTTATTCTAGTTCTTTACTTTAGCTATAATAATGGAATAATATATAATGGAACATATAATTTAGAATAACTCATGGAAGGGAAAATGCTCTAGCCTAACTCAAAATATATTCAAATTTTGTTGCAGTTTCAGCATTTTATTAAACAATAAAGTACAAAAAGAAAAGATTAACCAATACTGTGACAAACCTAATTTATTTAGGACATTTAGGAATATATATACTTCATGCACCAGTACTCCTGACAGCCTTGACATGAGATATATTAATTTATATTCTGGCTATTCAGTGAGCTGTATTCTAAAAAAAATTAACATTTTAAGTGGTATAAACTTCCCTTTAATTTTTTCATGATGATTGTTGTTTCTAAATAGGGTAACATCCCCAGTAATTGGCATGCACCAATGATTAGCACATCCTACAAACATGTCCTAAAATAAGATTTATATCCAGTCTTTTAAAAATGTAAAACCATATACCAGTTATATACACATTTATTTTAAAGATTATAACTTTGATTTATGCTACTAGATGACAAGTGCCTTGGAAAGAGAAACAATTATGGTTTGTATCAAATTAGCCATTTTTGTTGCAAATGTTTCTTCTCTGGCTTAAGAAAGGCATGCTTTTCAACTCATTGTTATCTGATTTATAATATTTTTAAATTTAATTGACAACAGTTTTGTTTAGATGAAAAGGGTTACTTTAATTGTGTAAAAGTATTTTTGACACAAATATTTGGATTTCTGAATTAATGGTAGATGCCAATTAATGGTGCTTCAATTTTGCTAGTTCCAAGTAATTGACACCTATTCCAATTACTAGGGAACTGCAAGATTTGAGATTAAGCCACTTATTTTGGCAGTACTTTTAAAGTTATAGACTCATTTTGTTTATCAGTTGTTTTTATTTGAAAATACAAAATATTATCAGTAATTGGAATCCATTAAAGATAATATGTCAATTACTGGGGACAGCATGGCAATTACTGGGTATTAATATAAAGACATTGTATTGTTTTAAAGTGTTCACATTTCAGACTAATATGCTGATTTCTTATTCTCAAAAACCTGAAATATGGCATCTTCATCTGCAGTAAATTCATTTAAAGCGATTAAACCCAATGCAAAATATAAAGGGTTTTATATATATATATAATAAACATGTGTCAATTACTGGATCACAAGGTGTCATCCATTGATGCTCTAGGTGCCAATTACTGGTGATTACAGCTATTTTTTTATAAATATATATTTTTAAATACTTTTTTGAAAATTTTTGCTTTTAGTGGGCAAAATAGATGCACAGATATGCATTCTTTGATTTAAAAATATTTACAAGTAAATATTTTATTTCTTGGTAATGAGAATTGAAGAAAGTTTAAAGACAAATTCTTAATATGCAAATTACTGGGGATGTTACCCTATATGATGTGTAAGTTGCTTAAATTTCTTCATTTTTCTTATTGGACATTTTGAGCAGGAATTTTTGCCTTCTTTGATCACAGAATTTCTGCAATTAACTTATATTTATATTTTTAAATATTGGCACTAAATTATTAAAAATTCTGTTCAGGATGCTCATCACAAAAAGTTTATTTTCAGTTATAGTTTTTATTTGACATTTCTGAAATTTTATATATACAGTCTACTCTGAAATCTGCTGGGGTATAGCAAATGTCTATCTGCACTACACATTTGAATATAAAAATGAAAATTAAATGTTAATGGAAATTATCATTAGCAGTTTCTTTTATTTATTTATCTATTTATTTATTTATTTATTTTTTTTATTTATTTATTTTTTTTTTTTTTTTTTTTGTTGTTATCAATTTTTCAGTGAATAAATATTTAAATATAATTTGGATATAAATATTTCAATTTCCTTGAGTAACAAAAATTTTTCTCAGAGCAAGAAGTAATAAGTGTTCATAGACTATAAAATTGATAACAAACCAAAACTATCATTGTGTTGTGTCACTGTTTAAAAAAATAATCAGCAACATTTGTATTGTATATGATTTAATTTTTTAAATCATATACAAGTTATTAAATATAGCTTAGTTATTAAATATATTAAACCAATGTTGTACAGTAGACTCCCTTAAATCTGCACAGCTTAGGACCAGGGGTTGTGCGGATTTTAGAATTTTGAGGATTTCTGGTCATTGCTTTGTTTACATTTTTTTAAAGTAATTTTAATGTAATTAAAAATTAAATCAAAAGTATAATGAATGCTTACATTATACTAAAATATTAAAATGAAGGAATAAACTAAAATAATAAAAAATTAGATATTTTTTAAATGATTAAAATATTAAAAGTAACGGTCAAGTTAATAATCAATAATGTATAATTAAATATTAAATTATAAAGATGAAATATATTTTTCCTAAGTTATTCCATGAAACATGCCTCATAAAGGTACATTACTAATTCACCTCAGAATCATAAAATATCGAAGCTTTATTTCAGGTTTAGCCAGACTTAATAACTAAAAATGCTTGATTAATACATAAACATATTTGATAAGATTGTGATTACCAATAATATCAGCAATATCTTGATTTTTTCAGAAATAAATTATTTTTTCTTCATGAAAAAACATGAATTCAATAACCTTAGCAAAAATTACAAATTAAAAAATTTATGGAATTGATATAAAACTAAAGTCAAATTTTGCACCTATATCTGAACTGAATGTTTCATTGTTTACATCTGTAAATTATGTGTGGATTTTAGAGAGTTGTGGGTTTTAGGAGTGCAGATTTGAGGGAGTCTACTGTATTATATTTTTCTTTTTGATTGTAATTGTAATTTTTGTGCAGTTGTTCTTAATTTATACTCAGACTTTAAAAAGTAAAATATAAACAAAGGATAATCAGCAAATCCTATAATCAGCAAAAATTTATAATCTACAAAAGCCTCGAACCCAAAGTGTGCAGATTTTACATAGTTGACTGTACAATCAATTTTCTTTAATCTTTTTTACTTTTAAGCATTAAAATAAAAATTCAAAAACTAGGCTCTCGCTATCTTACAAAACTGAATAAAATAAAACAAAAAAAAATTCACTTTTATTTTTTGTGAAGGAGAAAAATCAAATAAGAGCAAAATGAAAATTATTTAAGTTTTTTCTTATTTGTACAAGACTGGTTCAGCAGTTTATAAGCATAACTATAATTTCAACAACAAAATATTCAATAATTTGAAATTTTACCCTAGTTGTTTTACTTCAACCCTTAATTTTATTGTTCAGTGACAAGTTTCATCTTCTCTAAGGGTTTACACACATAGCACTAAATAGTTTAAATGATGCCCTATCTAGAAATAATTTTTCTCTGGTTTCTAGCAATTTAATTTTCATAGGCCATTAAGTTATGACATTTAAAAGAAAGAAAATGTCCATCTTTCTGTCAAATAATTTTTTTAACATTTATGAGAAACTTTATATTAACTTTTAAAAGTTTTAATTTGCAGATACACTGTTAGTTTAGCATAAAATTGTAAAAAAAGTTTAATACATTTTTCATAATAAATCAAATTTTTTTTTTTTTTTTTTTTTTTTTTTTTTTGTTTAACATGTTTCTATGTTTTTAAATATGGCAATATTTCATGTGCCATGCAAAAGAGCCTAATTATTCATTTAAAGACATAAACAAGTAATTTTTATTTTTAAAGCTAGGCAGGTATTTGAAACAGGATGTCAAAATATGTGGATAAACTGAAGTCGAATGAAAAGATGCAGTAAATCTAATTAAAAACTAAAGTTAATGTAGTTTAGAGTAAGATACAGGAAATCTGTTCATGCATGAGTGAGTAAGCATACAGCTTAGACAGAATTTTTGCTAGATCTACAATTAGAAAATCTGTACTTTGAAATCACAGAATACTCAAGCATTCAGTCCCATTTATGAAGTTGAAAAAACAATTGCAGACTTTACTTTCTCCTAAAGATTGAGCTTTGTCATTATGCATTTGATTTTAATTGACTTTGTTATGTTACATATAATTTTTTGTGTCCTGTCTTCTCTCTTTATCAATCAAACTTTTAACCCCCTCTTCCTCTGCTTGTGCAATACTTTAATATCTCCTCACCAGTAAAATTGATTTATTCTGCTAAACTGCAACATTGCAAAAATCCCTGTCGGCTGGGCCTATAGGCGGAGGTAGATTTCGAAGAGTGCTCATTTCAACAAAAAAAAAAAAAATGATTAGAGATAAACCCAGTTTAATAATTTCATTTGGCCGTTTGTGAAAAATTTTTAATTTCATGTTTCTGCAAAAACTGGTTTTATCAGAATCATCTTAAGAAAAATTCAGCTCAAATGCCCATTTTGACAACATATTTTGAAATTGATTCTGAATTTATTAAAAAATCGACCAAAACAGTACAGTATACAGTTCCTAAATGACAAAAAACTGTCAGCTGAATGCATTTGAGAAAAAAATTGAATTTAAAAATGAGTCATAAAATAACCGATTTGTTGTTTGAATACATCCTTAATTTTTTAATCATGATTGCTTCGGAAAATTTTGTGCGAAATACTCATTTTGACAGCATTTTTAAAAATATATTCTATCTTTATCAAAGAACTGGCCAATGCATCACAGTATATAGTTCCTAAATAAGAGGATCTGTAAATTGGATGCGTTTGAGAGCAAAAATGGATTTTAAAACAAGTCATAAAAAACGCAATTTGCTATGTGAAAACTTCCTTAAATTTTCAAATAACGAAGACTTCGGGAAATTCTGTTCAAAATACCCTTTTTGGTAGACTTTTTCAAAATATATTCTGGTCTTTATCAAAAAACTGATCAATGCATCACATTATATAGTTCGTAAATAAGAGGATCTGTAAATTGGATGCATTTGAGAGCAAAAATGGATTTAAAAACGCATCAGAAAAAAACGCAATTTCTTATTTGAACTCTTCCTTAAATTTTCAGTCATGATGACTTCTGAAAATTCTGTTCAAAATACCCTTTTTGGTAGCCTTTTTTGAAATATATTCCGTCTTTATCAAAAAACTGACCAATGCATCACATTATATAGTTCCTACATAAGAGGATCTGTAAATTGGATGCGTTTGAGAACAAAAATGGATTTAAAAACGAGTCAGAAAAAACCACATTTTCTTATTTGAATACTTCCTTCAATTTTCAGTCTCTATGACTTTCGGAAATTCTGTTCAAAATACCCTTTTTTGAAATATATTCTGTCTTTATCAGAAAAATGACCAATGCGTCACTTTATAAAGTTTCTAAATAAGAGGATCTACCATTTGGATACGTTTAAAATCAAAAATGAATTTAAAAATGAGTCAGAATATAAACAGTTTGGATTTGAGGTTTTTTTCCAACTCCTATTTTTGTTTAATTTCTTTTTGCTATACGAATTGGTCCTATGAAAAACTTGTCAATATAAAAGTTGTAGATATTTTTGAGAAGATGTAAAATAAATTTAATCAGATTTGATATCTTAAAAATTGACGGAGTTATGGATTTTTTTTTCTTTTTTCAGCTCCCTTTTTCTTTTTGTTTTTAATTTTTTTCATTGGTAAAAGTTGGTCCTATCAAAAACTTGTAAATACAAAAGTTTTAGATAATTTTAAGAACATTTACAAAAAATTTAGTTGGACTTGATATCTTGAAAACTGACGAAGTTATGAATTTTTTTCTCTCAAAATCCCTGTTTTTTTCGTCCCTTGAGCCCACTTCTAAATTTATCAAAAATCTGTCATGCATATACTTTTGGCCCATTTTTAAGAAGTAATATAAACTTTAAACTGATTCGATATCTACTTTAATTAAGAAGTTATGGTGCTTTTTCGGTTTTCACAAAAACGCCCCCTATTCAGACCCCCTTGGTCCGATTTTGCCCATTAACGAACTTAGCCGAGATTTTATCCCCTGTGATTTTACATACGAGTTTGGTGGAGATTGGTGAATAATTATAGAAGTTATCGTGTCCATAAAAAACTGAGATATATATATATATATATATATATATAGATAGATAGATATATAAACTGGTGCGATTGCAATAGGTAGTATTTCTTACGAAATCTACCTAATACATTTTAAATCAAAACTACAGATAAGCAGCACAAAATTATACTGAACATTTAAATATTTCTGTTCTAAATTATATAAAACAACCTTTCAACACACTATAGAATGTTTTTTCTGTACCTTATATTATGCAATGCTTTTAACTATTAAATCAGTCCAAAATGGTTATTGAATCACATTAATGAAAAATAAACCTTATAGTTGCATATTATTAAATCAGATTTTAAAACATATATATCATTCTGGATTCCCATTTTGAAGCTTGATTTTTTATTATTTTAATGGAAATCCAGAATTACTTTACTCACACTTTTTGGTATTAAGTGTGAGTAAAGTAATGCAGAATCATCCTCTATAATGCACAATACTATTTTATATGTAAGGGGTGCAACTGGGGGTATACTACTATTTTAAAAATAATGACCAACCTTTAAAGCATATTTGACAAAGAAAGTGCAAAATCAGGAGTTATGAAATAAAAGCTGAAAATTACCATACAAATCATAAATAAATAACAAAACAGACAGAATTAAATTGCTATTTTAATGGTAATATTTGTTTTTATTTAATAACTCCTGATCCCATTGAGATCCCACTCTAAAAATTTCAGAATTTAAAGCTTATAATATTACAACAAACATACAATTTTTTCAAATTTTTTAAAAATGACTATCTAAAAAATTTTCAAATTTTAAAAAATTTAAAATTTTATTTATTTTAACTATAATACATAGTCGACTTGCATATCAAATTAAACCTTATAAACTCCTCTTTGAAATGAGTGGTCATAAAATTTTCTATGTTTGATAGAACTTGAGAAATTCAAAATTGAAAGTGTTTATGCAAGTCAAAAAATGATGATTTTTCAAAATTTAAATAATTTTATAAAAATTTAAAGCAATAAACAAAAAATAAAAATATGCTCTAATTTATATCATCATAGAGAATGATCCCTAGCAGTTTCATTGAAATCGGAAAGGGTCAGGTTGAGTCACTGGTTTATTTGGCATGGCAATGACCCAGTAATTAGAACAAACAAAATATTGTTACATACATATTCATACATATGTTTTCATATATTACATGAAACTATTACTGAATAGAAAAATAAACCATGAGAGAAGACGTGTTCCGATTCACCCCATAAATCTTAAACCTCTGATGTTACAAGCCATTTTTCATTTTTTCATTATGTAGTTTAGAAATAAGTAGAATTTAATACAGCATATCGTTTACAGGTCTATCATTAATTAAAAATCCACTCTTAGGTTTAGAACACAAAAAGTACTGCAGTTACATACAAAGTTTTGAAGACGTTGAAAAAATGAGGTTTTTGAGGATCCACTTGAAGTTTTTTTTATATATCCCAGTAGTGGTGCCAACATGTCGAAACTGAATTTCCCAACTCTTAATGTTATTACCTTCTTATGAAAAAATTGGGAACTAAAAATATCATCACATATATTTATAATGAATTTATTTGTATGACTGGGAAGTTTCGTTCCTATTCACCCCGCTGTTCCTATTCACTTCATTTTACGGTATAAGCAGAGGACACGAAACTTTATAGACAGATTTTTAAACTGTAGCTCGACTTAACGGTTGTGTTTTAAAGTATACTGTTTCAATTAAGAGACTACTTCAGTCAAGCAAAGTCAGTCACCCGTTCGCTAATGTAATGCTAATCCTACTGAAGAAATTTATAACGATATCTCGGTTGCATTTCAATATTTTTTAAATAATTTTTTTTCACATTGGATAGCTGAGATCGATCTGTATACAGATTGTTTTTTGTTTGCAGATAATTTTAATGAGGACAATTACATTTTTGGAACAAGTTTCGAAAATAAAAACATCCTCATTAAAAAAAAAAAAAAAGCAATCAAAGTTGAAAAAGTATAAAAACCTAGCATACAGATTGATTTCAGCTATCCAGTGAAAAAAACATTTTAAAATATTGAAATGTGAGATATAAATTTCTTTCATAGTATTCCATTCCATTCTTCCATGCATTAGCGAATGAGTCTTTTCGCGTAACTGAAGTAACCTCTTAAGTAGCGAACTGAGGGAATTATGTGTTTATATAATCTATTTAATTCCTATACTTTATAATAAAATCTTAACGTCATGTGCTTATTTGTAAAATTGTTTTAGACAAATTTTATTTTAACATTATTAATTGATCTTTAAGCAATGCATATTTATTTCATATTTGTGCAGAGTTATGAATGTTATAATTTTGAAAATGATTTAAAATGCTTATGCTAATTATTAAATTTGTTTATTACTTGAAACTTACTTGAAACTTCAATTATAAATATTTTTCAAAAAACTCAATTGAAAGTGTGGGAGAGAAGGGGGGGGTTATAATTTTTTTTTTGGGGGGGGGGGCAAAGTTATATTTTTTTTGGGGGGGGGGCTAAAACTCCTTGCTACGGACCTGCAGGATGTTACATAAATAAAATACTTTTATTTCACAGAAACTTATATACAAGAAAATGTAAAATAGAAATCGGTGAGATATGTAAACAAATGCAAAAAAGTTTTAGTAGTGACACCATCGATCAGCTGTTAAAAAAATAGCGAATTATTTTACATTTCATGCAAGTTTTTAATTAATGCATGATTTAAAACATAACCTGGCTCTTTATTAATCCAAAATTGAGGATGAAGATAAAGATTTTTCATTTAACCTTACCACAAGCTAAAGCATCAGAACTATGTTGATTTATCCTCCTCAGTCCTGAGACAAAAATTGCAAGGCACCATGAAAACTAGTTTAAAATTGCTTTACAACCTCTCCAAATTTTATGCTTGTCTATATATCGATTCTTATGATGTGCTTGCATCTAATAAAAAGGTCTAGGTGTAATTTTAGTTAATTCTAGATGCATTTAAATCAGGGTTGGTAAAAAACCGGTTATTTTTTTTTAACCGAAAACCATGGTTTTTTTGGTTTAAACTGGGTTTTTTTAAATATGATTTCCTATTACATATACATGCATATTTATCAATAAAAATAAATTTTTTTGAATATATAAGTAATAACTTGATTTAAAAGTGATTCTAATCAATGTAATAATTTAATATACAATTAGTTATGTAGAAAATGGAAATCATTTAAATATTAAACATTTTTAGAAAAAGCTATGTCTTTTCTTTTCTTAAATAAAATGTTTTACATAATGAAACATTGACATCTTGAAAATCCTAATATATAATCTTTTAATTATTAGCACTATAAATGATGAAGAATATAAATATGATGTAGTTTCATATATATTATTTTCATAAGGCTATTCAAAATAATTTCTTTGAAATACTTGTTATATGAGATGTCTGATTTTTCTGTTAGAAGACTACATGAATTATCTTTTATTGAAAATAAAGCTTTTTATAAAGAATTTTCGGAATTATTTGAATTTAGCAGTAGAGTCTACACACTTTAAGAAGTATTGTGTATTGATATTTGACATTTCTCTTCTGAAACTACCAGGTAAAAAGAAAAAAAAAAAAAAAAAAGACAACAAACAAAATTCTTAAAATAAACAAAAATACCTATTTCATAACTTTTTAGACTATTGAAAACACTTAAAATATAAAGCAGTTTTATAAATACTGTCTTCCACTAAAGCATTTAAATAGCCATCAGACTACATGCTATATTTTAATACTTAGTACTTTTAAATGTCTAAACAAAAAATTACTTCTTTTTAGGCATTTTTATGAGACTTTCTTTCTATTATGTCTCAAGCAAACCTTGCCTTGTCCCTTCCTCCCCAATTTTCTCAGCTGATCTAAGTTGGTTATGCAATAGAAGATTTAAATATATCTTATTGCATATTTTAATTAAATGTAAACAGGTGCTTCCCAAGCACTAAATTTTTCAATGTTTTCTTATTTGACTTTATATCTTGAGCTTTTATTATTATTATTATTATTCTTAAAGATAATCCCCCAATCAAGAAAATTTTCTTTTAGAGTTAGATTGAAATCTTAAAGGTCATTTTATGTTATTAACTGTAAAATCTGTGCTTCTCAAAGGAAAACTTTTTTCTTCTAAATATTACATATTTTTAATCCATTTTGTCTTTTCCAACATAACATAATTTGTTTTCTTTATAGCTTCAGATATGTTCATCATTGCATGAAATTTGCATTCTACATGTATACTAACATGGCCTAGACTAGACTCACTGCTGAGATAAGACTTAAAAATATAAATTACTTGCATGCAGTAATTTAGTACATTAAATTACAAAAATGAGAAAATATTATATAGATTTGTTCTAAAAAACCAATTTGTTTAAATTATGCCAACCCAATTAGTAACAGAATAAAATAATAATGCAAAATCCCCATTCCCAGTGTAAGAATGCAAGAAAAACAAAGGCTTAACCAATAAACACAGAGGAAAAATCTGTCAATTACTTATTAGCATACTTAACAAAAAGAAATCAATGGAGAAAATTACTTAAGAATGTTATATTCGAGGCTTTGAGGAACGATCAAATCCTTAGTAAATCTTAATTAATCAAGCAATTTAAATAATAAAAGTGCTTTTTTAACTCGAGTTTGCCCTTCTGGCTATGAATGTTTTATAATTAATGTTATATATACATATATAAATTTTAACCTTAAAAAAAGGGGTAGAAATAAAACTAATTTTTTTCTAACCAGCTAATTTTTAAAAAATTGGTTATTCTGCCATGTAGACTTACAGTTTATATGAAAAGCTGGGTTGATTAAAAATATTTGTAATTTTTGTAATTTTAGAAATTTATCAATTCATCAGTTTTCTACAACTTAGCTTTATAGCTTCTGCATAATTTGGATTTTGCATTTTTCAATGTGTAAAATAAAACAAAAAAAAACCAGATGAAAAAAAAAAACAGCATGTTTTTTTTTAAAAACCCATTGGTTTAAACCACGGTTTAAACCAACTTGGTTTAAACCAAACAACCCTGATTTAAATTAATTTAAAGGCTGTTATTTAGCGTCTCCTCCAGGTGACATCAGAGATGAGGAGGTTCTACAAAAAATTACTAACCCAGGTACACAAGGGTTTTTAAAAAAGAAATTGTTGAAAAATCTGTTGATAATTAACTGGTTAATTCTGAATTTAACCCTGGCAGTTAAATTCAGAACTATTTTTGAAGAAGGTTTGGTTTTAGCTAAAAATTTTGGAATATTCATAGCGGCAGAGTTGCATAAATCAACAGGAAATAAGAACTATTTACAGAATTTAAAGAAAACTTCAAGAAGAGAAAAATTAAGTTATCAACAAAAGGACTATATAAGAAATGCTTAAAGACCGTAACAAAAAATAATTTGGGGTGTTAAAATGATAATGTACAGATAAAAAAAAAGATTCAAGTTTTGATTTGCTTAAATTGAATTAATACATGCTCTTCTTATAAGTTGAAAAAAAAATAAATCATTTAATCCAAATCTTACAAAACTAAAATCCTAAAGTCTGCACAGCCTCTGATCCCAAGTTGTAGAGATTTTTGTGATTCTATTGTATTTTCTTTCTTTAATAAGAGATATTCCATCATTAAATAAATCAAAATTTATTAGTGAAATTTTTTCGTGTGGATTTATTATTATTTTGGAATTTGCAGAACATATATTCTTACATAGAAATTAGAGGGTTATATTATTTCAGAGTTTTCCCTACACAGTTTAGGGAGGGTACTGCACCCTTCCTTGTAAGAAGGGTGCAGTTATTCTTGATACTCATCAAAAAAAAAAAATAGTATCCTCTTTGCCCATTATCCAAATAATTAGCTATCACCTTGTCCTTCATCCAAAAAATTAATTACAGTAGACTCCCTCAAATCTGCAACTCTCTAAAATCCGCACATATTTTACAGATGTAAACAATGAAACATTCAGTTCAGATGTAGGTACAAATTTTGACTTTAATTTTATATCAATGCCATATGTTTTGTATTTTGTAATTTTTGTTAAGGTTATTGAATTCAAGTTTTTTCATGAAGAAAGAATAATTTATTTCTGAAAAAATTAAGATATTGCTGATATCATTGGTAATCATAATCTTGCTATACATATTTATGTATTAATCAAGCTTTTTTAGTTATTAAGTCTGGCTAAACCTGAAATAAAGCTTCATTATTTTATGATCTTGATGTGAATTAATACTGTACCTTTATAAGGCAAGTTTCATTGAATAATTTAAGAAAAATACATTTCATCTTTATACTGTATTAGTCATTTTTGTTTTGAAAAATTTCTTTGCATAGTAAATATTTACTTAATGTTGTTTTGAAAAAGTTCCCTCAATTTAAAATATTAAAAATAGCTTTTAAAAAAAAAAATATTTAGAAACAAAAAAAGGTTTTTCTTTATACTTTAGAACTTAAAAATTTCCCTTAAATACAGGGTGTATCTAAACTACTGGGCAAAACTTTAAGGAGTGACAGTACACATCAAGACAAATAATATTAAATGGGAAACTAAGGGTCCCAAATGTCTTCCGGAGGAGATAGGCGCTATCAAAGTTTAGGGTCCAAAATTTGAAATGATTATAAAAAACAGAAAAATTGGTTGATTTGTTTGTGGTTTCCACTAAAACTATTCTTTATGTCAGTATTGTCTTGAAAATAAATTATAAAGATAAATTTCAAAAAATGCCGATAGAGGGCGCTTTAGACTTTGGACTAACGAACAACTATTATTTGCCATTATTTTTTGCATCTCATTAAATTTTTTTAAAAGTTTAGACATAACTTAAATCTTGAGCTCAAAATCTGTGGTTAAGTAGCGCAAACTGAACCGTGTTCAATGGGAGTGGGTAGGTTCAAAATTCAAATGATTATAAAAAACAGAATAATTGGTCAATTGATTAGCGGTTTTCACTAAAACTATTTTTTATGTCAGTATTGTCTTGAAAATAAATTATAAGGATAAAATTCAAAAAATGTCAATAGAGGGCGCTTCAGACTTTGGAGTAACATACAACTATTTTTTACCATCATTTTTTGCATCTCATTAAATTTTTTTAGAAGCTTAGACATAAACTTAAATTTTGTGCCGAAAATCTGAATCGTTGAGAGTTGTTAAGTAGCACAAACTGAAGTGTGTTCAATAGGGATGGGAAGGTTCAAATTTCAAATGATTATACAAAACGGAAAAATTGGTCGATTCATTTGCGGTTTTCTCTAAAACCATTCTTTATGTCAGTATTTCCTTGAAAATAAATTTTAAAGATAAATTTCAAAAAATTCCGTTAGAGGGCACCTTAAACTTTAGAGTAACCAACAACAATTTTTAACTGTTATTTTTTGTATCTAATTAAATGCTTGCAAAAGCTTAGACTTAAATTTTGAGCTCAAATTCTGAATCGTTGGGAGGGATTAAGAAACACAACTGAACTGTGTTCAAGAGTTGAAATGTTACCCTGCCCACCCCTCGAACACAGTTCAATTTTTTGCTACTTAATTACTCATAACGATTCAGATTTTGAGCTCAAAATTTAAGCCTAAGCTTTTAAAACATTTATTTAGATAAAAAAAATGGTTAAAAATAGTTGTTGGTTACTCTAAAGTTTAAGTTATTTATAGTATAAAGAAGTGTCCTGTTTCAATAACAGCTCCACAACCCCTTTTAAAACCTTGAAGAAATTCAGATTATTTGCAAACTACAATGACGACAAGATACAGAAGATCAATACAATATGCAAGATCCAGAAGATCCTGTAATTGAAATGTTAAAGTTTCTGTTTTGATTATTGATAGCCAACTTAAATGTTAGCTATATACTGTCAGAGATGGATTTTCTCCCAAAAAATTTTAGCAGGGGGCTGCAGCCTATTTATGCTTTGGTTTACAAAATAAGACTTTTCATGTCACTCATCCAAAAACTTTGCACCATTCTAGTCCCTTAATAGAAAGAGTACCGTTTTTCTTTTCAACATTAAAAAATTTACTCATTTAGCAAAGTCATCTTTCCAGGGTTGGCAAGTTTTTGACAGTGTGTGGTTTTACCCGGTTTAAACCATGGTTTTAACCATCATGTCTAAAACCTCTTGTCAAAAACCCCATCAGAAACCTCAAATGCTACACTGATCTGTAAAATTTCACATTAAATATCTGTCGCACATATACAATATTAGATGCAGTTGAGGTGGGAGGCAGGGGGACGGCGTCCCCCCACTTTTATTTTCTTTCAAGCGTCCCCTTATTTCTTTTTCATAAGGGGGATGCAGATTTTCCTGATTCATTAAATGATTAAAATTTAAAAAAAATTAAAATGATTAACAATTTTATAAAGTATCGAATTGATGTTTTAAGTCATTTTAGTTTTCTTTAACAACGTCATTAAAAAAAAAAAAAAAAAGGAATTGGAGGAAATTGGGAAGAAAGATGTTTACTTGCTGTTTCATTGTAACTACCAGTAGTGAAATACTATGCTATCATCAGTTTTTTGAAAGGCATACGTTAGTTTTACTTGGAAGTGTACTATCGCCTTCCTGTTCCTAACAGAAAGATCACACAAGCTACAACAAAAAGAACCTTGTAACATCGTAGTCTCAGTTTAAAAAATATCCAGATGTTCGAGCTTTGAAAGCCTGGTCATTTTTTACTCACACGACAATTAACAACAGCATGGTTCCATTAGTCAATAAATAAGTCTTTAAAGACATTCAAGGTGATTATCACAGCTGTCACATACTGTTAGTTAGTAGAGGTCATCAATTGGCCGGTTGACCGGTATATGGCATCTGCAGTGTTGAGGGCTGTGAGCATACACAACTACTTTTTGTGGTTAGAAGTCGACGTGTGTTATGGGCATAGGTGGGGGGGGGATATGGATAGTAATAAATTTGTCAATTATAATTTTTGACAAATGATAGGTAAAAATATCAATTTTGTCAATTGTTTGCAGAAAACATCTAAAATTTTGAGTAATAATTACTAAGAAAAAAACCCGAATATTGTTAAAGGACCACTGATAAAATGCGAATTTTGTCAGAGGAACTTGAGAAAATGTGAATTTTTTCATAGGATCGTGAAAAAAAGTCAGATTTCGTCAAATGATCTTGAAGAAAATGCGAATTTTGTCAAATGATTGCAGAAGAAAAGCTAATTTTGCCCAATGACAGCTGGAAAAAACGCAAATTTCGTCAAAAGGCTGCAGAGAAAACACGTATTTTGCCAAAGGGTCGCAGGAAAAAAGCGAATCTCGTCAAATCATCCCTAAAAATGCAAAAATTGGGAGGGGGGATATGCAAAATTGGGGGGGGGATATGGATAGTAATAAATTTGTCAATTATAATTTTTGACAAATGATAGGTAAAAATATCAATTTTGTCAATTGTTTGCAGAAAACATCTCAAATTTTGAGTAATAATTACTAAGAAAAAAAGCCGAATATTGTTAAAGGACCACTGATAAAATGCGAATTTTGTCAGAGGAACTTGAGAAAATGTGAATTTTTTCATAGGATCGTGAAAAAAAGTCAGATTTCGTCAAATGATCTTGAAGAAAATGCGAATTTTGTCAAATGATTGCAGAAGAAAAGCTAATTTTGCCCAATGACAGCTGGAAAAAACGCGAATTTCGTCAAAAGGCTGCAGAGAAAACACGTATTTTGCCAAAGGGTCGCGGGAAAAAAGCGAATCTCGTCAAATCATCCCTAAAAATGCAAAAATTGTACAAGGGACACGGTAGAAAAGCGAATTTATCCAAAACATTGCTAAAAAAACACGAATTTCATGAATAGGCCGTGGAAAAGCGCGAACTTCGCTAAAAACGTCAATTTCATCAAAAGGCAGATAAGAAACAAATTTTCTCGGAGGGCTGAAGTAAAGAATGTGAATTTCCTCAAAGGATAGCAAAAAATAAAAAAACACCTAATCCACCAAAACACCATAAAAAACACAAATTTTGTCAAAAGGCTGCGGAAGAAACGCGAATTTCTTCCAAGGGTCATGGAAAAAATACATCAAGCTCTTTAGAAAACAGCACACGTACAACTATGTTTATTATTATAGGTATGTTTTTAACCTGAAGTAATATGTTGGGGGAACTAACTTTCAGTTAACCCTACCTCAACTATTGGAAATTTGCACTTAGCCTAAAATTGACTTGAAATGAAAACTGAGCTAACCCAAACTGCACCAAAAAAAATTAGCGTTGGGAAAGGATTCTCCTTTCCTTCCTCTGCTATAAACTTTTCAAAAATTTGCTGTGAATTTCGTCCAAAAGTCATAGAAAAAACACGAATTTCTTCAAAATACTGTAGAAAAAGTGCGAATTTTAACAAAGGATCAGGGTAAAACGCGAATTTCATTTAACAAATACGGATAAACGTGTATTCTATCAAAGGCCAAAAAAAAATGTTAATTTCGTCTAAGGCCGCACAAAAGAAGTGAATAGCGTAAAGCATCGCAAAACAACGTGACTTGCATCAAAGGCCGCAGTAGAAAAAGCTAATTTCGACAAAAGATGGCAAAAGAAAAACATTTTTCTGCCAAAGAACCGCAGAGAAAAAGCGAATTAAGGCCCCTGTCCTTGCTCGAGGAAACGCTCGTGAGCTAATGCTATTCCTATGGAGAAGCATTATTCTAATAACTCTTTCACATTGACATTTTTGAATAATTTTTTTTGCATTGGACAGCTGAGGTGCATGCCGACAGTGCACCTTTTTTACTTTTTCCATTTTGGTTGCAGATATTTTTTACAAAGTTAGTTTCACTTTCAAAACCAGTTTCGAAACTGAAAGGGCATTTAAAAAAAGATATCTGCAACCAAAATCGAAAAAGTAAGAGAGGTGCGCTGTCGGCATGCACCTCAGCTATTCAATGCAAAAAAAATTATTCAAAAATGTCAAAATGCAAAAGAGTTATTAGAAAAATGCTTCCGTATAGGAATAGCATTATCTTGCGAGCGTTACATCGAGCGAGAACAGGATCCTTAAGTCAAAACATGCCTAAAAAACGCTAATTTCTTCAAAAGACAGAGGAAAAATGGAAATTTTTTCCAAGAGCCGCAGGAAAAAAATGTAGATTTCGATAAATATTAGTGAAAAAAAATTCCGCCAAAAAGCCATGGGGTAAAAGCAAATTTAGTCAAAGCATCCTGAAAAAAATGCAAATGTCCACAAAGAACTGCGGGAAAAATGCAAATTTCGTCAAAGGATCGCAAAAAGCGCGAATTTTGTTAATGACTGCAGGAAAATGCAAATTTCGCCCAAGGTTCACGCAGAAAAAGCGAATCTCGTCAAAATATTCTAAAACAAGACTAGTTTTATCAAAGAGCCGCAGAAAAATGCAAATTTTGAAAATGAATAGCGAAAAAACTTATTCTGCCATATAGCCAAGGAGAAAAATCGAAATCAAATAAATCATTGCCAAAAAAATGTTTTCAAAGAGCCGAGGAAAAATGTGAATTTTGTAAAAGAGTCACGGTAATAACGCAAATTTCAACAGACTGTAGTGGACAAACATGTATTCCGGTAAAAAACAATTTCGTGAAAGGTTGGCGGAAACACACGAATTTCCTCCGAGGGCTGCGGTAAAAAAAATGCGAATTTCGACTAAAGATAGCAAAAAAACGAATTTTCTCAAAACACCACCAAAAAAATCACAAATTTTGTCAAAAGCCTGAGGAAAAAAACCGAATTCTGTCTTGTAGTAAGATCTATTATTGAACTATAGCGAAAGGAGCGGTTTGACTGTTAAATGATTCAAGTAAAAATGCAAATTTATCTCAAACAGAAAAAAAAAAAAGCACTATTTTTTTCATTTAATTTTTGACTATTTCAAAATGAGAAGGTTGTATTTCCAATCAGCCTCTTCCCATCTTAGAGTATGCTGTGATCTGAAGGTGGAGTTAATGATAATAGCTATTTTCATGTATGATGGAAGAAATAATCGCAGATTTATTTAAAAAACTAAGAAAAAAATGCTTTTTTCCACTTAATTTTTTAATACTTCTGGAGGATGAGGCTGTAATCCCAAAAACTTCTTTTTTTCTTCTTTGGGACTAATGATAATGGCTTGTCTACTGTATGATAGAAAAAAATTTAAAGTATTTCAAAAAAAAAAAAAAAAAAATAGCAATTTTTCATGTCACTCTCGAAAATTTCAGGGGGGGTGTAGCCCCATCTGCCACCCCTTGGGTATGCCCCTGATTCTTGGTGACAATAATTGTTTGAAAAACGATTAAGAAATTTATATACGTTATTGAGGAGGGAGTTAGCATCACTCACTGAAAATATAAGTATCATATCAGTTTTCTTCAACCATGTATGAACTATATTGTAGGATGTGAGTTTCCTATCTTAACTTATTTTTATTGCATCATGTGGAATGAATTCTACAAATCATATGCAGTGCTACAAGTCTAATCATTTAACTTGTGTAAGTGGGATTTGAGAAAAATGTGGTTTCAGCAATATTATTCATTTTTTAGCATAAATAAGTTTTACTGTGAGAATGTGATACGAATAAATTCATATATGGGACTACACAAAAGATATGAATTAACAAATATTGTTGTCAATGAATGCTAATTGCGAGAAAACTTTTTCTTAATTGTTTTACACTTTTTTCATTTAACTACACTGTTAGTTTTACTGTGTGGTATGTAACTACTTCACTCAGGGGAAAACACACGCTTCCTAAAATTAATCATATCGAAGAATTTTTTTTAAATATCTCATTTGCATTTAAATGTTTAGAAAAAAAAACTGAACAAAATTGAAAAAGTAAAAACGGGAATTATGGAAATCAATCTTTAGGGTTGGTACTGGTTGTAGACATTGTAGCAATCATTTATTGTAGCATAGAAATGTATGGTGCAAGTGACGCATTGAGGTACAAACACCACGGGGTCAATTTGGCCCTTTTTATTATTTCAAGTTTTATTCACATAAGAAAATTTCTACATTTTTTTTTTCTTTATTTAAGAGAGGCATTTCATGATTACTTAAAGAAAAAAATCTTCTTTGAAAATTTCTGGTATGAAATCAAAATATTTCAATTAAAAAACTCTTTTTTTTTCTTCTTCTTCCTTTCCGTTTCCCCCCCCCCCCCCTCATGTATTTTCTGTATTTGATAGATTTGCTAGTTTTGCTTTCTTTTATTATTATTATTCAAAATATTCATACTAGAAAATTCTAAAGAAATTTTTTTCTTTTTGCAATCATGAAATATCTGCCTTGAATAGTATATGAATTTTTCTCATATGAAGGAAAATTTTTGAAATAAATGGGAGCCAAATTGGCCACTTAATGTTTGTACCATGAATTTAGAATCATCCTGTATTAAAAGTTGTGTTTAAGGTAAAAAATTGTTAAAATTGTCATAACATAAGAAAAATTAAGTTGAATGAATTTCTTTCATTTTGAATAACTGCATATAAAATAAATAAATAAACTATGCATTCGAACCCTGCTATTGTGGACAATCTGCGAGTCCGCTATATGTCCACTATAAACTATTGTTCCCTATATCCAAATTCTTTGAAAAAAATATTTTTTGAAGTATGATATAGCAGAATAGAAAATAGAGATTGCAATAATACGTAATTTGTTTACAAGTTATTATCTTGTTAAATAGATAATAAATGAAACATTAAAGAGAAAAATAACTCAGTAAAATTTGATTTTATTTTCACATTGAGAGCAGTTTTACGTCACAACTAATGCAAATTTAAAGTTGGAACTGAAAAAATAAATAAAAAATCTGGGGAAATAAAATTTTATTTTACTGTAAACAACTATCAAATTCTAAGCTATCGACTATAAGTTTATGAAATAACATTAAATAGTAATTATGACAGGACCATTAAACAAGTTCACTACATCTGAGTATTCACAACATCCAGGGTTCATTATAGCAAGGTTTGATTGTATAAACACCTTAAACTAATTATAACAGATGTATTTTTTTTTTTTTTTTGGTGAGGGGGGGGGGGGTGAGGAGCTGAAAAAAGTCGGGGCCAGGATTCGAACCAGGGATGCATTGGCTGAAGCTGCCAATTGTGCGGCTGAGAGCATTCAATGAGCATTGGCGGCTTCAGCCAATACATCCCTAGTTCGAATCCTGGCCCGGACTTCTCCCCCCCCCCTCCATCCCCCCAAAAAAAAGGAAAATTTACATCTGTTATAATTAATTTATGATTGAATAATCGTGTATAAAATTAATCTAACTTAAACTATTTTTTTTATTTTAATTAAATTTTAAATGTAAATTAAATGAAACAAAACTTTTAAAATTTTAAATCAATTTTTAAATGTAAAATCAATTTAATTTAAAATTTTAATTTTAAATATAAATGTGATTTTAATTTAAAATTTAATTAGTTTTTAAATGTAAATTTAATTTAATTTTTTTTATTTAAATTAAATTTTTTGATTATTTTTCCCTGGATTCACAATTAAGTTAGCCCTATGGGTGACAGAGCCTAATGTTTGAGACTATGAGCGTCCCCCCACTTTTTTTTCCAGGACTACGCCACTGATTAGATGTAATATTAAAAATTCACTATTACTATATTGTATATTACTTCCGGGAAAAAAAATCTGCCATAAATCTGAAAATTTGGCCTGCCTCCAAACTTGCTCAACTAGCAATGCTTCTGCTATCAAGCACTGCTAGCTCAGCATCATTTGAGAGAGTATTTTCTAACTTTGGCTTCATACACTCAAAACTCAGAAATCGATTGGGCATGTAAATAAATGTGCTAAATTGGTTATGTGCTATAGGATGCTGCGTGGTAAAATTGATCCAGATTATTAACTGTACAAAATCATTTTCTGTTTGAACATTCTAAAAAACAAAAATGTTTAATTGCAATTAAAATAATTTCAACTTTTTTGTAATTATTAAATTACAGTAATTAATATGTTAAATAAAAAATTACTTAAATCATTAGGCTTACTCAATGTTTCTCTCCTGTTAAAATGTCTTAAAGTGCATTATATGTTTTTGATGGTTTAAGCCAGTTTTTGACAGTTTAAACCAATTTTTGACAGTTTAAACCAGTTTTTGACGCTTATGTCAAAAACCAGTATCTGACGTCAGATACTCAACCCTGCATCTTACCTGCCCTTTAGTTTACAAAAAAGCAGCCTTCATCCAAAAACTTAATATTCTTCTTGCACCTCATCCAAAAAATTAACAACTTTCTTTTTCCCCCCTCAGTGAAAAAAGGTGCTCTTTCTTATTTTTACATTGAAAAAATTTGCTTACAAAATAGAAACTGGCTCATTGTGTTGAGAAGAGTGCCTTCAGCTTTAAATAATAAAAGTGACTATTAAAAACAAAAGAACGCCTCAAAAAAGAGAGAGAGCAAAAAAAAAAAAAAGAAAAGAAAAGAAAAAATAACTTTAAAAATGCACAGACTATAAACGAG
>OZ025293.1:325366951-325418951 GCA_964019185.1 Maratus speculifer
TCTCCAATTAAAATCGGTAGTCATGGTAAATATTTTATATATAATATATTTATTTACAAAGCAAACAAACGATCTAATCCTTCGCACGTTTTTCTTTACAATTTATATGAGTAGTTTTTACTATATTTTTTTATGCTTCATGTAACTAGAAATTTTATAATACAGTGTATTCGTAAATAAAAGCTTACCGATTAATTGGCCTTATTTTTTGAATGACATGTTTTACACGTATGCTTCTAGTATATATTTGTAACCGTCTCATTTGAAGCTAGTGGTACCTAAAATATTACTGTAATTTCCTGGGCATAATCCGCGGATCAAACAATTCTTTTTGGACCTAGAAATATTATTTGGTGATTGAAGACAAAACTTTACGGCGACTTCACAAGTTACATTTCTTTTTTAAAAATAATTGTTTTATTCGCGGATTATACGCAGGAAATTACGGTAATACGTAGTATGATTATGGGGTACACGACATTTCGGTCCCGCCATTTCGGTCCCGCCGTTTCGGTCCCGCCGTTTCGGTCCCGAGACATTTCGGTCCCTGGACATTTCGGTCCCGAGACATTTCGGTCCCTGGACATTTCGGTCCCGAGACATTTCGGTCCCGAGACATTTCGGTCCCGAGACATTTCGGTCCCTGGACATTTCGGTCCCTTGCCATTTCCGTCCCTGGCCATTTCGGTCCTTAATCATTTTGGTCTCTTGCCATTTCGGTCCATTGCTATTTCTTTATCGGCTACTTTATAACTTGGTTTCTGATTGATGAAGGCCCACTAAACGCTGTAAGCTCAACATTGTTCGGGCCTTTTTTAATATTTTTATTCTCCTGCCCCCCTTCCCTCAAATTTTATACAAAGCTGAATATAATAGTCCAATAAGTTTAATCTATTGTAACTCGTGATAATAAAATCACAGCGAGTCGTAAATTTGATTAAACAATGTTATATAATTTTACACTGTCTTTATTATTATTATTTAACAGAATAAATATTTTAAGTTTTATCATATATTTTTTGTATTAGGTATATTATCTATACTATAAACTATTATTTTTACTGATTAACTTTTATTTTTATTGATTGTTTTCGCACACTTTCTTAGAATCTTTAAATTAGTGATTTCGTAACTAGGCGTGCTGTAAAAAATTTTTGTTAAAAAAATAAAAATGCTCCAACGACCTTTTTTTATGTAATAATTATTGGTTGCAATTTTTTTTTTTTTTTTTTTTTTTTTTTTAAACAGTTGTCTTACCTTATGAAGACAATTTTTGTGAGTTAATTTTATTGAAAGTGGGCCTATTTCTTTGTAATAAAATGATTATTTTTAAATTTTATATAATAATGTAACTATTATTTTAAATAATTTTATTTTCGATTTTTAACTGACAAAACTAAGCTTTTTTAATTTATCGTTTATTTATTTATTTCCATTACCTTTTCGCTCCCACTTTCACAGAAAAAAATTGACAATTTTAATTTTAATTTTATTATTAATTGAATAAATAGTTTTTAAATTTCAGTAACTTTAAATATAAAATAAATAAACAGGTAAACGACAAGCTTCAGTTTATACTACAAAACATAATGATAAATTGAATATAAAACAGATTATTTATTGAGTTTATGTAAAGTAAAATTCGAAATGCATATTAATAATTTTATCAATTTAATTATATAAAGATTCATTAAATTAAAAATACATAAATTTAATAAAATATTAATTTGATTTTCATTTTAAAATCACTAACTATTTTGAGATTTAATTTATAGCAATTATTCAACACCATAAGTTATTATTAAAAAATTGTTTTCTATTTCAAAAAAGGAAATTATTATTATTATTATTATTTTGAAAAATCAATTAGTAACGTAACGTAATAATTAATTAAACATAATAATGCAACACTGTAACAATGCGTAAAAATATTTCTTAACAGGTTTAGGTAACATTATTATCCAGATGCAGATTTAAATTTTTTGAAACAAAGTTATAGTTTACAGTTCGCAAAAATCAATCATATATTAATTATTATATTTAAAGAGTAAGAAAAATATGATAAACTAACCAATAAATGAATAAATAACATATTTATTTTGAGAATCCTTATCATTTTTATGCATCTTAATGAAGTTAATAACATTATAGTAGCTGAAATTTAAAAAATATGTTTTTTTCATTTTTGCTATAACTTCTATGTAGTTCTTGTACTAAATTTTAAACAAGTAATTGATAAATAGGTCACTTAAACAATTAATAGTTAAAATAATTTTGAATCCTTATTAATAAATATGTTTGATAAAAATAATTTAATTTTTGAGAATTTTTTAATTTAACAACATAATTATTAATGCTTTCAAATTTTCTAAGATGATGTTAATCATTTGATAAAATAATGTATAACATTAAGTAAATAACAAATCAAAACCGTGTGCCTAGAATTTTTAAACACTTTTTTTTATGTTGTTGTTCCTATAAAATTGGAAATGTATGCATATAAGTGTAGATTAAGGAGTCCAGGGGTATTGTTACATACGTTTAATAATCTTGAGTAATGTGTAATATTTACAAGGGAAAAGTGCAATATTTACAGGGGAAAAAATACTTAAAGGATTAAAATTATGGGGCATCTTCTGTCTTTTAGCCCTGAGCTCTGCTAAGTACGTCTTCATCAGGCGGGCTCTGGCATCCTTCTGTACTTGTTCTGTGCTTGTTGCTGGGGCCCTTTCGTGTGAAGGTGCTAACTCAGCAACATTTAGTTAACACGTGGCTAAAAAGGTCAAACACGTGTCGTACCTTGCCATGGGGCGGATGCCGAATCGGCCAAATGCATCTGAGCGAGCCTGTTACCATGGGCTCGCTATATCGACACTCGGCCAATCCGACATGCAGCTGACCACAGCTGAACGTGTACACCGATCAGGATACTGAAAATAAACTATTTCTTCAAGGGAGAGAGAAAAAAAAAAAAACAGACGATCACTGTAAAACATGAATTTTTAAAAAAAAATTAATATTAATAAGAGAGAAGAACAAAAAAGGAATTTTGAAGACGTCATTAACAGCACACACAATGAAAAGAAAAAAAAAATTATATCATAATAGTTAACGTCGTTAATGTGCTCTTTGCACATCTGTCTTTTGCTTTATCATCGTTCCCCAAAGGGGGTTTCCAACACAACGTCTTCGAAACAGATATTCGTCTTCGTCTAAGAAAAAAAAAGTCTCAAATTTATTATAGTGTTTCTTAATACGTCTTCAAAAAAAAAATAAAGGAAAACTTTTATTTTTATGTAAAAGAAAATTGCTCAAATTGGACTAATCGTAAAAACTTTTATGACAAAGACAAAACAAACAAACGAAAATAATTATCTTTTGTCTGTCAAAAGGAAAGAAAGAGTAGAGGAAAAAAAAATCGAAACTTATAGTTTTCCTGCTACATCATATTTTGTCATTTTTTTGGGGGGGGGGGTGTAGAAGAAATAGTTTATACAGATAAACATATTTATAAAAACAATCATATTTCAAACAAAACATACAATATTTCGAAGCACATAAAATGGTACTAAGTATGTAAAAAAAAATATGTCCTATATATTGTAAAAGTTAAATGTTTGTGCCAAAAAAAAAATCACTTGGCACCTGTTAACATAATCCTGGTTAATGAAATAATAATAATGATAAAAATGCTTTAGCCAGCCAACAAAAAAAAAAGCACTTGGCTTAGCTTTATTTATTGCTGTGGCATATTTCACATTCGAGGGAATAATTAAAAAAAAAAACACCATTATTCCCTCTTCGTTGCGTGGAGGAGTAAACACAAAACTAAAACCACATCTGTGTTTGTGATTTTGCAAGAGAAAGAAGAAAAGAGAAAAAAAAAAAAACACTCATAAACGTAGAGATTATCTTGCAGTAAATTCTTCCAGTCACTATGAGTCAGTTTATATCGACTGTGTCCAATATTTCATCATGTCAGCTGCCGTAGTGGTAATCTGTGGGCCTTCATGTGACCCAATTTTTTAACTTGATATCGTTCGTTGGGGTGCACTGCGGTAATCTGGTATGGGCCACAAAAATTATCTTGAGATAGTTATCATGAGTCAAGTCAGTCATATAAAATGAGAAAAAAAAAATCACAGCTTTCCATAAGCTGGGTATGACTTAGTTCAAAAACCAATATGTAAATAAAATAGTGAAATCCATAATAGAAAAATAATGCACTGATGGTTTTTCGTAAAAAAAAATATTAAAGTACGAACATCTTGAACAGGTTTCAGGTTGGGAGAGAAAAAAAAATAAATAAAAAGTAAACATCTGTGTAACAAAATATCTTGCTTGAGAAAGAGAGAAAAAAAAAAGTCTCACTTAGGATCCAACGCTGATAACACACTTTTTCTCCCCTTTTGCATACTTTTTTTTTTCTTGTCTTTTTCCATTTAAGCGTCGCGGTGAATCGAATGGCAACGATTAGGAGGAACACAGAGCATATCAAAACGTTGAAGGTATCTAGTACCATAGACGAACATCTTGCCATCGGTGACTCATAATTGCAATCTGTTTGCATTAGGTGACATAAGACACCGATGAAAAGTATGGGGATCATATATTTAAGAATATTCCGCATAGCATCGTTGTCACCAACTGTTCCATGACCAAGGGTAGTGGAAACGTCTCTTCCGGAGAAATGTTTAGCTTGTTGATTTTGAGGGGAAAATAGGACATTAGGCTCTTCTATATTAGTGCATATTTCATGTGGCACGGGGTCGTCTGCGAAGCATGGAAGTGTTCCGTTGAATGAGTTGTGGTGTGTCATGTCAGTACCAACAGAAGGCGTGTTATGTGACGTAAGGGGGGCTGGTAAGAGAGTGTTGCTCGCGGGCTTACGGATGCGTATGCAGTTAATGAAAACATCCGCTTGGGGAGTTTTATGGAGCGATATCCCGTCCTGACCACACGTTAGTGTACCCTGTGTAAGCACGTCCCGCCCTACAATAAAGGGGGTGGACATTTGTGATGAGTTTACGACATAAACTCTAGTAGAGAACAGAGTTCCATCTATTTGAATATCCGTTTTAAATGATCCTAATGGCGTTAAACTGCCACTACCAAAACCGCCCAGTTGTATGGTTTCACATTGTAGGGGAGGGGAGCCAACTAATTTATAAAAATCCTCTCTTATTGCTGTAATCGCACTTCCCGTATCAATTAATGCGTCTATTATGACATCCGCAATTTTGACTAATTTATTCATGTTGGTATACGATTGCTGTGAGTCTACGACGTGGACTTTCTTATCGCGCTTTAACCCCGAACGTTGTTGGGGAGGGGTGCCTCGGGTTGTAGGCTGTTTTTCCCCAGTGCGCTCGCCACATTCAAAAGACCGATGGCCCCATAACGAGCAATTAAAGCATTTCGGGCCCTTATTTTTATTATGACAATCTGCGGAAACGTGGTTTCCTAAACCGCAGTTAAAACAGATAATTTTACGTTCATTTTTAAGGTGTGGTGTAGGAGTAGGGCCTTCCGCATGATACGACATGCGTTTCACCTGACCACTGGCTGATCGGCAAATTTCATCATAAATTAGCAATTTTTTCTTAAACTCTACTAAATCGGAACAGCCATATAAAATGGATTTATTTTGGGGTGTATCTCTAATACCTTGTATCGTGTAATGAATTAAAGAGATGTCATCCACAATCCCTCGCTGCGCGATTTCTTTCATCTTCAAAAAATATTCCAATAATTGTTCGTTTGGTTGACATCCGCGGTTTGCTAATATTTGATGTATTTGTGCGGGCGAAGCCGTTTGATGAAATTCGCGGAATAAAGCTTCCTTTAGTGCGGAATAGGAATTAATATTAATTTCAGCTCTAATTACTAGCAATGCTAAACCTTTTAAACTCCGTTCTGCGAAAACAAATTTTTGAATATCTGAGAGGTTCAATGATTCCGAGAGTGTTTCGAATCGTGTAAACCATGTTTGGATGTTTTCAGATTTTTCCCCGCTAAACGGCGGAATTAATTGTTCTATGTCGGTGAAAGAAATATTTTGTTTACTTGCAGTGTATTGCGAATGTACAACCATTTGCTGTGGTTGTATTTTTAAGGGGGAAATTAATTCTGTGCTGGCACTGCTGTCGTTCTGATTATGCTCAATGTCTGTCTCCGAAGCCGAAATATTCCCAAATGTTTCCTTAAAAGCAGCAATGTCTGATAATGCGACCAAAATGCGAGTCGCTATCTCATCTTTATTTCCATTTATATCTATGGATAGCAGATTAGCGACTGTTATCAATTGCAACTGGTCAAAAGTATCAGTAATTTCTTTCAATTTGTTGGCGAATTCAGGGCTACCTTCTTTAAACGGTAATCCGGTATAAACCCTTAAATTAGAACGATTTCGCCTCGCTTCGTCTTTTCCAAAAATAAACAAATGTAGAAGCTGTATTTTATCGGCTTTGGCAGTTTTTAACTGCTGTCTGATCACTGGGATCGCTTGTAGCTCCATTACACACAGCAAAGAAATAAGGTATAGTAAAAAAAAATATCACTTACTGCTATTTAAGTGTAATCCAATTTGATCTATGCTACTTTTTCAATGAAAAAAAATAAATCCACGGTATGCACAAGAACATCACAAATTACAGGCGGCGACCGACACTACTGACACACTTTCTTCATTTTCTTTTTCTTTTTCTCCCTTCTGGTGAGCTGTGGGACCGCGCTGATAAGCAGAAAGCATAAACATCATCTCGCTGCCGGATGGGGACTAGGGGAAATATAATCTTTCCTCTTGCACACTGCACATCAATCCATATGCAAAAATAAGAACTCTTGCAGTGCAGGTTGTTTGGGGGTCCAAGTAGGCCGCAGCCCCCATGTAGATTAAGGAGTCCAGGGGTATTGTTACATACGTTTAATAATCTTGAGTAATGTGTAATATTTACAAGGGAAAAGTGCAATATTTACAGGGGAAAAAATACTTAAAGGATTAAAATTATGGGGCATCTTCTGTCTTTTAGCCCTGAGCTCTGCTAAGTACGTCTTCATCAGGCGGGCTCTGGCATCCTTCTGTACTTGTTCTGTGCTTGTTGCTGGGGCCCTTTCGTGTGAAGGTGCTAACTCAGCAACATTTAGTTAACACGTGGCTAAAAAGGTCAAACACGTGTCGTACCTTGCCATGGGGCGGATGCCGAATCGGCCAAATGCATCTGAGCGAGCCTGTTACCATGGGCTCGCTATATCGACATAAGTATCAGCTAAGTACTACGATTAACCTCTTTTAAGCAAAAATTCTGCATGTCAATCAATTGTCAACGCCCATCTGAACAAATAGTCCATCTTTATACAAGATAGCTAGAAGAGCTAGGTAGTTAGCTTTATTCTACGTATCTTGATCTTTATACACTTGTCATATGAAACCCTTATTCTTTACAATGCCCTTTATACTCTGGAGTTCAAATGCGGACGGACCTCCCACATAATCGCTGGCATTTTTTAGAAAAAATATTAATGTTTTGAAAAGAACAGGATTTCTCGGTGTTTTTTATTCCTCTTGCTGTTATCTTCATTTCAAACGCTTTTAGTATCAATTAAACCAGTATAAAAAGTAGAATGGAATATTTTTTATCCTTATTATTAGAGCTTATGAATGACATTGAAATATTCAAAACTTATAACATAACTAAATAAGATTGTTAGATAAGATATTTACCACCTAGACATAATATTTTAAGTTACCTTTTTTAATTTAACTTACTTTGACAGAAGGCTTTTTTTTTCATATTTTTTATGAGGGTTTTTATATTTTAATGTTAAAAATAAATATTTTATATAATAATATCAGCTTTAAATGAAATGACAAATTTCAATACGCATTACATTAATAATTTTGTAATTAGTTTCCTTAAGCTGGTTTTAGAAAATTTAACAGATGTGTTGTATAAATGTGATATATGCATAAAAGTATGGTAATATAATTTTTTTGCTGTTGCCGTTATTTTGGAAAACATTAATAAAAACAGGGAAGCGGCAATATAATAAACATTCTAGATTGTAATAATAACAATAAAAAAAGAACTGTTGACATGAAAAAATAATTGCTAATAATTCAAGATGTAATTCATTTTTCTAAAATGTAAAAAAAAATAAAAAAAATCTTTAGGTTACAAATCATTTTAATAATTATTTCTGCTCGTGTCATATATTTATGTAATAAAATAATTGCAATGCTAACTACCTCCACGCGTTGCAATCTGGAAACTCTTTTCTTAATTTAAAAACGGAAAAGTTTAAAAGGAAAATAAATGCTAGTAACCAAAAACAATATATAAAAAATGCCATAAACAAAAAGAGGATTCAATGATAATTTTGACACAGGGGGTAAAATACCACCAGATGCAGATGTTTTTTATTTATTTCAACATTTTTGCTCCTATGCGGGAAGTGGCGGGGGTGCAAAATAATGAAACACTTATAATTCTGAAAATTGGCTTCAGCGATGAAATCCTATAATATGCTAAGTGTCAGAATATAATTTCCATATAACAATAACTCTTTCTTTTCTTCTGGCAATTTAAAAACCTTTGTCTCCCTGGAGAGGAAACATGCATCTCAGAAGTTAAAATTATACAACTATTATGGGGTGTGTTAATATCATAAGTTAATTGGGTTCTTTTATAAATTTAGTTATCAGTTTCCAAGTTAACTTCCCCGTTTCCTCTTTCAAGAATTCAAAACATTCTGGCAATTTTTAAAAATGCCATTCATCTGCGAATTTTTTTCAGAAATCTCCATCGATTTCTAAATAATTGATCAAGTTTTGGGGTACTTGTTACTTCTAATTAATCGCATTACACTAAAATTGTATGCGACTTTCAGTTATAAAACCAGTGTTGAATTCAGACACTTTATTCCGGGAGGGACTTCTGTGGCTCCGGGGGGATTACACTTTTTTACCACTGAAAACACAAAATTCCGAATTTTCCGGGGGGGGGGTAATTGATAGCTCCGGGGGGAATGACCTGCCCCTGAATTCAACACTCTAAAATGTTCCTTATAAAATTATGTGAGACATTTCCCGTGCACAAAATTTCAGCTTGTTGGAGAAGGGACCGAAAAGTCCAGGGACCGAAATGTCTCGGGACCGAAATGACCATGGACCGAAATGTCTCGGAACCGAAATGTCTCGGGACCGAAACGTCTCGGGACCGAAATGGCCAGGGACCGAAATGTCTTGGGACCGAAACGTCTCGGGACCGAAATGTCTTGGGACCGAAACGTCTCGGGACCGAAATGTCTCGGGACCGAAACGGCGGGACCGAAACGGCGGGACCGAAATGGCGGGACCGAAACGTCCTGCTTCCTGATTATGAGGGGATAAAAGTATGATTTTTATCCCTTCTTACACAAAATTAATTTCTGACTACGGTTATCCGCTGTATTTTCTATTTTTGCCTTTTGTCAGTTTTGGGCTCGAAATCTTATTTAAAAAAATTCTTATTTAAAAAAAGAAAATGAAAATATTCTTCTAGTATTGTTGAAATATTTGAATAACTTAGGCTATACATGTTAAAATAAGAATTCGAAAACGAAAGTATGCTGTAGTGTGCATTGTAAATGCATAGTTACCATTAATTTTTTTTCTTTAAATATAAATTTTAATTTATTTAATCAAATAAAATATACTAGTAAATAGCGTACTTTCTATTTCAATAAAATGGTAAAAAAAGCATAAAAGTCAAGAACTACGTAAACTGTTATAAACTAATTACTAATAAATAGTTGTCCCTGTGTAAAATTAAGGTTTTTTTATTTTTTGTTGCCATTTTCCATTTATATCTTTAACCTGTCTTTGCTCGAATTTTATAAATAAGATTATCAATGAATCAGAAAAGTAATCCCTATCATGACTAAGAAAAAGTCCTAAACGAAATAAAATCGTCTGATGCAAAATGAAAAGATGTAATTTTATGCAATAGAATACGGAAAACGTTTCATAAGCATCAATAAAACATTATTTTTTAATGAATTTTAAAGAGATTGTATTTTTGAAGCAATCATTTGTATGTCTGCGTTTCTAAAAAGTTCATATACGCATATTTCCCCTGTATGCCATACATAACCTTCTCATATATTATTCCCCTATCTTGATTAATTAATTAAATTAATCTTGTTTTACTAGTTTTACTATATTTTCTACTTATATATTTTGATTAATATTCAGTTATACTTTAAAAGTAAGAATATCCTTTAATTAAGAACTTATAATAAAGTATCAGTTCCAGTCTTATCGAACTACCTCAGTCAGCTGTTTGTTCTGCGTATTGTGAAAGCAAGATCCCGACGGAGACAAAAAATCTACTTCTAAAAACACAGCTTTACTTTTATGCTATTGGAAGCATTGTAAATATTTCGCAATAAGTTCCTTTAAAATATAAATATAAAAAAGTGTTTAAAATTATCATTTGTATTTTTTTTTAATTTCTAAAAAGAATTGCAAAAGATTTGTCATCATATACTGGATTCTAAAACCTAAAATCTTGCGCCGCTAAAATCCATTAACGATAATGTTCTACTTTCCAAATCTTTGTTTTTTTAACATAAGTCCTGATATGATGTATAACATTGTTATATACCATAGCTATATAACAATGTAACACATATTCAATAAACCATATAGCATACCTATATAGTAACTTTCAAGCGATCAGTTCAACACGGAACACCTAGTGTTCGGTTCCTAATTCATCCTAACTAAACTCGGTTCTCATTTTTTCTACCACAAAGTGATGAAAATGAAAAGTTGTGCACCTTACAAATTACTCAAACTTTGAACCTGTAGTGTCGTACGGCTACTCGCTTAATCTACAATCTACTCATATCTTATTCACTCCGAATTAAATTAATGTGTTAACGCTTTTCTATTTAAGCCTTTTCACCAGTATTTGATACGATTTTATAAGTCCTTAATAAAATCATTTTTATAAAATTAGGAAAAAAGTAAAAGAAACTCCTTCTGCTTTGTTGAAATATCCCGATCCAATACTAATTTAGTTTACGTCAGATTTAAAAATAAATAAAAAAATACTTAAGTAAATAAATAAATAAAGAAAATCCTTTTTCACTTCATATGCACAGTAAATAATTTGTTTACAACATACAACATAAACATACATAAAAACATAGCTTCTGATTTTACACGGGAAAAATACACAATGAAGCATACTTAAACCACTAACTTTGTAAGTTTTTTGTCCTAACTAATAACTTGGATTTGTAAAGACAAAAATAAATTTTTAAAATTATTGGTGGACGTTTTCCTGATTCTCCTTGTTGCATCAGTGCCTATGTTATAAAATACGCATTTTGCGAGAGCATTTTTAAAACAGTTATTTGCAATTCTTAAAATTAAAAACCGTTAAAAAATATTTGCAACTGTTTAATGTGATCTCGGACCGTCTCATGTGTTGCTTCCCTCTTATAAAATTAATCCCTTCCAAATGCTTTCCGCTACATTTCCTATTTATATCTTTGCCACTTTTTGGTCCGATTTTATGAGTCAGAAAATCCCTTAATTAAAAAGACGGAAAAAAGAACCTCCCTCTGTATTACTGAAATATCTCAGCCAAGCCACTCATCCTGTATACGTCAAAGTAAGAGTCCGAAAGCGAAGGAAAAACCCTCTGCTGCGATTAACTGAATAAGTAGATTGATAAACGCATCCGTTGCTCTTCTAAAAATCCATCTACTGATACTCCCCCACACCCCATCACTTTTCTGAAGCTCTTTCTATCTCCAATAGATGGCGCTAGGCGAAGTCATCGAGAATCAAGAGGCCAACTGAACTGATCTGATGAACCAGAGGAAGCAGTGAGTATTGGCCTGTTGGTTGCAACAGGATTCGGTCGTCAGTTTTTCGGGCGGCCTGCGAAATACTTCTAAATTCTTCTGGACTCGAGTGAATATTTCGAATTTTGATCCGTGTCATTTTTACGCGAGTTCTGGAGTTTAACAAAAAGAAAAGAGAAATTTTCATAGTTTTGCGGTGATAAAGAGACTAATATTTTGAATGTGAATAATAATTTTCTGGACTTTTAAATTGATGACAGAAGTTTTGTAAGGGTAAGTTCATTTGCGAACTTTTCAATTTATTTAAAAGTCCTACATAGAGAGAAACAAACGACCGAGTTGTTCTTATTAATAAAATAACGGGAAACATTCATAGGAAATTATATAAAAGTTAAAATTATGGACAAACACAAACTAAAATGTAACCGGACACCACTAAAGATACCGTGTAAGGTTTAGAAAAATATAAATGATTAACATTTTTTTACAAGAAAAATAGTTATACATAAGTTTTGTTTGTATTTCAATATTGAAATTAAAAAACAATTACCAAATTGTGCTAAAATTAACTTTTATATTAAATTAACATCATTTATCCCGTTCGTGTTAGTTGAATTTCTTAATAACACGCAATATCACATATTATGTCCACTACTAAATATTCAGGCTTTATAGGGGAAATGAAAAATTATTTTTAAACACAACTTCTAAGCATATACATATATATGTTTCATTCTGTGAGTATCAACGTCTCAACATGCAGTGTTCCACATTTTAATTTACATAAGCTAAAAAGTTATTGTTTTCGTAGTCCATTATGTATGAATTACTTTCTGTAATTAGTAATAAATATAAAAAAATTAACATATATATGATAACCTTCATTTCAAAACGTACAATTTAAAACAATTCGTTGACGAATATGGGACGGTGAAACTCATGTGCAAGACGTAAATTGTAAACTGTATCGGAAATATTTTTTTTTTACTTATTATTTGGCGATTTTTTATCTGAAAGATGTTCAGATTTATGTTTTTTTCTGTTTTTGTCCAATATTGAAACATATTTTTAAATGTATACATTAAGGAAACTAATGTGCACTTAAAAATATAAAATGTATACTTAAGGAAAAGGGGACAATACTGCTGATAAACTACAGAGAGCATTTGGATAATATGTTTTTGGATAAAATTTTTAATGCTGTGTGTTTGAATTTAAAACTTTGTTCGAAAAAGTTCTTTAAAATAATAAGTCGTTCTTTAAAATCGCTTCATCAAAATAGTTAACATATTTTGATTTTAAAAAGCATTCAATTTTCAAAAATTTCAATCAACTCATACATTTTTCTGTAGACTACTTCATCATGTCAATTCCTACGTGTGAAACATGGAAAATAGTCTTGAAAACGTTGGATATGTGCAAAAGTTTTGTGGTACCTGAAACTAAAATAAATAAAAAAAAATGTTTGAATTTAAAATTTTATTGGGGATATATTTTACTCATAAATTTTAAATAAAATATTTTTCAAACATTTTAACTAATTCGTCCGTTTGTTTTATTGCCTACGTCTCCAGTATAAATTTGGAATTACCAATATTGCTCTTAATACTTAAAAAGAAAAAAAAAGAAAGAAAAATTCCAATATCTGAGATAGATGATTATATTCAGGGAAATATTGATAATCAATAAGTTTAAATTTCAAAAACATGATGTTATTATTTATGAAATGCACACATTAATATTTTTTATATTACAAATCTTTGACTAAATATATGAAAAAACTGTGAATAAATATTTTACGAAACTTTTCTAAAATTACATTTTTTTAATTAATTTTCTGAATCGTCTTATTGAAAATAAGAAAAAATTAAATTAGTTATAAAATTAGAAAAAGTCATTCTTTTAACATTTAAAAGTAGGGTTTTTAATTATATATATATATATATATATATATATATATATATATATTACTGATGGTCTTGATGAAAATTAGTAACAACTGAAATTACAAAATAAGAGCACTGTTCTTAATACTTAAAATATAGAAGTTTTATCATATCTGCTGTAGAGGATATATCACATCCTTACTGCAAAAGTATCATTACTCAAAAACTTCGTTTTTCAGGGGGAAAAAAACTGTTTCAGGCTGTAGTAGGCTCAATGGCCGTTTTGCAAACATTACTACTACCTGGTTGCTGGATTTAACTGCACTGTCTTTTACTTTAGATAATTGGTAGACAAGTATAAACCACGTAGAATGGCAGTCATAACTCAAAAAGCCCAATTTTTGAGTTATGACATTTTTGCGGTAAGGATGCGAAACATTCAGAGTTGTAGCTTAGAATAATTTTGACGTTGGACATTTTATGATAGGGGAAAATATAGAATTTTCCGATTTAATATTTTTTATGTATATATTACAATATTATATCAAAATAGTTGACTAATGGAAATTTTTAAATTATTTTTTTCATGAAATATTTTTTAAATTGAAATATTTTTTTAATATATTGATTAATCCTTTCTTTACAATTTTTGGAAAAAAAAGTTTTAAAATCAATTATACATTAAAATTTTTTAATTAATTTGCTATTTGTTTTCTTTTACCGCCTTCTGGATGAATATACTTGCAGAAATTAAAACTTATATCCATTTCTGAAAGGATTAAACAAGAAAATCATTTTATGATTATAAAGGATACAATCGACACTTCAGAACTACATCACTATGGGATAGTGAGGGGAAAAAACGCTTTATTCAGTTAATATTAATTTAACGTGTTTACAATTTTCCTTTATACTGTTATCGTCCTATATTGATCAGATTTTGTGACAAACGGTACTTTAGATAAAGTTTTAATACAATTTCAAGTTTTAGACCTACCCGGTTAAATATTTAACCCATTAACGCCCAGCGTCCTCGTTTGAGGACGGTTACAAAAACAGCAAGAAAGGGGTTTTCCCACCAGTAAAGAGAAAGATAAATATATACCTTATTTCATGAGACAGAATCATCGATAAATTTAGATAAAACTTAATTTGCTTTTAAAAGTGGCGGGAAATACAAAATTTAAATTTTAGCGAAGAAAATAATTCGGGCGTTAATGGGTTAATCTTATTTTTTTACCTCTCCAAACCGTTTATTTGTTGTTGAAATAATAAGGATTTTTCTAAAATATATTTGTTAAATAATTTTCAATAAATTACATAAAGTCTTAATCTAGTTTTTATTTTGTAATCGATATCTTCAAATATTAGAGGAAGGTGAATGTAAAAAAGATTTAATATTTAGCGTAACAACACAATTATTTTAATATATGATTATTATACACGATTACAACCGTTAAATGGCAGTTCTTAATTTTATTAAATTTTCTACTTTTGGTTTCCATTGTGTAGATATATAGAATAGGTAATTTTTAAGAATTAATTAGTAAAGAATATAATTTTTATTTTAATTAACATATTAGGATTGTTTCTAGTAGACTTTTCCGTGAACCTGCTGTAGTAATCTCATAAATCTAATTTATTCAGACCTTTAAAATAATATTTTCTTTTACTTTGTTTAAATGTATTTCAAATAAAAAGTTATTCGATAAATAAAAATGAATAAACGGCAAAATTTAAACTGTCAAACATAAAGATATTTCTTTGGGTTACTTGAAAACAATAAAACTTAGCCCTTTCGCTTCCGATTTTTTTTTTTTCAATTTTTAGAAAAAAATACTTTTAACATCAATAGCATTAATACTAGCTATCCAAACAGATTAATTTGAGCTCAACAAATGTTTCATTGTCTGAAACATAACGAATGCTGTTATTTTGAGTACTATTTAATTAATATTCGTAGACAATAGGCTAACGAAGAGTTTTTGGAAATGTTTATAAAATATTGTTTTACGACAAAATCTAACTGATGTTTGAATTTTTAATACATTTTTGCGCTTTATTACACATGATTATTTCAGAAAAGTAACCTTTATTTTAAATTTAAAGAGTAAAATGTATTTTTGAAAGGAAATGATCACAAACGGCTCAAAGATAATAAAGCAATTACTTATAATTATTATTATTACTTAATGCCTAAACATAAATGAAATCATATAATAAATGCATGGACATATACTAACTTTGCTACATTGAAATAGTAACACAAATATTTGTTAAAACAAAATAATGCTTAATTATAAGACATGTACATGACACCACCAAAAAGGGATATAATTTAATATATTTTTTAATGTTTTTATTGGTTTCTTTATAAAGTTTCCTTGCAGAATTTCAACCTTATTTCAAAAAGCCTAATTTTGTAGATCTAGTTTAATACGTTTTCTTAACATTTACAATCATATTTATTTTATGTGGCAAAAAATACCCAAGAATATTTGTAATTTGTTGATTATGCATTTCTTTTCGTACCTCTTATAATATTTTAAGTCTACGTAGTTATCTTATGGGCGATGATCCAAAATCATTAATCTCACCGAGATAGCTATCCGCTGCTGCAAAATAATTTTATAGTTAGGGGAAAAGTTTTTCAAAATCGTAACAATTTATTTACGCCATAAATAATAGAAATATTAAACAAGAATAAAACTTTAGCAGATTACTTTTTTATTGCCCGTAGCTAGCAAATGTTTAAAAAATATATGTAAGTTTAAATAATCATTTAATAGTATCTTATACGTAATTAAAAATTTAGTTTTTTAAGCTTATTTCTTTTAATATACGTGTTTCGAAAGTCCTTCTCTCATAAAATTTTGTTGCTTTATGCTTTTATTTTTGAGTGATATTGGAAGACTGTATCGTATTTTATGATTCATGTTGAAAGACCTCTACTTGTGAGCAATATTATTATCAATTCAAAATGTAATTAGAGAATTTGTATTTCTAGAGATAAAAAATAAACATGTCTAACTTCTGCTGCAGAATACATTATATAAAAATGATATCAATACCAATCGATTGAAATTGACGTTATGTTTGAGGGTCATAACATGATTAAATTTATAATAATGTTTACACTTTCAATGGCTAGCATCCAATTTTTATGAATTCTTTAAGCGTACTTTTAAATTTACGTCCATTTATGCTACCATAAGCTATTTTCTAACATACGACCTTAGATTACTTTTGTAATTTTCTGTTTATATAATATCGTAAAGTAATCGCATCACGTTGATTTTTTTTGATTGAGAATGCTACTTATAAATCAAATCAAACGTATTTTTGTCTCATAAAGTTTTAAAAGGTACAATAAATTTAATATTTGTAAAAAAATAATTTATAATTTTTTTTTTTTATTTTTTTTTTATTTACAATCTGTTAGAAATTTTGTTTAGAAATGTTGAATTATATGAGTAATTTTTGTTCACCTTTTTCCTCTTTCACCTTTTGTTCACTTTTTTCCATTAGTATTTAAGTTAGACTTTAAAACCATTATAATAAACTCTAGGAACCTAATGTAAAATTTAAAAATTAACTGGATTTATATAATTAGTTCAAAGTATTTTTTAAACAAATCTACGATTTTTCGTTTGCCTTTTTTACAGAAAATATTCTGCAATATTCCTGTTGCACTTTCGATAAAAAAAAAATTATACTAATGTTGAAAATTTTATGAGTATAAAATAAAAATATCAGAATTCTAATTATCCCTGATATCTGCTTCTTTTAAAATATTTTTACTCTGCAGCTAATAATAGATGCATCATGAAAATTGGTATTTAAATAAATCAAATAATAATAATAGAAATAATAAACTGCTTCAAATTTGAGGCTGTTGTCGAAAAAAAATTAAATGACTTACTCATTTTAACATGGAGATAACTCTCTCAGAAAAGTTTCGAATCATCCAATAAAATAGACATTATTTTAAATAGACTTATCCACGAATTTCTATTTCGTACTCGTATTTGTGGTAGAAGTGTTTATATATTTTTGATCCTAGGCTAATAGGTGCTGAGAAATACGCATTTTGAATAAATTTTCTAAAAAAAAAAAAAAAAAAAAAAAAAATATTTTTTTAATCGAAGAGCTTTAAGTTTGCGTAACCCTTCACTGTACGTGTACCGTGCTCCACATCTGAAAGAAAAAAAAAAGCACTATAATTTACATGATGTATCATGAATTTGCCCAATATGATCGCTGTAACTAATCAAGAATAGTTCAAAGAATGGCATAACTCTTATTTTTTCCATGTCTAATAGCTGAATTTAATAAAATAAAATTTGAATTTGTTCCTCGGAACAATTTTTTTTCTCTATTAAGCTATTAAAGTATAATTATTTGTAATTATTTTTACTGAATACTTAAAAGCATTAATATAAAAAAGTTACAGTGTGTTAAGGAAATGAAATATTTTAATTCAAGCCTATTTAATTGCAAAATGTAACAATAGAATATTTAAAAACCCTGAGAACAAATATATAGTACACGGCATAACAAATCAAATTTTAGCTGAAAATTTGAAATTTAATATTTTTACTATTTTTTCCATTGTTAGACCGAAATATTTATTTAATGTAATTTTTTTCCTACGATATTAGAAAAAATCGTGCAGAGGGTTAAGGCGGATTTTTCTATACTATAAGTGGGGTATGGTATTCCAAATTTCATAACTTTTGGTACCCGTAAACACTGTACATAAAAACAATTAAGAAAATCAGAGTTAAAACTAATTAAACTTATCCTGCTTATAAAATTATTTTCTGTCTCAAATTTATATAAATGTACCTTAGATATATGGCAAAAAAGAATAGTTAATGTATATTGAAGTTAAATGAATTAAGTTTGAGAAAATAAGATATTTCTCGAAATGCTTCAATGCCATTGTTTTCTATAAAATCTGCGTTTGTTACGCCACTAATAGCCCCAAGAAAAGATGCTCCCCCAGGCCGTTATTTCAGCAGATTTATTGGAACCCAGTAACTTCGAGAAACTCAATGTCCTTACATTAATGTCCAGCGTGAGTACAAATAGTTTATTCCCAAGCGAAAATCCTTATTTAATTCTGGATTTTTTTGTTTCTTTGTCTTTCTGGGGAAAATATTGAAAAATTATTGATAATCAACAGTTTTTCTAAGAGAAACAAAAATATATCTACGGTTTTTGTATCTAAGTTAAAAATGAATTGAAGTTTATTTAATTATGTACATATATGTGAAAATCTTGTGATAAAAATTTGTTAGTTTAAACGTTGAATTTGCTTAAAAAGTCATTCATTTTAATTATAAATTTGTTTGATATAAAGTTTACTTCATTTTCTATCAATCCCTACTTTCATTCCAACATTTTTTATATATTTTTATTTTTATTTAAAATTGTAAACGTGTATCAACACAAATGCTATGCTGTAAAACGATAAATCTGTCAAAAGGTAATTTTATCGATATTTTGATATTTCAAAAAGTATTTTATACTGTGTGCAAAGTCGTCCAAGTCACATCGTAAAAAGAAAGGCATTGTAGCTTACTTATTTTACGAGATTAAATTGTGAGAAATAGGTGCTTCAGATACCAGCAATTTCCTATAATATTTTTGGTGTAAATTTATATTTGTATCTATCTGCATATATGTATTAAAACAAGCTCATTTACACAACCTTGATTTAAAAAAAGCCTACCCACTGCAAATGTCGTAAACAATATGCTACCAGATGTATAGCAAAAATAATGAATTTTGTATATGCTACGGACATACAATATTTTGTTAGAGATTTGTAAAGTATAAATAAATTTTCAAAATGCATCTTTTTCTTAGTGTAATTAAAAAGCTAAAACTATTAATGTGAATATTAGAAATTTAAAAGAAATGATTTTTATTGCTAATTTTTGTGCTGAAAAAATATTTCGGATTCGCTGTATACACTATTAAAAAAAAAAAGAAAGAAAAATTACACACTTTTTATTTACAGTGCAAATGTGCATCTCTTACGTGAATTTATGTTGACATTACATAAAAGTGTCCAGGAATCCCAGTTTTCAATAAAAACTTAAGTAACATTTCAGATTTTTTGTTACAGCGTATATATTCAAAAAACGAGTTTTTTTTATTGTATATAACTTTAAAATGTCAGTTAGATTTTGCAATTATATTTTTTTATTTTAAAATTAAAATTTATAATGTTAAAATTTATATTGAGACTAAATACAGAAATACATAGTCCTTAAAAGTCTTTTTATTTAAATAAATTACGTATTTTATTTTATTAAATATACTTAAATTTCAAACAAATTAGCCTTAATATAGCTTATGGTGTTTCTTTCCGTTTCTTAATCTTTGTTTATGCAATAAGCATAAAATTTTGCAGACATCTTTTCCGATTTAAAGCTCAGATATAGAAAAACTTTTTGAGGTATATTTCTAGTACTTATAACAATAAATGTTATTTTGCATATAACTAAAACACAATTTTTTTTTCAAAAACAGGAATGAAATGCTAATATTAATTGTTTTGATGTTGGTTGAATTGTTGGTTGTGATATGTAATGAACAATTTCTATCGAAATTTTTGATGAGAGAAATCAGAATTTCTTATTAGTTCCTAAAAATAAAACGTTTACGCCTTTCGGGTTAAGCGGAATAATTCTGTTTATAAACTGGTGAAGTGATAGACTGACACCAGAATTTGTAAAGACGTTTTCTAGAAAATAAAAACTTGCACAATTTTCAAGTGCATTAATATATAAAAAAGAAAATTGTACTTAAATTTTCTGTGTGTCAGTAAAATTAAAATTATGTGCCCTTTTTTAAGGCCACCCCCGGCAAAAGAGATAAGAAAGCATTTTATAAAGATTCTCTCCCCTTTACTTTCCCATCAGAGCGCTGTGGCAAAATGTATAAATTCAAGCTTCATCGATTCTACGTTTGAAGGACGAGATGTTTCGGCACACCACAGGTGCTTCGGCGTATTAAACTTTTTCCGCATTTGTTTTTTCTCGTACCACGGTAGATTTTGGCCAGAGTAAGGAGATATTCGAGCGTAAATTTACTCTAAGGTTTCTCGAAATGCCCTTTTTTTCGAATTACGTGACAGGTATGTAGAGTGAGTATGAAAGTATGTAGAGTCAAATAAAATTCCTGTATTTGCTAGTAGTTTTATATAGATATATCATGTATATATATATATGAGGCATGACCGTCAAGGATTATAGATTTAAAATAGCACTTTTTTTTTTTAAATAGCTTCATTTTATATAATCGTAGGTTTCGAAAAATAAATAAAGATGAGATTTTTCCCCAGATGAAACAAGGATTTAGAACCAGAAAATTCACTTAATAAAATTAGACTTATTGTTGTGTGTGTCCTTCCTATTTCACCTTGCTTTTTGACTAAAATTTTTGTTTCAAAATATGTTCACATGATGTGCTTGTTGTACGCTAAAATATACGGTATTGACCTAATTAATCCTGTGACAAATTTCTATAATTGTAGATAAATTTTCTTGCGTATGGCTTAAATTTTTTAAACTGGTAACATTTGCATTAATTAGATGCCTTTAGTAATTTGTGTTTTGTTCGAACGCCGTAGTTTATTGATTGAAAAATATTCAAGCGTGAATTTAATCAAAGACTTCTTTCAGTGTCACATTTTTAAACAGTTACAAAATGTATTTGTCAATTGCTTAACCCTTTGCTGCGCGGTGGTTTCATAGATATACCACTTAATTTTAATTCCCAAACGCCACATTGACACCGGAATTTTGTTTAAAAAAATTATGGTTTATTGAATGCGTGAAATATAGCGTTTTTTTTTTTTTTTTTTTTTTTTTTTTTTTTAATTTATTTACAGATAAAGTTGTTTTCAAATTCCGGTGTCAGTCATTAATTTCAACACTTAAGCAATGAATTTGTCCTGCGCCGCAAAGGGTTAATGGGATGTATTATATGCCTATTTGAGATATTTTGTGCATGTAGAAAGAAAAAGGTATTAGTAGGGTTACATTCTGATTTTGAAAATGTAAATGGGTGTACTGTATACTTGAATAAAACATACATCTTAGTGAAAAGAAGATAAATTCAGATCAGGCCTTGGACAATTTACATTAATTATGGATTATTTCCTTAAAGGATGTATAAATTTGAAAATTTAAAAATTTTCTGTATTCGAAGGCATTTTTTGTGTGTGTGTGTGTGCCGCGATTTAGCTGGAATTTCGAATATGAATCTAAGGATTTTAATTTCTTGTTGTGTATTATATATTTTTCAGTGGAATACTTGATAGATATACATTTAATTGGAAATTTAAAATTCTGTGTGTACCAATAATTTCATGTACATATATAATTATTACTTGTATGAAACGGTTCGTGTATAAATAAAGAAACAAATCCAAACAATATTCGACTTTTCACAATATAAATAGAGCTTGTAATACAAATTCTATCCAATTCAAAGTAAAGTTTAAGAGATAGCTAACATCTTTTCGTGGTATTAAAATTTCGGTATAACGAAATATTTAGTTTTATGTTCTTATTTTTTATTTTGTAGGAATTAGTTGATATATTTTAAAAATCTATAAAATAAATGCTATACTTTTGTGAGATTAATTATATTTTATTATTTGCTTCGATCTTGTTTAATACCTTTAATTTTCTTATAAATTTCTTAACCCATTAGTACCTAACGTCCATTTTTAGGGACGCTTCAAAAGGTACATGTAGCACTGTTTTTGACACCGGTAAAAAAGAACAGCAATCTTTATTTTATTTAATTGAAACATTTTCGTAATTATTGAACTAAACGTAATTCTTTTAAAAATAGTGATGCCAACCGAATAAAATTTGCGCAAAAGGTGGTGGGCACGAACGGGTTAAATGTAGATTTTGCTGGGGATTGCAGAAAGCTTCGTATCTTCCTTGTAATGGAAATTTCGCTGTCTTGGATTTCGTTCTAACGGAAGTCGGCAGTGTTTGACTGAAACCTCTTATCGATAACTTTCTAATTGCAAATTAACAATTTCCTTTAAGATTAAAAAGTCATGTAAAGTCATTCATCGATCGATGTACGAGGCGAGTAAATATGTAAAGTCAAATAAAGACTACGTATCTGTCGGTAAATTCGTGTAGATGTATAATTATTTGCATGAGTTATTTTATGTATGTTCAAAAAGAATAAAATCAAGTTATGCTCTGCTTTGAGAAATTAAAGCATACGGTTTACTTCTTTAAAAAAAAAATAAAGTTGAATTTATTAATGCAAATATATCATTTTGATAAATGTACGTTTTAATCATGAGTAATTTAAAGATTTTAAATCTAACTTAAATTTGTTTACTACGAAATATGGGGATTTTATTTAGAACGGTTATATATGAGATATATTTTTGTTTTACAAAGTGGGAAAGTCATATCACTTCTTGTGATAAAAATAATAAATACAAGTTTAAATACGCAATAATATAAGAATGACTTGAAATTATATTTACGGATGCTGAAATATCTATCGACTAACAATAAAAATGTTGTTTTTGTTCTTATTCAAAAGGCGTTACATTTACCTTATAAGTTATTTATATTAAAATGTTTAGGTAGTTTTTAGATGCTTACATCTGAATTTTCTGTTAATTAAATGCAAGCTTAACCCTTTCAGGTGCATGGTACTTGTATCCATGACATGTTGAAATAATTGATTGACACCGGTATTTACAAGAAAACTTATTTGTAAGAATGTAAATGTGTATTTTTGCGTATTTAATATAGGGGAAATTTACTTTAAAAAATTTGGTTACAAATCTTGTAATTAGGGATTAAAATTATGTGATATATCAGGGGTTAATAACGAAAAGTGACACTTTTTGTAAAAATCTTTCATTTCTTATTTTTTTTTTTTTTTTGTACTTTAATTAATGATGCCTCAATTTGCCTTAAACAAAGAAAACGTTTTTGAGTTTTCTCCAAACACTTTGATTTTTACAAATAAGCGTATTTACTACTAAAACAAAATTTCAAAAATTTTTAAAGTAAAGACAAAATTGTATGGAAAGTTCACAATGCATTAGGGATTTTTAAAGATTAAAAAGTTAATTTGGAGTTAATAAGCACCTAAGACTCAGATATTTTAAAGTGTGTAATCAAGGTTTGCACACTCCTTGGAATTTCCAAGGGCTCTGGCAATACTATTAAAAGTACGAAAATTTACATTTAATTTTTAAACCATAACATTTGTCATTCCCACCTTCATTCACAGATTTTACGGTATTTTTCTGCTTTGAGATACTTTAAAAATATTCTTAAAATTTTGTGGTAGAACTGTGCTAACCCTGGAAATGATTCGTCCTTTTACTACATTTATACTTTTATAAAATACATTATATTACAGAAATGAATTTAATTTTTTGCATAATTTACATTTAAATTAAATACCTATTACGAAGTTAAATTTTCTTCTAATTTTCCATCAAAACTTTAAAAATGTCTATATAAGAATTAAAAATGCACTCCTTGGTGTATCCCTATTCGTTATACTGCTCATTAAGAAATATCGTTCTTTTTCCTATATCTACCAAGGAAAAAAATATATTTTATCTTAACCCGCCTCCGTTTGAGCTCTGGTGGGTAAATTTCTTCAAAATTCCAAATGTCACATTGGCATCAGTATTTTTCAAAGAAAAAAAATACATTATACTAAAAAAAAGAAAAAAAAATGCATTAAACTTTTTTCGAATAAATTTGGTAAAATTTTCTGGTGCCGATGTGACATTTCGGAATTAAAATTATGTGGTAGAAAATTCTTCCATCAGAGCTCAAAGGGTTAAACAACATGTTATTATAAAATGTATTAAATAATGTATCTAGGTTATAGTTTTATAGTTTATTTTATTGAGAAAATTTTAATATATGCATAAATTAACATTTTCAAGTAAATATATATCATTTGTTATAAGGGTGATTCGTTTCTTATATTTCTCAATGCTCTACACTCAGGGCTCCCAAATGGTCGCCAACTGAACATCAGAATTTTCTTAGAGAAATTTTCCTTTTAGATTTTTTTTTTTTTTTTTTTTTTTTGCAAATTTCCGAGAAACCACCTTTGGAAGTTGACTCTAGAGCAAATTCTGTAGAAACGTATCATGAAATTTTCTGTTAAAAAATACTGATGTTCAGTTCGAGGACCATTTGGCAGCCCTGTCTACACTCTGTATTCAGGGGATTGACTGATGAGGCTGCAGCCTCCTTCGAAACGATATAGCCGGGTTTCTTACAAGGAAGGTCTCCATACGGGCATACTCAGAAAAATCTGAAAAAATTACAGAATGTTTTTCTCATATAGTTATATATGTTTATAAAAAAAATTTCGGCGGAACCTCCTTATAACGTCCGTAAAAAAATAATAAAAATTTCGTTTATTTGGCAATTTATCTCCGGTTGGCGAGAAAACGAAATTTTGAAAAATACGCTTCTACGCTTCGCATACTTTTTAAAGAAAAAACTTTCTATGTTCAATTTATTTAAATAAGTGTAGTTTAAGTAATTTTAGTTTTGCATTTTTAGTTTACTTTAAGTGTGATTTTGTCATATACGTTTATATGTACTTATAACAAAATGAAATTAATATATTTTATCATTTAAAACACAATTTAAATTGATTAAAATTGTTCCAAATTGAAAAATACACTGTTGAAAATCTGCTGCATTTTGTTGCAACGCACTCCCTTGCTTGTATATAAAACGGTTACTTGGCCGTGAAATGGAGCTTTCTCATTGGTTGGAATAGAGATATTTTATACAAGCGGTGGAGTGCATTGCAGCAAAATGCAGCAGATTTTTAACGGTGTTGCACAAGCTACAACACCGCTAAAAATCTGTACCATTTTCTACAGCGTCACTCCACCGCTTTTATAGAAATCGGTCAATTCACCGTGCTATGGAGCATTCTCATTGGTCAGAAGAGAGATGTTCTATAAAAGTAGTGGAGTGACGTTGCAGTAAATGCTGCAGATTTTTAACAGTGAAGTCAATTAAAATCAATTTTCGGATTCGTTAAAATCGTCTGCTTTTGGCGAGGAAATGCACTTCTCGCCAAATCCCGCGTCGCTTTCAGCTTTTCACGCCAATTATTCCAAACTATTTTATTTTTTTACATATCTAATAATGTAATTCCGCCACTAATTTTCACTGATCCTTTATTACCTACATGAGTAGTTAATTCGTATTTTTTTCAAAAAATTCTGAGTATGCCCCCAATGGAGACCTTCTTTGTTAGGAAAAAATGCCCTTGAGTCAACCACATCGAGTCCTACATGGATCGATAGCCCATAAAAAGAAATTCATTTCTCCCCATTTTTAAGTTTGTATCTGAAGACCATGGTTAGTAATTGCCCTAAATGCCTGTTTTGGCAAAAGAGCGCATTGTGACGAAACTACAAAGCAGATTTCAACGAAAAATATAAGAGATGTAAAAAAAACACCATACGAATGTTTGACAATTTTTTCAGATTTTTTTTAAACAAAAGAACAAGTTTTCTAACATTTTTCCTGTTTTTAAATGTACATTTTAATTAAAAATAAACTGAAATTTCTGAACGACCACCTTAATTTTTTTGCATGAAATAATATGAAACATGATGCATATTCACTATCAATTTCAACATTCTATGTATGGTTCAAAATCATATTCCGGCGAAAATGTAGGGAGTGTCTCGTACAAATTTCACGCCTTCTTTTAAAAATACCGTGTGAATTAATATGTGAGATTTGAAAAGAATGCATGAAATTTGTCCGAGACACGCACCAAAGTACCGCCGGAATATGATTTTGCCTTTTTTTAATATGATGCACCATACGTAGTAAGTTGAAATTGATAGTAAATATGCATCATGTATCATAGTGTTCCATGTAAAAAAATTAAAGAGGTCACTCAGAAATTTCAGTTTATTTTTAAGTAAAATGTTAATTTAAAAACAGGAAAAATGTTAGAAAACTTGTTATTTTGTTTAAAAAAAATCTGAGAAAATTGTCAAACATTCGTATGGTAGTTTTATACATCCCTTATTTTTTTCGGTGAAATCTGCTTAGTAGTTTCGGCACAATGCGCTCTTTTCGAAAACAGGCATTTAGGGCCATTACCCCCGATGGTCTTGAGATGCAAACTTAAAAATGGGGAGAAATGAATTTCTTTTTACGGGCTATCGATCCATGTAGGACTTGATGTGGTTGACTCAAAATCATATTTTACTATGAAACCCGGCTATACCCTTTGTAAAAAAATATCAAGCTTAATTACGAAAGCTAAGCAAAATATAATTAAATCTGCTAAGATAAATTTCACATTAAAATAGTATTCTGTTTTAGGCATGTTTCATCAATAGAAAGTGTTTTATTTCGCAGAGTGCACCAAAAACTATTTCAGCTGATTTTCTTTTATACGCAAGCACTATTTATATGGTATTTATTGTGAAAATGTGATAGATGTTGATTAAAAGTGCATTATTAATTTAAGTTTTAAAAGTATTAATTAATTTTTTACACTTGCTGTTTATCAGTTGAAGTTTCGTGATTTAAGGCAATGCGTAGATGCAATGTCCGCAAGTAGAAAAGTGAATAATTTAGTTTTTTTCAGTAATGATACATATTACAATGCACATCGTTTGCCTGTAGGAGATATATTTTCGTTTTTGAGATCAAATGAAAACAAGACCATCATATATACATTAGGGTGGGTCGAAAAAATCGATTTTTTTTCAAATCAACTATTAATACTGCGGAAAAGTTGCCTTTTGTAATTAGAAGGATAACCCAAAAAGAATTTTTGAAATCGGTTAATATCTTTAGGTTGCGCATAGCGCTTGAATTTCGAAAAAATGGACCAAAATGACAGTTTTTTTTAAATTAATGATGAAAATTAAAAAAAAAATCGAACCTAGTTCTAATAGTGCGAAAAGTTTTTTTTTATAACTTAAAAGATAAAGCATTTTTTAAAAAAAAAATCAGTCAATATCTTTAGGTAGCTCTTCGCACTTGAAGTTCGGAAAATTTGATCAAAAATGACATTTTTTTTTTTTTGAATTAATGATAAAAATTAAAGAAATTTTGAACTTGCTTGTAATAGCACGTTAAAAACACCTTTTACTATTAAAAAAAATACATTTTTTTAAATTTTAAAATCTGTTAATACTTTTAAGTCGCGCATCGTACCTGAAATTTGAAAAATATGAACAAAATTGACATATGCTAATTATAAAAACAACTGATAAACCGATCTTTTCCTATTCCATTTGCTCAGTGCTCAGATGGGCTGCGAACGCATGTGGTTTTCAGTCTTGTCACGTGATTACCACAAACAGTTGTGTTTCTTTGGAGGTATGTTTCCATTGAATGATAAAGCATTTCGATTTCTTTTCTTGTTTATCTTCTTTGAATTTATCGAAATTATTTAGCGATTTTAATATACGTTAGCTTTTCATTCTTCATTCAAATATAGTATGTATAATAATAAACCTAAGTTAATTACAAGGCAAGATTTGCAAGACTGCCCAATATTTGGCCCTTCTAAAAACCACTTTTTTCACACGAAGATGCTTTGCGCTGCTATGTTGAAGTAATATATAATTTGCAAGTTGCTTCAAAATCGAAAAAGTCAGTTTGTTTTTCTGATGTCACAGAAACAAGTGCAAAAAAATCAGATATATTTCAGGGTTCGCACAACTCTACCACTAAAAATTTACAGTATTTTTAATGTATTTCACTGCGGAAAAATAGGGCGTAAATTTCAAATCGAGGCGGTGGTTGCGAATTCTGTTTTTTAAAAATTAAATATAAATTCTCTTATCATTAATAGTGGTGTCGTAGTCTTTACAAAAAATAAGGAGTGTGCGAACCCTGTTATTTATAAAAAGTCTTCAATACCAACAGAGTCTGATGCCAGAATCATGCAATTGATAAAAGCCTATCATGAAAAGTACTCTAAAATTAGAAAATCATTTAAGCGAGATAAGAATAAATTGATTTTTAACAGAAATTACAGGAATTCAAAATTGAATCATTAACGATTTTTGATGTGGCGTCATGCAAATGCATCATGAATCTAAAAGGCATTGTGTTTCACTAGATCGATGTTAATGTCTCATACTAATAAACTGCAACTGTGATAAGCAAAAAAAGATTCCCCAAATTGGACAAAAGTTTATCTACGACCAAAGAAGCAGTAGGATAGGTAAAGTTACCAACATTAAACTCAAAGTAATCGCTAAAATTAGAAAAAGGAACGATAGAAAAGAGAAAGTTAGTAAACGTGTTACAACCCAAAATTATATCAAATAAGAAGCTCGTTTTTCTTATATTAATGTTAGAGTTGAGAATACTGAATTGCTCCACTCCTTTCTGACGAAAAAATTCGAATGCTCAAATCCGCAAATTTTTTTTATACTTTCGCCACATTTGAATTAACTTATTATACATACTATATTTGAACGAAGAGTAAAAAACTAATGTCTATCAAAATTGCTAAATAATTTCGATTAATTCAAAGAAGATAAGCAAAAAAATACATCGAAATGCTTTATCATTCCATGGAAACATGCCTACAAATGAAACATTACTGTTTGTGGTAATCAGGTGACAAGAACGAAAACCACATGCGGTCACAGCCCATTTTCGCACTGATCAAATGGAATAGAAAAAGATCGGTTTATGAGTTGTTTTTGTAATCAGCATATGTCAATTTTGATCACATTTTTCAAATTTCATGTACGATGCGCGACTTAAAAGTATTAACAAATTTTAAAAAGAAAAAAATATTTTTTAATTGTAACAGGTGAGTTTAGCATACTATTATAAGCAAGTTCGATATTTCATCATTAATTCCAGAAAATGCCATTTTTGATAAAATTTTCCGAACTTCAAGTGCGATTTGCGACCTAAAGATATTATTCGATTTCAAAAAAAAAAAAAAAAATGCGTTATCTTTTAAATTATAAAAGGAAGCATTTCCACACAATTAGAAGTAGATTCGATTTTATTTTTCATCATTAATTTCAAAAAATGTCATTTTTGGTCCATTTTTCCGAATTTCATGTGCAATGCGCGACCTAAAGATATTAACCGATTTCAAAAATTCTTTTTGCGTTATCCTTCTAATTACAAAAGGCAACTTTTCCGCACTATTAATAGTTCATTTAAAAAAATCGATTTTTTCGACCCACCCTAATATACATGTCTGCCAACCTCCGGTTTTTAAAAAATTAAACAATTATATTTCAAACAAGAAATTTATTAAATTAATGAATTTAGATAAATTCCAAACGACTGTCTCAATTAACGTCAAATAAATTCAACTAAAGGAAATTTCTGTATAAAAAAAATGTTTTCTTAATTTAAAAAAAGCCGGAGGTTGGCAATTTTGTATATAGTTCTTTTGACACTAACTAAAAACAGTTGGAGAAAATGCTTTGTAAGCAAGCTTTACCGTAAAATCGGGCCTATAATCTGCGCATCTTATGTTATAAAATGTAACTCATATAATCGCGATAAATATTTAGCTTCAATCAGTAAATGAAATTTCTGGACCGAAACGTGACTGTTTGATCCACGTATTACAGGCAGGGCCTGATTATCAACGGGGCACTATCCTACCAGTAAAAAGAAATAGAATTTTTTCCCTTATTTATGACAGTAATTTCGAATGAAAAAGGCGTTTAAACAAGTTGAAACTTTCCATAAAATTTTACTGGTGGGAGAGTGCCCCGTTAGTAATCAGGCTCTGATTGCAGGCCTGAAATTACGGTACATCTACTTACTACAAATCTCCCACACTGTTTCGAAAAACCATGTTTTTGACATGTTTGACTATTTTAAGCATTATAAAAAGTACATCATAAATCATGTGTACATCATATTTTCTAATTTTTTTTATATTGATATTTTTATTTTTTTCACTGTAAATTCGACAAAATTTAGAAACATACTTTAACATTTACAACGATTCATTTACCCTTTTTATTCCAATTTTCATTCTTAAGATCCTACAAAATATTTGTGCAAATAATCTCTATCATAATATTATGAACTTTCAAACATTTCTCTGAGTATTATAACCATTATTTAACAAAAGTTTCTAAGAACTATCATTAAAGTGAATATTTAACGGTACTCTTAATTCAGACTTGTCAGCTCTTATCTCTATACCAGTGTTCTACTCCTTTTTAAAAAGCCTGAAATCAAGCTTCATTGATTCCAGCCTTGAGCGACGACGATTTAGCAGGCCACAGGTGCTTCAACGATTGAGATATTTTTAGAAGCATTTCATTTTCTTATTATTTTCTTTATATCTCAGAATTTCAGCTACAAAAACGTTTATACGCAAATGTGTTACGGTCAGGATTTTTCTACTCACTTTTTTCATACACTTAAAATAAAAAAGAGAGGGCAAATATGTTATATCTCATGTAGCTATTTTCTTTTTCTATTTGAAATCAAATTTACTTTTTTTTATCAAAGTGATTAGCAGAAAAAAATAAGGAGTATTCTAGTAATTCATTTGATTTTGGATTACTACCACTACAATCTACAGGGAAAATACTTATTTTGCCATAAAAGTTTCGAATTTTTACAGAATTGTTTTACAATGTAAAAATATGTTATACAACTTAACTGAAAGTGAGAATACAATAAGAGATGTATTACTAATACTTGTCAAATATACTCTCATATTTGCTTCTTTCTGATACATAAATTAGAAAAAAAACTGGGATTTTTTTACTTAAAAATTCTGAAATATTGCAGTTATATAACGTACATAGTTACATATTGTATTTTTAGGAAAAGGCATAAATAGACCCTGATCTCAAAATTAAAATGTATGAATCTCTGCAATTTTCCATACCCGGAGCCAATTTCAAATACCAAGGCTCAGTGAAACATTGCAACGCCTAAGCAAGTGAACATGCTTTCAGAATTATGTTAGCCATCCAGCGACTCATTCAAACAGAAAAAAAAGCAAAGCCATTAAATGTGTATTTTTATTAAAAATGCCTTTTTTTATAGTTACAAGTTAATCAAAGGAAACAAATATACTGAAAATGTTCTTTTACTTCCATTGTACAACTGGATTCCCAATTCCAACCTTTCTCAATATGTTATATTACGCAGTAGATATTTGCCATATAATGTACCCCTAGTAACAAAACTATGTACCACCAGTATTTTTGTATTAGCAAAATTTTGGATGCATCTTGGACAATGTTAGGTTGAACTATTACCTTAAACTAATAGTGGCAATATCTTGGATAATATTAGGAGAAATATTAGCTCAAAATTGCAATGTTAGCATTTTTTTAACATTGGCAGTATCTTAAAGGAATCTGGGACAATACTATTTTTAGCAATTACCCTGCATTGGGATGTTAGCATTTTTCTAATATTGGCAATATCTTGGATGAATCTTGGACAATAGTGACTTGAATAAATGTATGCATATAAGTTAAGAAGGTTATCCATTTGCCAAAAACAAACATTCGAATGTTGGCATTTTTTTTAATATTGGCAATTTCTTGGATGTGTCTGGCTGACTTGAATATGGTTCGTACGGATTCAGGAAATTTAAGACTAGGGAATTCTTCGGTACAAGTATTTTCTTATAGTAGATTTAACTTTATATAAGGCAAACGAATAAATGAATAAACTATCTTTTTTTTTTTTTTTTTTTTTTTTTTTTTTCGCCTAGCCTTTGCAACGTAAAACCAATATTTCCACTATATTAGCATTTTGTTTCAAATATTCGGAATATAAACCCCATAATGATCAAATATTGGTATTTTATTGGTTAATTTAATCAATGTTAATATTTTACTATTGATTTAACTTTTTCAAAAGAATTAATTTATACCTTCTTCACCCTAAAAATTTTTATTGTATGTGTTTGTTTCTTTTTTTGGCAACATTGTTTCTTTTTAGGATAATCTATCAAGTATAGAAGGTCTGAAATTTTGGATATTAATAGGTGAAGACATATCCGAATTCACCTAACAGTCCGAATTTTTGTTTTTAATAATCAGGCTTTTATTTTTTAATAATTTATGTATTTTTTAAATTATTTTTAAAATTATATTAATTATATACCTTCACAGAGTGCTAATGAATTAGCTTGTATTGACTCAGCACACCAAAGTTGGGATTCTATCCTCCCATGTCCAGAGAACACGTTTCTTCAAACAAAAAGGAAAGAAAATTATCTGTTTTTCTTGCTTAAAATAAGCTTGCTCTCGTGGCTTAGAATTCTCTTTAAAAATAAGTCATGTAATTGCATAGCGTACCTCGGTTATTCTGATTCTATATTTTATTTTATAAAATATCAATATATATATACATATTTAAATGTTTTCCTAAAGCAATTTTTCGCATTGTTTCTTTTTTACCAGCTATGCGGGTCGATAGCGCGTGATCAAAATGAAACATGGGGAAAAGGTGAAATTATTTCCGTGCCTGTGGTAACCTTTTATCACTAGTGTTAACCCTTTTCGGCACGGGCAAAATCTGTTAGTAAAATAAGAAATTATCAACTGACATCGGAATTCACAAACGATTTTTTTAGATACTTTGATTCCCTTAATTTAAGCTTTTATTGTAAAAGCAAAATTTTACTACAATATTATTGGTGCCGTTTGCAAGTTTGGAATTAAAATTACGTATCCCAGACCGGGCACAGTGTGCCGGAAAGGGTTAAGGCGAGACCTTTTGTGTCTCGCTTTAACAAAGTATAAACAAGATATTTATAGTTTGCGATCCTCTTGTTTTCTAAATTAATTTCACATGTGCTCTACCCTAGGCAGTAAAGCATGCAAACGTAGATAGTTTTGTAATAAATGATGAACATAGCAAGCTATCCAGCGTGTCCATAAAACAACTCCTAAGCAATCATAAAAAACCATAAAAGAACTTGAAGCAACATTTTTAAAAATTCAGTCATATAATTAGGTTAATGTTACGTATAAACATAAGGTAAATTTATCAAGAGTTATCTTTTTACCTGTGTTTTAACATCATAATTGAATGGCTTAATTTTTTAAAACCAGTTTATATCTAATGAAATAATTTTTATTAACAACTTTTATTATTATTATATTTCTATTATTAATTTAATTAAAATTTAGGCACCTTTGTAGTAAATTAATAATTATTTTATCTACGAGAATGAATCCAAAAAAAAAATGGTTACAAGTATAACAAAAAAATATTTAATAGCAATCGATAGAAAATACAAAAGTAAATAAAGAATTATACTTTCTGATCACATTCCACATAATCACCAAATTTATTTAAAAATTTATCTAACATAGGAACAGATTATTTATGCCGGCTTGGTAGAAATCACATTCCTGCCCATCAAACGATCTGTCAAACCCTCTTTACATCACCGTCTGAAGAGAATCTTGCTCTAGTTCCTTCAATTTTAGAAAAAAGAGATTGTCAAAGGCTACCAAATCTGTTCTGTGTGTTTAGGACTAAAACTTCTCACAAGAATTTTTTTCGATAAATTCTGACTTTGGAAAGCAGTATGGGGACTTGCATTGTCAAGCAGAAAAACTACCGTAATTTCGGGTGTATAAGCCGCAGATCAAACAATTCTTTTTCGACCCAGAATTTTTTAAGAAAAAAATGTAACTAGTTAGATCGCCGTAAATGTTTTTCTTCAATCACTAAATAAGATTTCTGGGTCCAAAAAGAATTGTTTGATCCGCGGCTTATACACCCGAAATTACGGTATACTCCCCGCAACATTGCAGCGAGTTTCCGCCACACGGCTTCAAATAACCTTGTCAAAATGGCACAAGTGAAACCACTTTTCTAAACGTCTTACCATATCAATCGATATGACACATTAGCGAATTTATACTATATTCCCATCTGCAATACCATCAGTGCCATCTGTCTCCACTCTAGGGGTTCCCTTCACAATAATTACTTTTCAAATACTTTTGCTTATTAACTTTTTTTTAAATTTTATTTACCCTTGTATATTAACTCATGATAAATGTGATATTCCGCAATACACTATCCATTTTGTGGTTTTCTATTACGGAAATATTTCTTAAGTAAAAATCAAAAGTACTAAATATAAATGGTACATACATTTTTAGAATTTAGTTTCGAATTCAGTTTAGAATTTAGCATATAGTTTTGCTGTATATAACAATTTTTCATTACAAATTATGTTTTTATTATTATTCCTATCTTGTAGAAATTATTTTTTCCCGTATTTACAGGAAATATAAGTACATTATATTGTTTAATATTTAAAAATATTTTATTTCTCAAACTTTCATATTTTACTGATAGTTATCACATGAACGAAGGTATTACCATAGCCAAATGCTATACTTGAATTGGGTTTGAAAAAAAATGCTGGCTAAGAATAAAAAGCTGAAATATTGCTCCGTAAATTTTTAACCTTTCATTTTCATTGAGAAAGAAGAAGATTTAAGTCTCGTATACTTGGCTTAAAAGCTCTATCTTTAAACGAGTTTGAGAAAAAAAAATATTCATACAGTTTTTTTTTTTTTTTTTTTTTTTTTTTTTTTAACAGATGAGGTATTGAAAATTTGTGGCCATCATGTTAGAAAAATATTAAAGCACGTCTTTATACTATGTTTCTGTGTGCAGGAATATTATTGTGGACATTTTACCCAACATATTCAATGTAAAATCAATGGTAAAAAAAAAAAACAGTATTTTTTTATTTCATTCTACTGCTAAACAGCAATTAATCGCCAAATAGCGAAATTTGAATTATTTTTTATGGGGAAGAATCATATATCTATGTATAAATTTCTGGATTTACTGGGTACGATAGTCTAAATTTTGCATTTTCAACTTGTTATGTCTTATACAAGGATTAAACCATGCATGTTATTTGTGGAAGTAAATGTAATTTGGGTCTGAGTATTCTGCCTTAGTTCCACCATTATTTCCAATGTTTACCGTATTTTCAGTTCCTTGTCTCAATTGTTATGATGATTTGTTTCAAATAATTTTATAAAGATTAATATATCCTTTTACACGTGAATAAAAATTAATTTGTAATTTGTATCTTCACAATTGTTTATGATAAATTGTATAGGTTTATATTAGTTAAATACATAGATAAACATTTAAATACAAATATTTTGGAAAGCAGTATGGGGACTTGCATTGTCAAGCAGAAAAACTATACTCCCCGCAACATTGCAGCGAGTTTCCGCCACACGGCTTCAAATAACCTTGTCAAAATGGCACAAGTGAAACCACTTTTCTAAACGTCTTACCATATCAATCGATATGACACATTAGCGAATTTATACTATATTCCCATCTGCAATACCATCAGCGCCATCTGTCTCTACTCCAGGGGTTGGTTCCCTTCACAATAATTACTTTTCAAATACTGTTGCTTATTAACTTTTTTTTTAATTTTATTTACCCTTGTATATTAACTCATGATAAATGTGATATTCCGCAATACACTATCCATTTTGTGGTTTTCTATTACGGAAATATTTCTTAAGTAAAAATCAAAAGTACTAAATATAAATGGTACATACATTTTTAGAATTTAGTTTCGAATTCAGTTTAGAATTTAGCATATAGTTTTGCTGTATATAACAATTTTTCATTACAAATTATGTTTTTATTATTATTCCTATCTTGTAGAAATTATTTTTTCCCGTATTTACAGGAAATATAAGTACATTATATTGTTTAATATTTAAAAATATTTTATTTCTCAAACTTTCATATTTTACTGATAGTTATCACATGAACGAAGGTATTACCATAGCCAAATGCTATACTTGAATTGGGTTTGAAAAAAAATGCTGGCTAAGAATAAAAAGCTGAAATATTGCTCCGTAAATTTTTAACCTTTCATTTTCATTGAGAAAGAAGAAGATTTAAGTCTCGTATACTTGGCTTAAAAGCTCTATCTTTAAACGAGTTTGAGAAAAAAAAAATATTCATACAGTTTTTTTTTTTTTTTTTTTTTTTTTTTTTTTTTTTTTTAACAGATGAGGTATTGAAAATTTGTGGCCATCATGTTAGAAAAATATTAAAGCACGTCTTTATACTATGTTTCTGTGTGCAGGAATATTATTGTGGACATTTTACCCAACATATTCAATGTAAAATCAATGGTAAAAAAAAACAGTATTTTTTTTATTTCATTCTACTGCTAAACAGCAATTAATCGCCAAATAGCGAAATTTGAATTATTTTTTATGGGGAAGAATCATATATCTATGTATAAATTTCTGGATTTACTGGGTACGATAGTCTAAATTTTGCATTTTCAACTTGTTATGTCTTATACAAGGATTAAACCATGCATGTTATTTGTGGAAGTAAATGTAATTTGGGTCTGAGTATTCTGCCTTAGTTCCACCATTATTTCCAATGTTTACCGTATTTTCAGTTCCTTGTCTCAATTGTTATGATGATTTGTTTCAAATAATTTTATAAAGATTAATATATCCTTTTACACGTGAATAAAAATTAATTTGTAATTTGTATCTTCACAATTGTTTATGATAAATTGTATAGGTTTATATTAGTTAAATACATAGATAAACATTTAAATACAAATATTTTTCTGTAGCAAAATCAACAAAATACAAAAATCCATTTTTGTGTAGGTGAAGATGAATTTATTATGGTGTAAGTTCCTATATGTTTGCATTTAATGCAAAAGATAATCCTAGGATTGCTCTGAAAAGAAACAGATTTCTACTTTTCAAATCCTGGATATCTCATTTTCCTGAATCGTGGAAAATCCTGAAATTCTGTTAGGAAATATTGCAAAAGCTTACGTAAACGGCTTTTTAAAAAGTCTTTTATAATTTGTTAAACTGCTAAGAATTTCGGAATGCTGGAATTTATTGAATTACTTTATGTATGTGCATTTTCATCAATTTTGCTAGCTAGATCTTCTTTCCGTTGATTAAATTTATTCATATAATTGTAATATAATCCATTAAATGCGAAAAATTATTTTTCTGATTTTTTCTTTGGAGTAAAATAAGTCGTATTTTTGTAACATTAGGCTTTAGTATCCACTTTAGTACTAAAGTGAAAAAATTCAAATTTTTGCCAAAATATTTTTTTTTTCTTGCGGATCTGCTACAGTTTTGTGATACTTTTATAAATTATTTCATAGTTAATGTGGATAATTGCTGAAGTATCTAACTTTTCTCCAAACTCAAATAGCAAAAGCAACGAAAATAAACTGTGTTGTAGAAGTATAAATAAAATAAAATAAGTGTTCGGTAAATGTAGAAGGTAGCGAGTATGTGCTATAGTTTTATTTGGCTATCAGAATTATTCGAGATTTTTTTCAGAAGATATACGGTGTATACCGCAGTATATAATACAATTCAAATCCTTGGCTATAAATTAAGAGAAAAATTGTTAAGCAATTAACAAAACAGCAATTTCTGGTAAAGAGGGAAAAGCTAAAAATTGCTGATTACGGGAAAAATAAAGACAAATCCCATTTGTCTATAAAAAACTTTAATTTATTAAACATTCAATTGTCAAATTAACATTATTATTTATTAAATGATCGTTTAATTAACATAATTGAAAATTTCTTTACAGGTATAATATTTACAGCGTTTTTTTTAAAGTCAATATATCATAAATATATAATTAAATGTTCATATTTACATATACGTCGATAACACGCAGTATATATGATTCCACTTATTTAATTATTTAGAAATTTAAATTGTATCTTTAAAATATACAATTTACAAATATGAATGGCATATTGAGCACGATCTCAGTACACTATTCTATTTGTTTCAAGACACATGATGAAGTCATGATGAACCTAATTTGAAATTCCAAACTGCAAACACAACTGAATTTGCTGACTCTTGAAGAACTGGTGTTATATATATATTCCTTATAGCCTGAGGAAGATTTTGTAATGAAATTGCGAATATAATCTAAATAGCCATTTAAACTACAATGGCATTAACAAGTTTAACTGAAGTTGAAATCAGTGCGTCTCGGATTTGCAGGAAATGCGACTGAGAAATCAAAGGCCTATTTCAGGATTATAAAATCTGTTCATAATGTATATATATTAGTGGAACAGAGCATGCCTCAATGAAATGATCAGAATATTTTAAGACTGCGTATCTGAATGAAATATCTGTTAATTTATAGCGTTTTACATTTGGCGAAGCAAATTAAAATATTTGTTAGATCAAGAATTGATAAAATACATTGCATATTCTTTTGTTAATTAAGCGCCGATATTAGCATCAAAAGAAAAAAACACCCAACTATTTAAAAGATTATGATACGTTTTATACACCAATAAGTGGAATATATATATTTTAAATAAATAAAATGATATAAATTAAATTCAAAATTAGTAAAACGATAATAGTAAAATGATGTTAACAGTGAAGTCAATATACAAATTACCGTAATTTCGGGTGTATAAGCCGCGGATCAAACAATTCTTTTTGGACCCAGAAATCTTATTTAGTGATTGAAGACAAATATTTACGGCGATCTAACTAGTTATATTTCTTTATTAAAAATTTCTGGGTCGAAAAAGAATTGTTTGATCTGCGGCTTATACACCCGAAATTACGGTATTCATATTTATACTGGCAATACCCAGCGTGTTCTATGCTGTATAAAAATTGTTGATGTGTCTTTACACCAAAAATAATCACTAAGTTGCCACCAAAAAAAGTGATTAGAGTAGTTTAAACAGTATTTTCGTTTGAACTAAATTTTAGCAAAATACTTTCGTGTATTAATCCATTATCGGGCAAATCTATTCTTTTGCTAATATTTTGAAAAGTTTCACTTTCACCATAATGTAAAATCAAAGTTATTTCAAAATAAAAAGTGCCATTTCCATTAATTAATATAAACACAAATCATCTCACTAAAAATTTCGGTGCGAATCAATCAGTTTTAACTAAAAATTAAGTGGTAAGTACATTACCATTGCCCGATAAAGGGTTAAACTAGGTAAACTACAGGTCTGAACAAAAGTATTCATGTATGTTTCTATATATTATATAAATTGCTGAAAGAAGAATTTCAACCATTCATTGTTTTCTTTTTAAATTAAATTTCCCCATGATATAGTCTATACATCAACCGACAGATCAAATACAGGGCTGTTCAAAAGTATTGGAATACATATTTGGGTATGGACAATAATACCTTATTCTCCTGGATAACGAAATTTGTTAAAAATTTCAAGAAGTATTGGAAAGTGTTTCATAATCTATGCTTAACGCATGATTTTTCTTACTTGTTTTGTTATATATTAAAAAATTGCGTACCATTTTTCGTTTAAAAACTCCTTATATTAATATTTGTATATTTACCTTAAAATATTTTTTTTACAAAACATTTCGTCAATTGTCATGAAATATATATAATCAAATAGTTTATATTCATTTTGTAAATTTTCTTAATTCAATTTCACTTTCATCTGGCATATCCCATAGAATGTAGCGTCCCCCCCCCCCCTGTTTTATTTATACCAACAGCACTCTACATTCCATAAGATATGCCAGGTGAGATTGGTATTGAATGCACAATATGCATATGAATTACTGGATTATATATATTTTATGATAATTGACGATGTTTTGTACAGAATTATTTTAATGTATACAAAAATTAATATAAGTTTATGTAGTATTTTTATACATTTATTAAAATGATAATTAAACCCTCCGAGAGCGATGATTTATTTTTGGACCACGTAATTTTAATTCCTAATTGCTACATTTACACCAGAATATTGGAATGAAAAATTTATTTTTATTAAGTGCGTGAACAACAGCCTTTGCCTTTATTGAAATAAACTTGTTTCTAATTTCTTGTGCCAATCACTCTTTCAGCTCTTTTCGAATAGAAGTATCTTGCCCCTGAAAGGCTTAAAGTAGAAATTGTGTTTAACCTTCCTACCCTGAATGGGTCTAATCGACCCAGTCCTATAATGCCTTTCCTTCGATTCAAACCAGAAAATTTTTCATAAAGTAGATTAAATAAGTAACACAAAGATTTAAACTAAATAAGTATATTAAATGGATTTAAATAAAAATTCTGGTGTGAAATATTTTAATCACGTTTGAGTAAAATTTCAACAGGGTAGGAAGGTTAATTAAGCTACTAGAAGAATATACTAAGCTGTTCTAAATAGCTATATCAATGAAATTCATAATTTTTTTTAGTGAGACTATTTAATTTCAGCATCTGCAATTATCATCGATTATAATCAAATTTTCATTCATATATATATATATATATATATATATATATATATATATATATATATATATTAAATTTAAAAGAATAAACTGAAATAGTCACCTATGTTAATTATTTTATTTTCTTTTTACTTCTGTTTTAAATACCATTCCCTAGTATCAAAGCAATATGGATTGCATTTGATATATTGGAGCCAAACAAAATTCTAATATTTATCAGGTATTGGATTATTTTGAACATATTTTCAATAAGACCATTATTTCATAAATTTTGGTTTCTACTGGAAACATTTGGAATAAAATTCAGTATTACAGAAATATCAGCGTTACATTGGCAATATTGAAAATGAAATTTTGCACGTTTCATCTCAATGCTCAAAAATGTAACCATCTGAATCCTAATGTAGTATTTCTTGCCATTATTGCCAGTATTGACCTATAAACGGATTATGTAAACACCACTAAAGTAAAAATGTTCTTTTGATACTTCGTATACTTTTACTTCAAAATAGATTACGTTGCGTTTAACCCCTTGCGGCGCGCTGGTTTCATAGATATATCACTTAGTTTTAATTCCCAAACGCCACACTGGAACCAGAATTTTATTTAAAAAAATTACGGTTTATTGAATACGTGAAATATAGCGTTTTCTTATTTACAAATAAAGTTGTTTTCAAACTCCTGTGTCAGTCATTAATTTCAATACTTAAGCAATGAATTTGCCCTGCGCCGCAAAGGGTTAAATTAGAAAAAGAGGGGGAATTAAAAATGCTAAACCTCATAGTATCAATTCAGTATGAAAGTAAGTTTTATAGACTTAAGTAAAAATTGTGATGATTATTTAACCAAATATACTTCTGAAAAAAATGTTTTCCTCTAGTCAGTCTGTTAAATTTTATTCAGTCATTCATTTCAGCATAACCCTATACATTGGTAATGAAATTCATGAACCCTTGCGTTAAAAAAACTTAGAGAATAAGGGCAAATAACTGTCTAAACTGTCAGGATTTTTCCATTTTAGAAAAATGATTTGTTTCGTCTTTCTTATTTAAAGATTTTTTTCTTTATTCGTATTTCAAAGAAGTTTATTTATTGTAGAAACGTGGCGCAATTGTGTTTTATTTTTCAAAGAAAAAAAACTTTTTTTTTTTATCAAGAAAAATTTGTTGTCTCACAAAAATCTCATATTTATTATAATAATATATTTTGAAACATATGATACCTATATTCGGGTAACGATAAAAATTGTAAATGAGTTATATGTATACAATTAAGCATAATTTCATTTATTATTGATGAGGAAATCAGCATAAACAATCACATTTTTCAATAGCTCAGTAATTGTTGATATCAGCCCTAATCGGCCGATGTTTGTCCCAAAATGAATGGCTCCGAACTGGCGCTGAGAAACTTAGAAATGAGGATTAATGTCTATTTTATTTTAGAAAGCTCTCAACCGTATTATCTGTAAAATAGCTTTAATACTACGACCACGCTTTAATACAAGCGACGGAAACTAAAATGTTTTTTTTTTTTTAACTAACAAAATCTCTTCGAAAATACGTTTCGAATTTTGAAACAAAAAACACCAAATCAGCCACCAAATTAGCAACACATTAATGTGTTGTGAATTAGGCTTCTTCACATACAAAACATTTTTTGTGTTGTTATTGTTTTCTTAATATATTGACAAAATATTGCTGTCTAGAAATGTGTTCTAAAAATAGTGTCGATAATTATGTTGAAATAGTGTTGTAAGAATTGTTGATGAAAATAATTTTTTACAGTACTGTTGTGCTGAACAACACTTTGCCGCCAAATTATCAACACATTCTAAATACCACACAATTTAGAACACTATAAAACAACACATGCAAAATACTTTCAAAATGAATCTACGTGGTGTCTTTAAAATTACACAATTTAGAAGACGAAATAAGAGATAGCTTGCTTTATAAAAAATTGTATCAAACTGCTGAGTATGTTGATCCATTTTTGCCAATAAATATCAATAACTGCATTTCTGGTAAAATTATGAACTTTGGCTTTTTAGGCATTCTATACTCGCATCGTTAACAGCACTTTTTGCACAATATTATTCCTGGCACAAAATATTCACAACACTATAGAAAACGATTTTAGTTAGAAGTATTAACCCATTAGTGCCTAGCTTCCTTTTTTAGGGACGATTATAAAAAAGGGCAATAAAACACTTTTCACACCAGTAAATAGATAGATAAATAAGCACTATTTTTCACGATACAAATTCCTCAATAAATCAAAATAGAAGTTATTAGTCTTTTAAAAGTCATGGGGAACCCAAAATTTCATTTTTAATGAAGAAAATAATTTGGGCATTAATGGGTTAATTATTATATTCAGTAGTGTTTCAAAAGTGTTTCACGAATTTGCAGTGTATGATTTATTTATTCTTTCAATGTCTTCTTTTTTATACCAAAATATATCACGCGTGTTTTTCAAAAATTATAAAAAAGAAAGTATATACCTTACTAGCAAACCATTATTGCATTCTTCTTAAATACTGCATAAAATATTAACAAAAGCTATTTATTGACTTTAAATTTGATATATTTTAACCACTTAAGTGATTTGCATGCACGTCGCACGAACAAGAAGAGTTTGCTTGATCCATCACTTAATCCTTTGAAATCTGATGGTTGAAATTTCTACCACTTAACTTTGCATCCGAAATGTCACATTAGCACCAGAATATTCGACCAAATTCATTTGAAAAAATGTTTGATGCAATTTTTTCCCCCGTGTATATCGTTAACCGATTTTTTTCTTTGCAAATTACTGGTAACAATGTTACATTTGGAATTTTGAAGAATTTTTCCAGCCAGAGCTCAAAGTGTTAAAGCTTTTTGAGAGCACTAAATTTTGAAAATACAATTTCATGCTATTTAATGACAGAAATGATTATACTAATCTTACACATATTTTAGCTTAAAAAAGTGCTGTTTATCCAATATTTTCAATATATTGTACGTAAAAATAAAGAAACAATTAAGTGGTTAATAAAATGCCAGTATTACTGAAATATTTGCTTTACAATATATGTAATGAAATTCCAATCATGCAGAGATGTTGATAATAAAACAGCGAAATACTTCTTGACAATAGTGGTGTAAAATTGACATAACGTGACTATCTCAATATTTGACCAATTTCTCCAATATTTGTCATCATATAAATACCTAATATTGCACAAGATACAGTCAGTAAAAACAAAATTGATACAATAATGTTTTGCTACTTGGATATATTTTTCAAATAGAGTTTTTTTTTTTTTTCCATCAATACTACTTAAAGAAATCTTTTTATTATATTGCTTTTCAAAATACAAATATATATGAGAAGGCATCTATAAAATTTTTATATGAGTTACGAGAGTAAAATATGTATTTTAACTTATATACAATTCTAACATATATTCTACTTCATAATGAAATTTAAATGTCAAAATAACATATTTAAATAAATGTGCAAGATGCCTCGTTCAACATTGTAATATATTTAAAGATTTTTTTCAAGAAATATTCTAGATTAATTACTTAGTATAGAATACAAGATATTAATTGTGCATTAGCTAGCATGGAAAAATCAAATAAAATATGAGGCATCCAAAAATTCTTATCAAAATAGTTAATTAAATTTTCCAAAAGTAAAAAAAAATAATAATAACGCATGTCAACAAAACTCATTTTATGCCTTTACATTTGATTACAATACACACTCTAGAATAATCTTTACAATCCATAGAAACTGATATTATTCTGTGCATTCAATCATTTGTATCGTGTTTGCATGTTTCAATATATATTTGAACTTAAATGTCCGTTGTACATGGACTGCATGTCACATTTATGGCATACACCATTGTAATCTATCCGTAAAATGCGTGATGCAAAGCAAATCTGAAATTCAAAATCCATTTAGTATTATAATAATTCTCCGTAAATTGCAAATAGAATATATAAGAGAATATGCGTGAATCGAATCGTGTATGAAATAATAAGTTTTGATGTTTATTTTAAAAATCATTCAAAAACTCAATCGATTTGTGTAGGCCCTTTAACCCATTAATGCCTGAATTATTTTCTTTGCTAAAATTCAAATTTTGCGTTTTCCCACCACTTTTAAAACAAGAATAACTTTCATCTTAATTTATCGAAAAATTTGTCTCCAGAAAAAAGTATTTATTTATCGTACTTTTTTACTGGTGTAAAAAGCGCTTACTTACATTTTTTTAAAACTGTCCCAAAAATGGGACGCTAGGCATTAATGGGTTAAAGTAAAAAAATAAGAAAACATAAGACACGAAAATTATTTTTGTGCCTAAATACGAATGCGAATTACCACTTTCATTTTATTATCGATTTTCTTATAATATATATATTTACATGTATCATTATCTAATGCACACACTGCGAAATCGTGAAGCACTTTTGTAAAGCTAACTGTCATAATAATTATCACATCCAATTAAAATCGTTTTTGATTGCCTTGTGAATGTGTTGTGAATGCGCTGTGGCAGGAAAAAGATTATGGAAAATGTGTAGTTAAAAATCACATTTTTTTTTCCAGAAATATGGTTTTTGATATTTATTCGTAATATTAGTCCACTCACTCAGTAATCTGTTGCTTTTTCTTCTATAAAGCAAACTGTCTTTTATTTCCTTTTTAAAGTTGTGTAATTTTAAAGGAACAATGTAGAAAGCTTCGTAAAAGTATTTCACACACGTTGTTTTATAGTGTTCTAAAATGTGCTTTGTTTACTAACTCATCGAGCAGAGGAAACAATCATGTATTTCATGGAAGAGTAGTAATGCGGGAATCTAATCACCCATGTCACCCGGAAGCGAAGTGATGCATGAGACAAAAATTGATACCACTAATGGTTCACTCGTACGTTTAACATTGTGTTTGCCGTGCAATTAAAAGTATGAAAACTCGGAAAATTGGGTGCAGGAAAAACTAATGCTAAGTCTACGAGTCAACCAGTAGTGGTATTCCTTTTTGGCTTATGCACCACTTCGCTTCCAGCAGACATGGATCATTAGATTCCCCTATTACTACTCTTCCATAAAATAAAGAAATTTTTCTTGTGCTCGATGACTTAGGGTTTTGTGCGGTCGACTCTTGATCTATGAACTCAGTTCTTCCTTCTTCGTATGAACAAAACTAAGCTCAAAACTGGTGCTACATATCGTGTGATCACCGGCACTGTTATTTGCTTATCTGTGATGACTACGTGCTTTATTTCAGATAAATGTGTTTTACTTTTCTGAGCATCAGTTGTTTAGTTGTAAAAATACTCATCTGTCAGGCTGCCTGCTCGGGTTCGGTTTCCAGTAACAATAGCAATAACTGCGCATTTCGCAACAGTTTGAAGTTAGTTGTCTCATAACGTCGATATTCAAAGACAAAATAATTGTTAGTAAAGTTTTTCTTCTAGAATGGCCATAACGCTACTTTTGCGATTTGAACATCTGCTTGAAATAATGGAGTTATGAATTAAAAGGAGGAGACATATAGTCTATTGTCTATCAGTCGCGAGTGAAGTAACTGAGTTGGTTGTCACAAGATGACGGCTGTTTTATTTAATCAGATTTACAACTTCTGATTACCGCCTGTGAAATCTCTCACCAGTAAACTTAACTAGAAAATTTCGTCTTACTTTAGAGCCTTATTGACTAAAAATTGCTCTGACAAATTTGGTAACGAAATTCTATTGCTTTAAACTGGTGTCAGTTTGGCGAAGTGTTATAATCTATTTACTGACACAGTTTTGGTTGTCACAATGTGGCTGATCTATTACCACAGAAGTAACCTCTTACCAGTAAAAGTGAATATTAGTCTTTATAATTCTTTTTGATTGAAGATTTCTATTAGTGAGCCATTTAAATAAAGAGAAGTTTTCTGCATAATTTTACTGGTTAAAGTTCGATTCGATAGTAATAAAACCCCCAGAAAGCGGTTACAGTTGAAGCTTCACTATTTTAAGGATATGTCAGTTCCTCTTCATTAATAGTTCCATGCTTGAAATAGGCGAACACATTTGTTCAATGTTAATTTGAATAACTCCCTACTGCATGATCTCGTTGTTAATGTCCAAATTTCATGTTATTATGACGAATACCTATATATAGTAATCTGAATTAAGAAATATTACGTTTGACAACTTCTTATTTATTATTTTATACACAAACTGAAGTTTAAATAGAGCCTGAAAAGCATATTTATAAAAAATAAATGTATTTTACTAGAACATGTGTAACATAAATTAAGTGCATAGTGTCTAATAATGTCTATTTTTTCCTCATAAAGCACTTCTTTACAAACGAGTTACTACATTTCGATTCCTTAAAAAATTCTCGTTTGGTAAAACATTTCAGTCTAAATATCTGTTTTAAAACTTTTAGTATCGACTATTTTACAGTTTTAGTTTTTTTTAACTTCTTTAACAACAGTAGACTTCAGTAACGAAATGAAATTTTAGATAGTATCTACGTTGAATAGATTACAATTTGTTTTGGGAATTTTCGTCTTAAAAGCAAAAGCATGTTAGAGCTTTTCAACGTAGCTTAAAAGATTCTTTCTTTTGTTGATTAGAACACGCCGAAACAAGCTACAATTGGTTATTTTTCCCAACGTGTTCATTATGTCTGTCTAATGGCTCTAGTGTTCATTAGCAGTCCATCTTAATTTGTGTAATAGCTCTGTTTCCTTAAATATAGTACCAAAAACTGAAAGATAAGTTAGAAATAATTAAAAACATATATTTTCTGAATATAATTGAAAAATTATTGTATTACAAGTTATTTTTTAGTGCCCAAAATTTTTGTAATTGTTTCTTACATACCACATGTAAAAAGACCTGTTTATCTTTTACTAATTACAATTTTAATTAAAATTTTCAAGCTAACGATTTCTACATAGATTAATTTTTTTTAAATCTTAAATTAACAGGTCTCCAACTTGATCCGTTTCGAAAATACCAATTTAAAAAAAAAACCTTCTTTAGAAATTTTTCAGAGACATGTGCGGAAAGGACATTTTAAAAAATTGTTGTAGAAAATTACCATGATTTTTTTCTTAAAAAATATTGCATTTCAAAAAAGGTGCCAGTGGAAGTCTTGAATTGTGTATAAAAATATTTATAAACCATATCAAACAAATAAATGGTCCTTCGTAGGCAGTAATCATTTGCTCGAAATACAAATTAAATTTATGGGGGATTCTAAAAAATTATTTCCCGCTCAACAACACGAAACATTCTTATACATTTTCTGACTCATTTTTTAACGTTAATTCATGACACTAGTAGACAAGATTTATTAAATTGATGTTAAATCAAAAAACTTTTAATTTTTCAATACATCAATTACATCTCGCCTTACACGCCATTGCATTTTCATGTCGGCAGTTATTTTCTTTGCCGCGCAGCCATGTTTAGAATGTCGATCCAAAACACCGACTTCGAAAGAATGTTTTTCATTTACCGAAAAGAGGAAAAAAGGATTGATTCATAATTTCTAAATTAGAGCATCTGCCAATTTCATACGGGCGCGAAAAAAGCTAGCTTCGACTTGAGAAATTTCTTACTCGAATTAGAAAAATAATAACAGATACAAAAAAGAAAAAAGAAATAAATTACTTTCCAATATAAAGATGTTAGCCAAAATTTTGCTCGTAAAGATATTTTCCCAAAATCTATTTATTATTATAAGCCAGTAACGATACCGGGTCATGCTCATCCTCGGAAGACAAAAAAGCATAGAGCGGACATGATTGGCTTAACCTTCCTACCCTGTTGAAATTTTACTCAAACTTGATTAAAATATTTCACACCAAAATTTTTATTTAAATCCATTTAACATACTTATTTAACTTAAATCTTTGTGTTATTTATTTATTTACTTTATGAAAATTTTTCTGGTTTGAATCAAATGAAACGCATTATAGGACTGGGTCGATTAGACCCATTCAGGGTAGGAAGGTTAAGCCTTCCGATACCGTAAATAAGGCAATTGATAGACTTATAGTAATCTACGTTGTATCACATGTTCTTCATTTTCTCTAAAATCTTCCAAAACTATAGGATTAAAATGTTTTACATTTAATGTTTTAAATTTAATGTTTTAAAAGTTACCAGCTACAAAAGAACAGATTACCGATATAAACAAACGAACACATTTCAAACGTTGAAATTCAAAAGCACAAATTCAAATCTAGAATCAAATGAACGTCTCTTTTCAGCGATTTATTAAATTATTAATTTCACCTTATCTCGTATTCTGCTTTTAAAATATTTGTAAAAACATATTTAAGTCTTTAAATGCTTTGAAATGCGATTTCCACTTTTTACATACCTGTTCATATTTTTATAAACACGCTTTATTTCAATATCATTTTCAATATATATTGGCAATAAATCTAAATGAAGTAACTTTTGATTGAAATTATAGTTTTTTACTGTAAAAAATGCAAGATCTAATGATGTAATCCGAGATCATTTTTCTCAAAACTTTCTTCTATCTCATACATTTTAATATTTTCTGAAAATATGAAGGATATCAGTCCCACCGGTTAGGTGATTTGCATCAAAATCTAACCAGCAACAACTTATGTTAACTTCTAACTGAATCTGAAATTTTATGAAAATTCGTGTGTTAGTTTTGAGATAGAGCTATTACGGAAATCATGAATAATGCCACATAGCAGTGTCATCTGTCGATCGATTTACACCAAAAAGTAATGAGCACCAATCTATATCATGGGCTAACGCAATCTGAAGTTTTATAAAAATCCCTGAATGAGTTCTTGAAATATAGTTATTGTGTAAATATTTAAAAATTCAGTATAGTAGCGCCATCTGTTGGGCGATATACACCAAAAAGTATTCATCTAACCAGCATCAGTTTATATCAGGGTTTAACCGAAAGTAAAGTTTTATTAATTTCCTTGTTCTTGATATAGAGCGCTGAAAAAAATTGTATTACAGACACTCACAGACAGGCAGTTTGTAAAGGTATGTTTTGAAGATACTCTGACTTGTACGTGTCTAAAACGTGTAAAACCGTCAAAAATTGGAATTCAAAAATTTGCAGGAATCCAATTCTTTCTGGATACGTTTCGTGTTCTTAAAACACACTCATGCTTTGCAACAAGAATATCAGCAATCCCCCACAGAAGACCCAGTGACGTAGAGCCCTCCTTCACACTTGTATATGCTGTGTACAGCTTTTATAAAATCTGGTCTGGGAACATTTTGAGATGAGAGGAGAATCTCGTTAGCTATGCGACGCGTAACACCTCCCGGTCGAGCTTTGTGATCCTCAGAGCCGAAGAGTGGGCTAATGTCCGATATTTACTTCCAAATTTCTCTTAACTTTAAAGTGTAAATACTGCATTTACAGGGTGCGTCATGAATTCATGCAAACTTGAAAAATTCATAATAAAAGAAGTAATGCTTGGAATTTTTTTCAGTTTCCAAGAGTATGATCAGAAGAAGTTTGAGTTTTTTCCATTTATAATAAAAGTGATTCCAGAAATAACCGATACAGGGCGCTCTCACGCCATATTGAGACGTTTTTTGCAAATCAGGTAAACACAATCGTCGTACTAAATTGTCTTCAAAAGGTCCTACTAAATTGAGTAAACCATTTAATGATTTGGGGTTTTTTACTCCTTAAACCTTTTCTTCGAGCAAAGCTTTCAAAATGCAATAGTTGTGGATTCACCATTCTTGTAGGAAAGTTTAATCACTAGTGGTCGATCTGGTAATGATAGGATCTTGCCGAGATCCAATGACGAATCCATTTCCAACCAGATGTTTTATTGATTGACTGATTTGCATAAACGCCTCAGTATGACCTCTGAGCGCCCTCTATAGGTTACTTTTGAAATAATTTTTTATTATCCATGGGGGGAAAATCCAAAATCCGTCTGATAATAATCGCGCAAACCGAAAAATTTTCCGATCATTACTTCTTTTATTATGGATTTTTAAAGTTTGCACGATCTTATGATGCACCAAGTATTTCACTTAATATAGACTCATTAACCCTTTGAAGGGCACCGGTATATTATATATACCACTTAATTTTAATTCCCTTATGCCACATCGGCACCGGAATTTTAGTATTAAGATTTGCTTTTTACAATGGATGCGAAAAACAGCTTTTACTTTCTATCATATAAATATGTTTGTGAATCCCGGTGTCAATCAATCATTTGAACATTTTAGGAACATAAGTGCTTTGCCCTTCAAGGGGTTAAACATTTATTTATCATAAACCCTAATTGTTTTATCTAACTTACACGCACACACAGATATATATATATATATATATATATATATATATATATATATATAGTATATAGTTTAATATTGCTGAATGCTGCTCTACGAAAGTTGTTTTTAAAGTAAAACAAATGATAATGTGGATTTTTGTACCCTAGATATTTCTAGATTTATATTATAACAGAAATATTTTCCCAGTTTTATTGTAAATGCATTAATCTTGAAATTAAACTAAAGCTAAAAATTATATTTTAAGTTGTGCACTTCTACTGTTCATCTGGTGTTTTCAGTAAAGAAATTTTAAAGGAAAAGTATACAAAGTTTACGATGAAATGGAATCAAAGAAGATGTGAAACTCCAAGAAAACCGTGTATCATTTTTATGAGATTAATGATACGTTTGGACAAAGAACAGAGAATATATGCGGGGAGTTTGGCCAAGAAAAATTTTGATTCAGAAACACTCGGTGCATCCAAAATACTCCGTTCTTTTTCTTCTTTTTAAAACTATAGAAATTTGTGGGAGGGGGTGGGGAGTAAATAAAACTATCGCTGGAGTGTTCGTTTGTGAATGGTGCATGTTACATTTATCATA
>OZ025293.1:325419051-325460051 GCA_964019185.1 Maratus speculifer
ATGACACTTTTTGAAACTTTTGTTATTTCAAGAGATTTTTTTTTTGAGCGAGTAAGCCAGTTTATGTATAAATGAGATAGAATTTAATAGTTACAAGGTATTTTTAAATATATATATTCGAAATAAAATAATGAAGTAGGTTTTTTTAGTTAAAAAAATATTAAGCGCAAATTTATGTTGCAAACTGATATTTGGAATTTTAATATACAAAGGCTGATCACAATTAAACAAGAATTCATTATACTTCTATGATGTAAATGATACTCACATAATATGCATCATCACTTGAAACTACTCAGTTTGAGCCAAGACAAATATCTTTAAATATAGAAAACCTATTTAATATAATGTTTCCTTTATCTATGTGGTATGTATTTCACTTGTTATTTAGTAAAATTTCTGATTAGAAGCATATATATTCGACTTGGGTCAAATTAAAAACTTGTAATTTTAATTGCAATTGCTGCAATTTTTGTAGGTTCTTTTATACAGCTACAGAATTTTGTGACTTTACAAAATCTAGTTATGTAGATATACATTTTTTTGTACCATGTACAAATAAATTTCAAATAAGCATGCAAATTTTTATAACTACCATAAATAATTACGGTTTTATTTTTTCACCAAATGTTCTCACATCAAGAAATTAATTTTTCGCAACATTAATATGAATTTTTAATAGTTTTAATTAAATTCTTCATGAGTCTTAATTATTCAGATTACAAGTTTTCTAGAATTTTTTTAAACTCAAGAAATGATTGAAAAAAACATATCCGAAATTCTATTTAGGGAAAAAAGCTATTCTTTGTACTATCTTCTTTCGTCTTCGGTGGAGAAAGGATACGGTATTTCGCTTAGAATTACATTTCATAGTAGAATAGCAGGTAGTCGAAGAATTCTTTGTGTAATGTTTTCTCAATTTTTTTTTGTGCCTATCGTCATCGTTGAATTGCAACCTACCTGAATACCGAAATCATTCATATGAAAGAAAGAGCATGGGTTGAATTTTTAAATGAGATAACGGAAAGAGCCTTTTCTCTCATTTTGTGAGATATTTTCAAATAAATAAACCGCAAGGAAATTTTCTGTTGCATTTCCAAAGCTGTTCGCGAATACAGGGCTCCCAAATGGTCCGCCAACTGAACATAAAAATTTTCTCAGCGAAATTTTCTTTTTAGTTTTTTCTTGCAAATTACCCAGAACCTCCCTTTGAATGTTAATTCTAGTGCGAATTCTGTTGAAACCTACCATGAAATTTTCTGTTAAAAAATATTCAATTTCAGTTCGCGGACCATTTGGGAGCCCTGCGAATGCATTTCCCCCATTAAAATAAATAGACGTTATGTTGAAGTTGTTTATCAGGATAGATATTGTGCGTTGAATTTATATATTCTTTTTAATTACAGAATATGATTTATGTATCAATTTCATAGATTCTACGTCATAACTAATTTTTTTTAATGAAAAAAAACTTATTTTTAATATTTTTACTTAATTTCTGATGCAATTCTCACATCCGAAAATTAATTTTTAACAACATAAGTATGAAATTTTATCATTTTAATTAGAATTCTGCATGAGTAAAACAGAAAAAAGACATCTAATATTTTCTGTTATTTATTCAGAATAACAAGTTTTCTAGAACATTCTTTAAAACTCGAGAAAAGATTGAAAACATATATCAGTAATTCTATGTAGAAAAAAACTATTCTTTGTTTAGTTTTTTGTATTATCATCCTTCGTCTTCTATTTAAAAAGGATACGATTTTTCACTTAGAAATACATTTTATAGTAGAACAGCAGATTGTCGAAGAATTCTTCGTGCAATGTTTTCTCTATTTTTTTCTGTCTTTCGTCATCGTTGAATTGCAGCCTTCGTGAATACCTAAATCATTCATCTGAAAGAAAGAGTATGGGTTGAATTTTTTAAATGAAATAAGCTGAAAAGCATTTTCTCTCATTTTGTGAGATATTTTCAAATAAACAAACCGCAATGAAATTTTCTGTTTCATTTCCAAAGCTATTTGCGAATGCAGGGCTCCCAAATGGTCTGCCAACTGAACATTAAAATTTTCTCAGAGAAATTTTATTTTTAGTTTTTTCTTGCAAATTGCCCAGAACCTCCCTTTGAAGGTAATTCTATCTGTTAAAAAATATTCAATTTCAGTTCGCGGACCATCTGCTAGTGCAGTTCCCCCCTTAAAATAAATAGACATTATGTTGAAATTGTTTATCAGGATAGATACTGTGCGTTGAATTTACATATTCTTTTTGATTACAGATTACGTTTTATGTTTAAATATCATAGATTCTACGTCATAACTAATATTTTTTTTAATTAAAAAAGCTTATTTTTAATAATTGAACTTAATATTCCATGCTCTCACATCAGAAAATTAATTTTTAGCAACATAAGTATGAATTTTTTTATCCTTTTAATTCAATTCTGCATGAGTAAAACAGGAAAAAGACATTTAATACTTTCTGTTATTTATTCAGACTAACAAGTTTTCTAGAACATATTTTAAAACTCGAGAAAGAAATGATTGAAAACATATATCAGTAATTCTATTTAGAAAAAAAAAACCTATTCTTTGTTTACTTTTTTTATTATCTTCTTTCGTCTTCTGTATAGAAAGGATACGATTTTTCGCTTAGAAATACATTTTATGGAACAGCAGGTTGTCGAAGAATTCTTCGTGCAATCTTTTCTCTATTTTTTTCTTGTGTCTATCGTCATCGTTGAATTGCAACCTTCGTGAATACCTAAATCATTCATCTGAATGAAAGAGCATGAGTTGAATTTTTAAAATGAGATAGGGGAAAGAGCATTTGCTCTCATTTTGTGAGATATTTTCAAGTAAATAAACCACAATGAAATTTTCTTTTGCATTTCCAAAGCTATTTGCGAATGCATTTTTCCCCTTAAAATAAATAGACATTATGTTGAAGTTGTCTAGGATGCTAGATATTGTGTATTAAATTTTATAGCCTTTTTAATTATAGATTACTGTTTATGCATCAATTTTATAGATTCGATGTCATAACTATTATTATTTGTAATACTTTAACTTAATTTTTCATAATTCCATATCAGAAAATTAAATTTTCGCAACATTACGATGAATTTTTAATCATATTAATTAAATTCTGCATCTGTAAAACAGAAAAAAATACTTAATATTTTTTTTATTTATTTATTCAGATTAGAAGTTTTCTAGGTTTTTTTTAAAAACTCGAGAAATGATCATAAACATATATCTGTAATTCTATTTAGAAAAAAAATATCTTTTCTTTATTTAGTTTTTTTTTTTGTATTATCATCCAGTGTTGCCAGATTGGGGACTTTTTTAATTCAACTTGTTTGATAGCCACCGCTTTTTTTAAATAGAAATATGCGACCTATTTAAAATGGATTGAAAATTCTGTAAAATTGGGCATTTCATGCTAGTTTAAAAAAATGGTGACTGTGAAATAATCTAAATTAAAAAAGTCCCCAATCTGGCAACACTGTTATCATCCTTCATCTTTTGTGTAAAAAGGATACAATCTTTCATTTAGAAATAATTTTATAGTAGAACAGCAGGTATTCGACGAATTCTTTGTGTAATGTTTTCTTTATTTTTTTCTGTCTATCGACATCGTTGAATTGCAACCTTCTTGAATACCTAAATCATTCATCTGAATGAAAGAGCATGAATTGAATTTTTAAAATGAGATAGTGAAAAGAGCATTTTCTCTCATTTTGTGAGATATTTTAAAAGAGATAAACCGCAATAAAATTTTATGTTGCATTTCTAAAGTTATTTGCGAATGCATTTTTTTCCTTTTAAAGTAAATAGACATTTTGTTGAAGTTGTTTGTGATGAAACATTTGTGCGTTGAATTTATATACTCTTTTTAATTACAGATTACTGTTTATGTATCAATTTTATAGATTCTATGTCATAACTAATACATTTTTAATGAAAAAAACTTACTTTTAATGCATTAATTTAACTTTGTTTTTTTTTCCACCAAAATATTAGTTTTTCGCAATATTAATATGATTTTTTGTCATTTTAATTAAATTCGGCATGAGTAAAACAGAAAAAAGCTATTTAATACTTTCTATTGTATATTCAGACTAGCAAGTTTTCTAGAATATTCTTTACAACTCGAGATATGATTGAAAACATATTTATGTAATTCTATTTAGAAAAAATCCTTTTCTTTTTTTTTACTTTTTTGTATTATTTTCTTTCGTCTTCTATGTAGAAAGGATACGATCTTTCATTTAGAAATAAATTTTATAGTAGAACAGCAGGTATTCGACGAATTCTTTGTGTGATGTTTTCTTTATTTTTTTCTGTCTATCGACATCCTTGAATTACAACCTTCTTGAATACTTAAATCATTCATCTGAATGAAAGAGCATGAGTTGAATTTTTAAAATGAGATAGTGAAAAGAGCATTTTCTCTCATTTTGTGAGATATTTTTAAATAAAGAAACCGCAATGAAATTTTCTGTTGCACTTCCAAAGCCATTTGAGAATGTATTTTTCCTTTTGAAATAAGCACACATTATGTAGAAATTGATTTCAAAGATTGATAATATGGAGCCTAAATTGTGCTTGTTGGTCGAGGTTACGTATATTTTTTAATTGCAGATTACGGTTTGTGTATCATTTTTATAGATTTATTTTACTAGCCAATATTTTATTTAATGTAAAAAGAAGCTCTTTTACACAGGGTGCGTAGTCTGGAAGCACCTTGTAAGCACCTTTTACCAGAATTTTTATAATGTAAAATCTGTTTTATTTAACGAAAAAGGAACCCTTTTTCAGATCTAACAACCAATACTTTAAAGAATTTCTGATACTAAAAGAATTAAAATCCTCTGAGTTTCTTGATGACTACGCACCCTGTTACAATAGGAAGAAGTTTTGGATAAGATTGAAAACTTTGAACTTCAATTCTATTTTTAAAAATAGCTTGTTTTAAAACATACAGACACATGTATATCTGTGTATTTAAAGTGCAATGAATATTTTTGTTGAATTTCCAAACCTATTTAGGAATGCATTTTTATCATTAAATAAGTAGACATTATGTTAAAGTTGTTTTTAATGATAGGTATTATAAAAAAAACGTGCTTAATGATTGAAAATATAAAATTTTTCTTTTCAAATTACGTTTTATGTTCCATTTTTATAGAATTCTGTAGCGTAACCAATATATAAAGATATTTAAATGTAAAGAAAGATCATATATTTGGGGAATTGATTGTAAAAACATATCTTCAATTCTATTTTTTGGGGGTAATATTTGACTTTGTTTTCTGTTTATAAAAGTACAATTTAAAAAAAATTCTAAGTTACTAGCAGGTAACCAAAGAAATTGTGCACCGTAGTTTCCAACGACTCTATTCAAATAATAGTCCCGACCATATTTTCTTTTTCAAAAATTTTAACAATTATTTGACTGCAATTTTTTTTTTTTTTTGTTAAAGTTTTGGTCCAAAACATCTTTATTGGATTACATTCTAGAAATTGTGATAAAATTTTCTGTTATTTTTCCTGTTTAGTGACACCGCTGAAATTTAACACTTCGTGAATATTTATTAATTCATCTGAAAAAAAAACTCATGTGTAGAATTTTTTTAATGTGATGGAAGAAAGAGCATTTTCTTAGAATTTGTGAGATATTGCTGAATAAACCAAGTGAAATGAAGCTTTCTGTTTAACTTTCGAAACTATTTTTCGTGTTTATTTCCCCATCAAAATTAGAAGGCATTTTTTTAACAGGGGCAGGGTACTTCTATTCATAAAATGTGAAAAAGAGTTTTTGACACCGAAATAAAAAAAAATATTTTAAAATAATCAAAGGCATTCACATTCTTAATAAAAGGAAAATTTGAGTTCAAATATTCCGGTGCCAATGTCGTAGATAGGAACTAAAATTAGGGGGTCGAAAAATGAACCACCGCTCTTGAAGGGATTAACTTGTTCAAAATTATAGCTGTTATCGAAACTAAATGGTATACGTCGCGTCGGTTGTATTTGTATCTTTTTTATAGGAAATTACGGTTCATATTACATGTTTATAGACATCTAATCTGTGTGATAGGTCTATCACATGACTAACATTTTCTAGTCAAAAGATATTTCTAGAAATCACGCACTTATTTACGGGATTTATGCTCGTGCTTTTGTGTATAATAAATATTATATCCGTTTTCCCCCAATAAATGAACGACTCATAAATCCCGTAGATAAGTGCGGGGTTTTTTCAAAATATTTCAACTAGAAAATGTTAGTCATGTCATAGACTTATATCATACACTAGATGTCTATAAACATGAAATATTAACCGTAATTTGCCACATAAAATGATACAAATTCAACAAATAAATAACTATAAATATATAAAATAATAATAATTGATTAAAAAAAGAATAGAATGATGAAATCTCATTTTCTTCTAGAAATATTTGTAGTACGATGAAAAGAAAAAAAAACAGAAAGTTAAAATTGTACTAAAACTAATAAAAATAAATAAAAATAAATATAAATTTTGGAAGAAATATTTCGTGTACACCGTAATATTTCCGGAAATAAATTTATTCTTCTAGTTTTGTGCAATATTTTTTGGTGCAATCTTCTAATAACTAAGATTAATATTAGGATTTTGCACAACCGTCATGGACAATCACTATCCGTAATATTTTTTATGTATAAATTTGAATCCTGTATGAACAGAATTTTTAACTGAAAAAAAAAATGCATAATGAAAGAAATACACATACTAAAATATGAATGTACCGTTATAAAAAAAAAAGAAACTCGCGTTACTTCATTGTCGTCACAAGGCGCGCACTTTAAATCGTTTCCAAATCACTGTATCTGATTGCTACGGCTTAATTCTGGATAGCTACAAGTGACTAAAATAACATATTACAATGACTTCGCAGTTACGTTACGTATCTTTGAGTCAACATTATAACTGTGAGCATTTGTAACGGTTATCACATTACCAGTAACTGTGTCTTCTATTATTTATAACGCCTCTACATTTTTCACCGACTTTGAGTAGATAACAAGCAAAATTATTCTAAAAAATATACTAAAAGACATTTCCGTGGTAGCCTAGAGATCATAGCACCGAACTCTTGACTGAAAGGTCGCGGGCTCGATGCTCGACATCACCAAAGACCCACCAAGTGTATGCATTGTACAAGCTTGTAAACCCGGGAGGACGCGCACCGGACCTTTTAGACCCGAAGCGCGTATGATTTTTACATTGTAACCACTTATTTTTAAAAGGTAATCTTAAACTTATTTTACCGCAGAATTTGTAAGGATTGTCTCTATCTAAATAAAATGATGGTTATAATTTGATTTTATTGGTGACAAAGTTAAAACCATTTGTACCCTATGTAAGTGCGCGTTCTTCCGGTTTAAATAAAATGGTTCTGAAAGTGATGTGGTCGGTCTTAGCAGTTACCATAGGTATAGGTCTCTGGAGAAAAATTTTCCTCCCCTTCAGAGATATATCGAAATTGAGGAGGTGGCAATATTTGGTAGTGCCATCTATTGCCGAACATCTTCTTCTGTAGGAATCTGATTTTCAACCCCCTTGGTACAGTCTAATGGTAGCCCCAGCAACCCTTCTTGCCCTTCAGTCCCGTCAAAACAACACCAAATTAATAATATAATATTACGATGAAATACATAGATAAAAGGCTTTTTTCACACTACTATTATCTTAGAGAAAATGTTGTTCTTTTAAACCATTCAAATGTTCCAATTAATTAAAGAAACAATTTCTCTGCTAAAATACTTGTATCCAAAAAATTCGGAAACTTAGCAGCTTTGATCAGGACTTATTACTACAAAAATATTTCAAATGACCGAATGTATTTTTGCCTTCCAACAGGCTGAAAATTTAAATATTCTTTATTTTATATTTTTAAGATTTAATAGCAGTATTTTTTGCGGAGTCAATCTATCAAAAAATCATAAAACTTTGGTTTTATTGAATTAAGATTTAGACAAAAAATTAACAAAAGCTAAATATACGTTTTGAAATATTATGAACATTTTGTCCATCAAAATGTTTTTTTTTTAATTACACATTTTAAAAAATATACTAAAAGACATTTTCACAAAATTGATAATACAATATATCGATGGCACACAGATAATAGACAGAGTTGCCAACTCTCTGATTTTTGCACACCAGTATTACCTTAGAGAAAATGTTGTTCTTTAAAGTCGTGCAAATGTTCCAATTAATTAAAGAAGCCATTTCTCTATTAAAATACTGGTACTCAAAAAAGCCGGAGACTTCGCAGCTCTGATCAGGGTTAATTACTACAAAAATATTTCAAACGACCGAATATCTTTTTGCCTTTTAATAGGCTGAAAATCAAAATCATTCATGCTTTATATTTTTAAGATTTAATAACGGGTAATATCTGGGGTGTCAATCTATTGAAACTCCATAAAAATTTGGTTTTATTTAATTAATACCTAGACCAAAAGCTAAACATATGTAATAAAATATTATGAATATTTTGTCCATAAAAATGTTTTATTTTTATTTTTAAATACATGTTTTATGGCTTTGTAAAAAATATCAATTTACGGTTTTTTTTAGTTTCTTTCAGTATCTGCTCGTTATTTATATTCCTTCTCAATGCGAGACAAATAATCTAACAGTCAATGCCCTACTACAACATTCTATAAGTGTATTTATTGTCCGAAGAATTCTAGAAATATCAAAATGATTCATCTTTCACGAACGCTCTTCTATACTAATATATAAATATGCGAACCGAGATACAAGCTGACGATGCTTGGATAATGATTTACTTGTTGATATCACGCAATTTTGTCATCGAATTATACTGGCGTCAGACTTTAGCCACCTTTTACATGCCGTTTCTATTTTTACTGCATTTATGACACTAAGTGTAAGTTAATACATTTATTCATGTAATTATTTTCCAGCTGTTTTGAAATTACCTACGCTTCAAGTGTTGCTAAATAAACAGTTTGCTTGTAGTTACATTTGTAAGTATCAATCATTCAATCTAATAAATAAATAATACTCCCATGGTAAATGATAAGTTATTTCGTTATTCGATTAAATAGATTATATATAATAACGGTGTTCTGTAGATAAATTTAAATAAATGCAAAACATAAGCAAAGGAAAAGAAGTATTTTTGAAATGTATATACAACTACTATATTTGATAAATTATTTATATATAAAAAACTGAATAATATCTATGTTATAAAGATGTTCTGTAGATAAATTTAAATAAAGTGAAAAGACATACGAAGTAAAATAATATTATAATTCTTGAAATGGATATAAATTGTATTAGAATTTGGGTTGAAATATGAATCCACCTACCGTACATTCCGGCTAATAACATACATCTAAAAAAATGACCCATAAATTTTCTTTAATATAAAAGAAATTATTAAGGCGCAGCAAAATTCCTTTAAAAGAATCATCATATTTATTATTTCATTACATGAAATTTTTGAGTATAAGTATGTTTGTTTGAGCTGCACATTACCCGCTGGCATACACGGTAGATTTTTACTAAGCCCTTTAGAACGAGCATCTTTTTGCGACACTTTAATTTTTAACACCATTAACTATGATTAATGCAGTATTTTCTAATTATTAAATACAGGAACTCCACGGCTCCACAGGGCGAAGTTTGTGATTGGAATATCCTGCGACTAAAAAATAAAAAGCAAAAGCACCCTATAAGAAAAACACAGGGAGTTCTTAAACAGTATGTATGATTGTTATACACTGTACTAGCTGCCAATTTTTATTACCACTAAAAATAATGGAATATCTGCCTTATATAATAGCAGATTGTGACGATTAAATACGGTAGAACTTTCTGATAATTTTAGCGATTTTAAAAAGTGTTAATGTTGGCATCGATGATTATGTACTCAATATCCGCTAGATTGTTTTTTTTTCTTTGAAATGGCGTACTTGTATTCATGGAAAATATACACTCAACAAAATGAACGTATTGATCCATAAAGATAATTTCAATTTGTAAAATGTAAATATTTAATAAGCAGAGGGCAAATTCAATGTAATCATTAATTATTGAGATGGAGCTTAGTGCACTATAATAGAAATGTAAAAGTAGTAACTTTAAAAGCAACAATTATTTTGAAACAAGCATACCGGTTTCGGTTGCGTACAAGAGAGATGGGGGATTCAAACAGAAGGTTTAACACTAGAACCGCGGCAACGGGTCATTTTGACCCGCTTCATATATTGAGATGTCGATTCGAAATAGAAAACTCTTTATAAAAAAAGCTAAATACGTGCTGTGCAAAAATAATTTTAATAAATAATTTAAATAGTTCTAAATGAAAATTCCGATGAGAAGTATTTTTTATAAAATTTGAATGAATTTTCCTGCGGTTCTAGTGTTAATAAAAAACAGAAAAACAGAGGTTTGCAAGTAATAGCCAATAAGTAAATAGATGGGTAATGGGACCGAAGTAACGAGAAATGCGATGAATACATAGAAAAATGAAGATGATACATAGAAGAAAAGAAATAAGAAAAGAGGTTTGTCTTTTAAGAAATAAATAAGAAAAGAAGTTTGTCGCACATTGTCTTTTATAGAATTAATTACCGTAATTTCGGGTGTATAAGCCGCGGATCAAAAAATTTCTTTCGACCCAGAATTTAAAAAAAAATGAATGTTGCTACTTAGATCGCCGTAAATATTTGTGTTCAATCACTAAATAAGATTTCTGGGTCCAAAAAGAATTGTTTGGCGGCTTATACACCCGAAATTACGGTACTATTTCAAAGATAGTCAGTTTTTCTCTATCTCTTTTAATCATTTGCAATGCGTTTCCGCCGTTGTAGCGCCATGGTAAGGTCAGTGAATAACTCCATTGTCACCACTGTGGGAACATCATCTTTCTTTGCAAAATTTGGTTTTAGCACCAATAATAAGAAAAATAAAATTTATTTAATCAGAGCATATTTGAAATTGTTTATTTGAAGGAAACTTCTTTTAAAATAGTGGTGTCGATAGATTAAAACTATAATAAAATTTGTGACATGACGTGGAGTTGCTAGTAGCTACCTGTCAAGATGATGCGGGGATGTTGGTAGCCCACAGTTCAAATTGACGCGGAGTTGCTGATAGCGCATACTCAAAATGGCGCGGAGTACAAAGGGTTACTATTTCACATTCTAAGCACTTTATAATTATTTTCCATATGATAAGAAACAACCTTCATCAGACTTCATTTCTGTCGCAATTTAGTTTCTGCAGATCCAGCTGCACTAAAAGATATTTTTTTTATTGTGACTCGATAAAATTTGTTGCGATGCTTGCGTAAATATATAACACAAACATGTCAACACTCTATGAAGTTTTTAAACTTTTCTTGTAAATATTTAATTAATGTGTAGATTATTTTTAATTTTAATCATTATTTATCAGCTTCAGGTTTTGATTATCTTTTAAACAGCTCCTTTTTAATTCAAAGATCACGAATCTTTAACATTTTCTTTAAATATATCAAAATCTATGATTTTTTTCCCTTTAATAATAAACAACATTCATCAGAATTCATTTTTATCGCAATCTAAGTATCCATGGATTCAGCTACATTGAAAGAATTATTTTGATAGTGACTTGATAAAATTTGTTGTGGCGCTTTCGTAATACTTCTTTTAGTAAACCTCTCTTCTGTAACAATCTGAAAGAAATCTTTTTAAATAGAAACGTGCTTACAATGTCAAAAATTTCCGCATCGTCGGGCACGGTACAAAATATTTAAAATTCTTTAAGCTTTAAAATCCGGCTTCGTTCGACTAAACAATACATTTTCTCCCCATGAGGGTAAACATTTTCCCCAATTCTCATCATTAATTGCATTTTCCTCTTTGACTGCCTTCTCAGTTCGTACTTTCAAATACTACGTCAAAGTAAAGCATTTTCATTTCTACATTCTATTTCTCTTTAAACAGCAAACATTGACTCTTAGTTTATTACTGTATACTGTGATATTAGATTTTTGCGTTTCTGGCACGGGAAAATTATCCACTCTAAAATATCGAGAAAGAAGTAAATAAACTTGCTTATCTTAAAAATAAAGTTTATGATTTTCCGTAAATTGTTTGCTGGAATATTTTAATACACTGCTCAAAACAATTAAAGGATATTGCAGTTTTAGGTGGATTTTGTATCTGGGAAACTTTTTAGCTGATTGATACATGGTCGACAGACATAGTAGGTTATATGAGAATAAATTACACATGTTTGGCAGAAAAAAATGCATTTTATAGCGCATTTGTGTACAAAAGGAAAAAAACACAATTTGTGCATATGAGAAAAAAAGAATAAGAAAAGATGTTTTCTTCAAAGAAAATCATTTTCAGTAGGGGGTATGGTTTCCACGGGCGGCAAGGAACGTTGAACACCTTTGAGGCATGGACTCAATGAGGCTATTAATGACGAGTTGGGGTATTCTGCCCCACTCTTCCAAAAGAGCTCTTTCCAGTTCTTGGAGAGTTTGTGGGGGTTGTTGGCGGCCAGAAATTCGTCTTCCTAGAGCGTCCCAAACGTGCTCGGTTGGATTCATGTTTGGAGAACACGCTGGCCATTCCATTCGAACGATTCCTTCATCGAAAAGGAAATCCTCCACCAGGTTTGCACGATATGGCCTGCAGTTATCGTCCATTAAAATAAAGTTATCTCCGATTGCTGGAGCGTAAGGGACTACAATAGGTCTGAGGATCTCATCCCTATATCGGCGACCAGTCAGAGCTCCATCTCGAATGATGTAGAGGTCAGTGCGCCCGTCAATGGAGATGCCACCATACACCAACAATCTTCCACCGCCAAATCTGACACTTTCGTGCACGAACGCAGGATTATTCCTACTGCCACGGTCCCTCCAGATGAAAATACGCCTATTATCCGGATACACAGAAAAACGGGACTCGTCAGAAAACAGAATATTGCTCCATTCATTTCTCCTCCAGTTGAAATGCTCGGTTGCCCACTCCCTGCGGTCGCGACGATGCCTTGATGTTAATATAACACATACCATCGGTCGGCGAGCATACAGACCTACAGCATGTAGCCGGTTGCGGACAGTCTGAGTTGAAATCATGGTGCCTGTAGCCAAACGAAGGTGTTGTTGGAGAAGAGTAGCGTTCATGTTTCGGTGTCTCCGAGCTGTTAACGCTAAATACCGATCTTCATTGGGCGTTGTTGCCCGTCTACGACCTTGCCCTGGTCTTCGGACAGCACATACACTCTCCAAAAAACGGTTCCAGATCCTGGAAATGACAATTTGTGACACTCCAATGGCTTGCGCTACTTCGGCTTGAGTTTGGCCCCCTTCTAACCTACCAACAATTCTCCAAGCTTCTGAATCTGTCAAATGACTTCGCTGAGACATCGTACTCATCGAAACAAAGCAATCACTGAATGCCGATCATCCTTGTCTTCATTCTCTTTTATCCAGTTGAAAGTCAAATTTCATTCGCTGCCGCTGAAGCGACGTTTTTGACGTCGAACTCAAAATTTGCATATTCCACAGTTTGAAAACCAGAAAAATTTACATTTGTGATTCTCTTCTTTTATTTTTGGCAAAAAAAAATTTCGTTTATATCTTTATTTTATATAAAACTTCAAATATCCTTTAATTGTTTTGAGCAGTGTAGTTTTAGTATATTTTCTTTCTTTTTTTATAATAAATTTTAGAAGTTGCATACAATTTTACCAAAAAAAGTAATTGAATTTTTAATCTTATTTAATCATAGAAAAGTACTACAAATTATGTGATTGAATAAGGAAATTTCAAATTCTGCGACATTGGTGCCAACCTGACATGGATTATCCGTAATATGTGCGTTAATTAGACCCTGGTTTAATGAGTTTCGAACCAAAATTTTTTCAAAGAAATGAAATTAAGTATGTTCCACGAACAATCCTGAAATTAAATAAATAAAGATTCATGCAATATATTTTCCGGTTTAAAATGACGTTAACCTGGATCAAACTAATCCAGGTATTACGGAAGATAAGTTGAAAGTTGGCAGCTATGCTGCTATTTAAATACTAACCCATAGCTGCCAGCTTTCAACTAACCTTCCGTAATACCTGGATTAGTTTGATCTAGGTTAACATCATTTCAAACCAGAAAACATAATTCATGAATCTTTATTTATTTAATTTCAAAATTGTTAGTGAAACATGCTTAATTTCATTTCTTTAAAAAAATTCTGGTTCGAAACTCATTAAACCAGGGTCAAATTAACGCACGTATTACGGATAATCTATGTCAGGTTGGCACCTATGCTAACCCTTTGAAGTCTGGAGGTGTATTTCTTCAAAATATCCAAATGTCCCATTGGCACCAGTATTTTGTAAACAAAAAATTCGACTTAAAATATACACGAAAGAATGCGTTATTCTATATTGAGATAATATTGGTTGAATATTCCGGTGTCAATGTGACATTTGAAGATCAAAATTAAGAGGCAGAAAATGCACCCATGAGAGTTCAAAGAGTTTAATATAAAACTTCTAATGAGACAGATTAACGGAAAGGATACTGAAGTTATATGATTCCATTTTAAATAGGACGTACTCACTATGGCAGCCTAGAATCATTACTTATCATAGGAAATCATAGAACTGATTACATGTGATAGGATTTAAAAGAATGAAGAGAAATCTTGTTAATATCTTTTTTAATTTTAATTCGATTTGCAAAAAATTGATATGATTTGACAAAATTTTGCAGTGATTATAGATATTAAATTTTAAATCAGTCGTCTGGGTAGTTTTTGCGCTGTCATATGCGGACAGATGGACGGACCACACGACGACATTAGATGTTACATTATTTTGTTATTACAATGACCCTAAAATGACTTATTCGTAAGAAAGGCGCTATTCATGTTTTAGTTTTCTTTAGTTTGATTCGTAAAAGTGTATTCGTACCAGCCTTTACCATAACATCAATTCTCCTATTAGTCTTATTCAATATAAATCCAGAATTGATGCACATAATTCTTGCATCAATGCCAATGTTCAGTGATTTTACTTGTGTGCAAAATTTTTGAAACTAATTTTTAAGAAGCTACCAATTGAATTAAATATTGCAATAAAGTCTTTATAACGGAAGAAATTCTCTGTTTCTTTGCACAGAGATGCTAAATTATTGTGTTTTATATAAATACGGATAGTTAGGTAATATTTTAAAATTTTAAATATCAATAAAAATAAATTCGCTGCTTAGGTTATAAAAAAAACGAAAAACTTATTTTGATTATTAAAAAATGAATAAAACCAATTCACATAATTTGAACGTCTATCAAAACATTCATTACTTTTGAAACAATAAAACATTTTAACAATAAAACAATTTAATTGATATATTAAGCTTTATGAACGATAGATACATCGTTTCCTTTTTTTCTAACATATTAGAAGTGAATGTTTTTTAAACACATACTTATTTTTTATGTATGTTAATGACTGTTTTGTCTTTTTTTTTTTTTTTTTTTTTTTTTTTAGGAAAATAATTCTAAAAACTGGCTAATTAAGATAAATAAATAAATAAAAGTTAATAAACCCTATCCTAAAATCAAAACCTGAAGTAAAATGTATAAGCTAAGACTATTTATTTTTATAAAACAAATAATGAAAAAGTAAGAAGTATAAAAATATATATTTCAATAAAGTTTTGATTAAAGAATAAAATTCTTTTTTTAAACATTTTAACTAAAATTCTCTAAGCTGATTAACATCATATTTAAAAAAGGGCACGTTAACCTGTAAATTAATTTAAGCCCTTTCCTCTTTATTCGATCAATTTAAAACAAATTACTTATTTTTTATATTTTTAATTACTCTTTATGTTATTAAAAATACCCATTGACTTATGATATGATGCTTGACATAACAGAATATCGATTGAAATATTAATTACTTCAAACTTGAAAAAAAAATATATTCCGCTCAATTACCGATAAAACAAAAACTTACAAATAATAGTAATAAATTAAGAGAATAAAATAGCTTGGAATCATCGAAAACTGTCATCCCAGATTTATACCAATATCAGTCATTATGTCACTAGATGGCGCCTCGTGGTTTTTCCGTTTGTCTTTCTATATCCAGGTCCTTTTCCTAGACTGGATCAAGAACTTTTTATGGATGTTTATTCCACATGAAAAAAAAAGCACTGGATTATTGATTGTATTGAAGTTTTCTGACTATATTCACGTCCGATATTGCAAAATGGTTGAAGTCAAAATGTGCATGAAGGAAGAAATTCGATTGGTAAAATGTCCTAAAGCATTTAGATTCTGTCGTTTAACGAGATTTTGAAACATTACTTTTTTTTATTCGTATTTCTATTTTTGTTTTCTATTGTTTGTTTTCTTTGCGTAGTATTGTAAATGCGTTTTACTTTTAGGTACCCGAACAAAAAACACAGAAAACAAAATCCAGGAGAAGAGAAAAAAATAAAAGCTTTTTCGTCGTCTGAATCAGAAATGTGATTATGGAAATTTGCTTATTTTATTTTTATCGGCACGAAAATTAGCGTATTTTAACTCTCTCCGATTTTACACTATTGACATCCTTTCCGATATTTATTTAACTGCATCCAGTTTTCCGATCGATTTAAAAACAGAAAGAAAACTGTTGTTTAACAGTTTTTGTGTTTATTTATGTTTTATTTATTTATTTATTTATTTATTTTTGGTAAAAAAGCATAGATAACTATTTGAACGCTAGTCGTTTATAAAAAAGCGAGAAGGCTAATTTCATTTTGCTCCCTATATTTAAATATAGAATATTTTTTATTTAAAATTTTTAGAATTTTTGAAAAAAGTCACGTAATTTTCAGGTGTTAGGATTTAAAAAAGCGCTTCGATTTTTTTTTTTTTTTTTTTTTTTTTTTTTGTAAGATGTCTGTTGCGAAGTTAGTTAAAAATATATATATCGAATTTACATTATTCTATTTTTATTTTTAATTTATCTATATTTGTTGCTTACATTTTCTAAATTATTTTAAAATTTAATATATGCGACAGTCTTTATCTGCCATTTCTTGTTATTTTTCCTCAAAACTCATTTAAAATAATAAATGTTAAAAAAATTGCTTAGAAAACTATAAATCAAATGCATTAACATGAAAATATTGCTTTTAGCTGACGATTAAATTCTATTTTTTCTGTTATGATCGTAACTTTCACATGATTTATTTAATTAATACTATCTATAAATTATAGTAAATTTATTTTAAGATGGACGTAGATTATTACTATGGTCGTAAATTCATTGCTGTCTAGTTGGAAGTCTGTTTTAACATATATTTAATCAGCCTTAACTCTTTTCCTATCATTTTATTTTTATTTTATTTTATTTTATTTTTTGTAAATTTTATGCAAATCGCTGAGCATATTTAGTATTATTCTTGATATTCATACTCTGAATTTTTTCCATAATCTACGGAATCTTCCTGCAGTTTCTTATCTGTATTTTATTCATTGTCACTTAATTATCAGTTAAATGGTGGTTAGTCTGAAAAACGTATATGCCCCGTTCGTGATCGGAGGTTTATAAAAATTAGTGCATGAGAAAATAATGTTATTTCCAAAAGGACATGAAAATGTTCCAAAGTGTGTCGAAAGACCTTCGACTTCCTTCATTAGCTACAAAAAGAACTGATATTATATTTGAAAGTATGAGCAAAATGGATTTTCTGACATTGTATTGTATACAAAAAAAGGGCTACCTACATGTAGTGATTAAGATTCAATATGGTTTGGTTTATTTTGTGTCGGCCGATTATCTACTCTAGGGATATAGGCCCTGAGGAGAAGTGCCCTTCTTAGGGGTTTTTATAAGGGAACCTATCCCGTATTTACAGAAGGTTCGAAGAAAACCACGAAAACTCTGAACGGGTAGGACGACGGCCGCGATTGGGTTCGAACCCAGCACCTGCCGTCTACCAGAGTTGAAAGATCAGAACCTCTCGGCCACTGATGGGGCCAAGATTCAATACGGAATTATGTAAAATATTTTATTTTAGAAAGAGCATCTTTCAATAATTTGATTTGCAAAATAAATGTTATAAAATTTTATACTCAAGAACACTATTCATTACTACAAAATTTCAACATCAACAATTTTGTGACTCGTATTAGAACCCTGTATAGAGTCAGATTACCCGATTTTCCCAAACAATAACCCGGTGATTCGGGGAAGGTTAAATTCACGTTAAAATGTTCTATGAGGGTCGGATGGACTTTAAACTTTTCATATTCGCTTTGGTTTCGTTTTCAGTTTCGATTCTGTCTTTTGGATTCAACTTGATTTATTCGCGTTGACTTTGTATTCGTTCGGGCAGATTTAGCAAGACCTGTTCGTCTTGCGTTGTGATTCGTTTGGTCTGATTTACCAAGACCTGTTCGTGTTGAGTTTTGATTCTTTGGACTGGATTTGGTTTGACCCGTCATTTCAAAAGAAAGTAATGCATACATTTTGTTAAAAAAACCTAGATAATTCAAAAATTAATAAATGTATATATGTTCCTTTTTATGCAACAAATTGGTTACATATATGTGTGTGTTGATTAATTTTTTTTTCATATTTTTTATAATTATATAAAAATAGGAAATGATTTTCGCTCATTTCGGAATTAATATTCGTTCATTTCGGCTTCGGTTGACGAAATTTTTTGTTTACTTGATAGGTTCAGATTCACTTTAATTAGAATTTTCGGGTTCATGCAGCACTCTACATAAAAGGCATTCCTGCCTGTAAAAGTGTTTTATTTTTCGTCATTTTTCTTATATACAACTTTTAGTACTTTTTGGCCAGAATGAATTGCAAATTGCAGTGTGTTTGCTTTTTGCATTTTTTATTCCAGTTCAATTTTTATTTCAGTTTTAAAAGCAATGGCCAATTGTGTGTATATACATGAAATCAATTGATAAAATTCTTGTATTAATTTCATTTTAATCTTTTGAATAGCACCGGTATATTATGTACATTACTTAATTTTAATTCCCATATGCCATACTGACACTGGAATTTTGGAATTAAGTTTCGCTTTTTTACGATATATTCGACGAACAGCTTTACTTACTTTAATATAAATTAATTTATAAATCCCGGTGCCCATAAATCATTTTAACATTTTAGGAACAAAAGAGTTTTTCCGCTGCATGGGTTAATTAATTTTATCTCTTAGCAGTAACCATTTATCAAATCAAAATCTTTATCAACTGGATACATTGCGAACGAGTGCCAAACTTTATGCTTTTCTCCCACCACTATTTTTGAACAAAAAAATTTGTCTCGTTTAATTATTGAAAACATAGATTTAATAAGGCGCTATGTTCTGTACAGAAATAATGATTCGAAATACTTGGATAAAGTTTTATTAATAAAGGTGTAAAATTGATTTAAAAGTTCTATATTTATAACCACTTAACCCTCTAATTTCAAGGGTAGAATACGTTCTAGAAATTCTAAAATTCAGGGAATTTGAGTTTACACCAGAAAATTTCAATAGAAAATTTCGTTTAATTTCATGAAGGAATTTCTGTTTTTAAATAAAGCAATTATTACTATTTTAAATTTTTGGGAGAAGTTTGGAATACCTGAATTAAAAAATCCACTAAATTGGAAAAAATCAAGGTAGTATATATGCTAACATACGCATTTTAGACTTAAAACTTTAAAATACATAAATATTTCCGTAAATTCATTTTTTAATTTTAAGAAGCATGTAGTATATAAAAATAATTAAATATGCTTGCATAAACATTAAAAAATAAATTTTTTGAAGCAATTTGCATATTTAGCGTGCTAGCGCAAAGTTTTTTTCTTGGCGTAGTTTTTTCTTATAAGAATTCATTTTAAAGACATTGTTGCTAACATTATTCTCTGATGAAACGCAATAGATGATCGTACTTTATAATTTTGACGTGACTGTGAGAAAACTCTATACGTTATGTTACGTTGTGTTTTAAGGCGTAAATTTTCGCTGTGTGTGTCTTAACAACATATGTAAATTTTGGAGACTGACTCATTAATAAGTAAGTTAAAGCCAACAAAGGGAAAGAAACACAAGAAAAGTACTAGGCAAGTATACTATTTTTTGATGTTGTTGAAACTTTTACCCGATAGCCATTAAAAGAAACCATGTTCAACAAAAAAGTGTTATCGATATCGGAAAATGAGTTCAAATACTATCCGCGGGCTTACGTCGAAGAAAAAAAATAATTGTATGAACTTTTTTTAGTTAGTAAAAAATTTATTTTCCTTAACCTTTTCAGAATTGAAACAAAAAAGGCATTAAATACTCACTAAATGTTGTTTAAACGCATGTTATGACATTACAGATTACAAAAAGAAACATTTTCTGAAGTTGACATTTTGGGAGATTAGTAATTTTAAATTCACACTAGCAGTCCCTAAAGCAATAAATATTTTCGATTATTCCGGAGTCTACCTCACTTCACATATGTCTTGAACCAGAAATTATATTTCCAAAAATACAATATAATAAATATATCTAAAATAATAATAAAACTAAATACACATTTTACTAAATATATTTTCTGGTTCAAAACATGTTTGACTTAATCCAGACTCCAGACGAATACAGGAATGTCGTTTAATTGTTAATTAACCAGATTCACACGATAAAAAAATTAATGATTTTTAAATAACTTGGTAATCTGCAAGTTCTTGATTTTTAAATGCAATGTGGCCAGATTAAATTATGATTAAAAATCAATTACATCTTTTAGCACACTGCCTTAACCCTTTGAAGGTTGGTGGGATAAAATGTATCCACTTAATTTTAATTGCGAAATGCACACTGACACCAGAATTTTGAAAAGAAAAGTTTTATTTTATTAAGTATACGAAGAAAAGTTTTTGTTTATTTTGAAATAAATTCTTTTTTGAAATTCTGGTGTCGATCTATTTTTTCAACATTTTAAGAATAGAAATGCTTTGCCCCTGAAATTGTTAAAGGAATTTCGCAAATTCGCATGAAATCAATATTAAATTCTGGAGTAAATCAGCATTTATGCTGCCATTTTTTGTCTCGTTTTAAAGGAAAACATTAATTTATGTAGAAACTAAGCCAGAATCACAAAAAAATCACTATTCAGTATTATTAGCACATTTAAGAACGACCCGCAATTTGGTACTACGGGTTGCTAAATGTTAAAAGCTTAAGCATAAAAATAAATTAAAAGTGGTTCTTTATTTATTCTTAAAAAATAAGTCCATTACTTGAATACACTTCGAGATAAGAGCTCAACAAAATGAAAATCATAAACCGTTCGCACGGATAATTTCCCTAAGCATAGTTATAAAAGAAGATCAACGTAACAAAACGTGCTAATTTAAATGTCTTTCAATAAGACGCCGTTACAAATTAAATTAACACAGCCATGTTTTAAGAGCTCCAATAATTAAGGAAACTTTAAAATAAAAATAAATAAAGACTTTTATTTATTTATCTCTGAATGAATTCCGATTACGTGATCAGGATCAAACTTTGAAATTTAACTAATCACAATGACCACAACAAATATAATATTCATAGCCAGAATAATTCCCTTAAAAAGATTTTCAAACGAAAAACTGCGACAAAACTGCAAACTACAAATGCGAATAGCTTGCAAATACCTTACAGAATTCAACATAGCGGTCGTATTTCACGTGTTTCATTAATTATTGTGAATTTACTGAAAAATAAAAGATAGCAAAAATAAGCATTCTTATATGTTGTTATTTATTTATTCAGTAACTTAAAATAAATTACGTGCTTATACATTTTAATAAAGTGAGTTGAGATAAATTAAATCCGCGATAACAATTGCGAAATCGTGAAATAGATGACACTGATTAATTTTACCACGAGAACTACTGAAGTGATTCCAATGTTTCCTTGACGCCCTCTGAGTACAAGGCCTGCCAGTTGAGACAAACAGCTGGCTTCCGTGGGCGGATATACATTGTACCAGAAGTAATGGGACAAATTTTAAAGGGAGGTAGGGGACATCACAAGGATTCAGAATTGCACAGCAACTCATGATCGGAAACCTTTTCCTGGTGCAGTAGTGATGACACAAAACCCAAGAAAGACAGGTCATGAATAAAAAAAAACATCTTTATTATCCTTAGTATAGTAAAAAACTCAGAAAAAGGAAAATTGAAAAGACAACGATCATCATCAAAGTAGGTATTTGAAATTACGACCCCAGACTGTGATGCGCATCTCCGGCACATGGAAGATATAATGCTCTCACAAATACTGTGAATGTCCTGGAACTTCACCAACAGTTGCCGTGTTGCGTGCAACAAGTTCCTGAGCACTTTACATCGTTTTCCTAACATTTTTGCAGCACTAAAAAAATAAACTTGTTTTATCTCCCTGTTCGCGCCCTTTCTTTCTTATGCCTTGTGTCGTCACTACTGTTTCAGGAAAACATTTCCAATCTTGGGTTGCTATGTAAATCTGAATTCTTGTGATGTCCCCTACCTCCCCTTAAAGTTTGTCCCATTACTTCTGGGACATCCTGTATATTTTTTTCTTTTTGGACGCTTATAGATCTCTAAAACTTGCACAACCGAATTTACTTCGTTAGGTAGCGGATATTTCCTTGAGGTCTATTGCTCTTTATTATACAACAACAAGCCACAACGATTTTTATTTCTTTTTTCATAATTTATTTTTAAAGCTATAAATATACATTCACGATTTTTCCCGAGGATTCGAAACCGGGCCTTAATCCGCTTGCCGCGCCGTTACAGCAGCTGTCACTATTGATAATGCTATTGGTCTCCCAAAATCTTTTTATGAATTTCTTCGCCTTTATTTATTTTAACACTAGACCTACAAGAAATTTAAGTCAAGTTCTAAGAAAAAAATTCACACCAGAATTTTTATATAAAACAGTTTAACTTTATTATCTAACGCTTTTCTTCTTTGTTTATTTTAAACTTATTTCATATTTAAATTTCTGATTTGAAATGAAACACATTTATGTAATAACCGCCAAACTCACGGCTCACGGTTGTTCTAGTGTTAATAATCTGAAGAAATCTTTTAGAATTTACTGACAATAAATTTCAAGAGATCGTACAAACGCTTAAAAAAAAGAAAAAAAATCCTTTTACGACAACTCTATTTTTATCTCAGCGATCAGGATTAGTATTCAGAGAGGCGACGAGTCTTCTTGAAATAGTTTATACACTAGCTAAGTTATTAATTGATCGTTTGTCGAAATATAACGATAAAAAAAAAAAAAATCTAGTCAAAAACGCATTACTGATTTTATGAGCAAAAGAAATTAGTTTTTTTTTTATTAATATAACTATTATTTTTTATCTTTATTTTTGCCAAACGATAAAGATATAGTTTAACTATTGGCAAAACTTTTTAAAAATCCCCTTCAGTAGTTCTGAAGAATAGGTACATCGATGTAGCATTCATTTTGTTTTGTTGTTGTATGTGAAATTGCCTAATTATTGTACATTTATTTTTTTATTTCTTACTCCACAAATATATATATATATATACAGTTTAGCTACTGTCAAAAATTTTTTTAACCCTTTGAGCTCTGATGGAGAAATTTCTACCATTTAAATTTAATCTCCAAATGTCACATTGACACCGGAATATTTAGCCAAATTATCAAAAAATAAATTAATGCATTTTTTTTTTTGTGTGTGTGTGTGTGTGTGTGTGTGTGTGTTATAACACGAAACTTTTGCTTACAAAATGCTGGTGCATATGTGACATTTGGAAGAATTTCTCCCTCAGAGCTCAAATGGTTAATGTTTCGAAATCATCTCACTAGTAATTAACCCTTTCGTGGTTATAAGCGCGTATACGCGCCCAGAATACCACTTAATTTGAATTGCGAAATGCCATACTGACACCGGAATTTTTAAATGAAAATTTTAATTTTACAAAGAACGTAAAAAAAACACTTATATATTATGAAATAAATTTGTTTTTAAATTCCGGTGTCATTCAATCATTTTAGTATTTTATGAATAGAAGTGCTTTAACCGTCAAAGGGTTAAATAATAGTGTTACATTACGCTTAAGAGTTTAACATGTAATTTTACAACTGTTGTTGGTTAACTAGAGTCGTTTTTTTTTTCTAAAACCAGCTGCAAAAAAAGTAAACCACAACAACACATCCTAATCTAAATCAGCTACAATAAGTACCTTTGTAGATTCTGTATGACGCTGATATTTTGTCAGCGTAAATAAATTATGTACACAGCAACGACTTCAGATGTAGAACGGTTCAACAATAGCTTAGGGAAAACATAGAAATATTTATTGATAAATGAAATAACTGCTTAATGGCGGATACAGCTCCGGCTGAATAATATAATATATATTTTTTTATTTTTAAGCTTTAATAAAGTTGACCAGGAGAGACACTATGGTCTACAGACTAGGTTCTGATCTCAGCAGTCCTTCGATCATCTTGTTGCATATAACCGCTTCCCTGATTTGCCCGTACGTCATATGGGCAATGTGTTTTTGCCAATCATGATTTGCCCGTACCATCCATAGTTCATGCATACTTCGACATCCGTACGAACATCCATACTTCAGTCGTGAGTTTTAATTGCAAGTTTTTGATTATTTAATACGACCATTTTTCCGATTAAATTAGGCAAAAATTTCTCTTTTGAAAAACCAGTGATAAAAGATTAAAAATTATATAAGAGACAAGAAAAAATTATCCATTATTTGAAAGTTTTTTTTTTTTTTTTTTTTTTTTTTTTTTTTTTTTTTTTTTTTTTAAATATTGATTAGTTAAGTGGTAAACGGAGATTACAACTTCGGCTTAACCTTGTAACATTTACATTGTAATTTTTATTTTTTAACTTTAATAAAGGTTATAAAATACTATGGTCTATAGACTAGGTTCTGATCTGAGACGTCTCTCTTAGGCCATCAAATCAAATGAAATAACTGTCTTGATTAAGAAATGTTTTAGACCACTGATCTAAAAAGAATTATTAAAGTAATAGTTGACAAGTATAATAAGTTTATGAATAAGAGGGTCTAGATGCTCCTCTGTAAAGTCCTTGAACAGAACCCACATGGTACAATAGCACAGGTTCTAAACCATTCAGGGCTACCACTCGTAATTTAAAAAACCTTTTTAAGGAAGACTCAAAAGTGATCTTTCCTAATAAGAATCTTAATTTTGATTAATGTTGTTTAGCTCGTTTCTAGACGTTGCCTTTCAGTTTTGGTGGTTAACAAATCTTCCTTTATGTTCAATTGTTTTGGTGATATGGGAGTCGGACTCTCATAGAAATTAAGTTCTTGATTGGAATCTTAACTTGAGCCGGACTTTCCCGCTGTTCTGGAACCTCCTTCATATCCCAGTTTCCCACAGCCATAAAGAGTTAGGACCTGTTGCGGGCCCTTTGTCTCATACAAGGTTATGGCGAGACGCGTTCGCGCCAGTGTTTTGTTCAAAGTATCATTTTTTCTTACTGCACAGTTTAAAATAATATTATAATGAGAAATTATTTTAGTAACATTATTTTCTAATAACGTTAAATAGCTTCAATAACATTTTCGAAACAAAAGTAATTAAAAGTTATTTTTACAAGATATTTTTGGAATCTGTCTCTTAAAAAAAAAAAATAATAATAATAATAATGATATTCTAAGCTTATAAATGTATGGTTCTTAAATTGTTAATATTTTATGTATTTTTTAAACACAACAAAAAGTAGTTACAAAGTATTTTTAACCGACTTCAAAAAAAGGAGAGGAGGTTATCAATTCAACGCGTATGTACTTTTTTATGTATGTTCACCGCTTACTCCGAAACTATCCAACCGATTAATTTGGTTTCGGTGTTAAATAAAAGAGCTTGCTCCCTAATTGACACCACTTCCATTTCATAGAAATTGGTTCAGTACTTTTTTAGTAATTAGGCAAAAACTAATATAATTAGTGATTTATTGCTAATTAAAACTGTTGAATAAGTTAGCTGAATGGAATGTAGACAAAATGGCCGAGAGGTCTAAGGCTCCAGATTTAAGCTGTGATTCTCGAAAGAGAATGAGTTCGACCCCACTCCTCACATACAGTATACAATAGCCTTTTCCGTATTGTAATTTTACATATACGTATATTTTACAAATGAAACACTAATTTTGCTATTAAGAATATTTTGTATTTAACCGTTAGCACAGAGTATCAGAGATCTTTTATCGATTCAATACTTTATCAGTGAAAGAGTACTAAAATAATAGGCTTGCGAAAAGTAACATGACCCTGAATAAGCTCGCCGAATAGATTGCAGTCAAGATAGCACAGCGGTCTAAGGCGGCTGATTTAAATTTTGGTTCTCGAAAGAGAGCGTGGGTTCGAACCCCGCTCCTGACATACGTGTATAATATACAGTGAGTTTTTCCGTATTATAATATTTTTAACCAACTTTAAAAAAAAGGAGAGGAGGTTATCATCAATTCGACGCGTATGTATTTTTTTATGCATGTTCACCGATTACACCGAAACTATCCAACCGATTAAACTAGTATTTGCGTTAAATGAAAGTGGTTACTCTCGAATTGGTACCACTTCCATTTCATCGAAATTAGTTTAATACTTTTTTTAGTAACTGGGCAAAAACTAATAAAAATATTGATTTCTCGCAAATTAAAAGTAACATGGACGTTGAATAAGTTCGGAGAACGGAATACAGTTAGGATGGCCGAGCGGTCTAAGGCGCCTGATTTAAACTCTGGTTCTCGAATGAAAGCGTGGGATCGAACCATACTCCTGATATACGTGTGTACAATAGTCTTTTCCGTATAACATTTTTTAACCGGCTTCAAAAAAGGAGGAACATGTTATCAATTCGACGCGTATGTATTTTTTTTCTATTTATGTTCTCTGATTACTCCGAAACTATCCAAACGAATAATTCGGTTTTTGTGTTAAATGAAAGAGGTTATTCTCGAATTGGTACCACTTCCATTTCGTCGAAATTGGTTGAATACTTTTTTAGTAATTAGTCAAAAACTAATAAAATTAGTGATTTCAAGCAAATTAAAAGCAATGTACGTTGAATAAGTTCGTAGAGTGGAGTGCAGTCAGGATGGCCGAGCGGTCTAACCCGCCAGATTTAATATCTGGTTCTCGAAAGAGAGCGTGGGCTCAAGCACCACTCCTGACATAGTTGTATAATTTGCATTTTTTTTTTCCCGCATTATAATTTTTGTTAACCGAGTTCAAAAAAAGAAGAAGGAAGTTATCAATTCGACGCGTATGTATTTTTTATATATATGTTCACCGATTACTGCGAAACTATCCAATCGATTAATTTGGTTTTTGTGTTAAATTAAAGAGGTTACTCGAATTGGTACCACTTCCATTTCATCGAAATTGGTTCAGTACTTTTCTAGTAATTAGGCAAAAATTAATAAAATTAGGAATCTCTTGCAAATTAAAAGTAACATGGACGTTGAATAAGCTCGCCGAGTGGAGTGCAGTCAAGATGGTATACGTACAGTCAGATGGCCGTGCGGTGTAAGGCGCAAGATTTAAGTTCTGGTTCTCGAAAGAGCGTGTGGGTTCGAACCCCCTTCTGACATACGTGTATAATTTACAATATTTTTTTCCGCATTATAATTTTAATTAACCGACTTCAAAAAATCGTTAACTTTTAACTAAAAAGAGAAAAATATACTTTTCTACGAAAAACTGAACGGACTTCAAAAACTACTGCAAAGTGAAAAATAATTTTTTAGATAATAGTACTAAGAAATTAAATTAAGAGCGTAGTATTTATCATGCGTATTATTATATTTATGTACATTAATTTGATTTTTTTGGAGTCGGTGCCAGCCAAGCCAATTTCAAAGTTAAAATTAAGTATCCAATGCAAATCGTAAATGTATAAAGGTAATTTTTTTAACTAAATATTAAATCGTAAAAAAACACGTAGATACTTGGATGTGTGTCTATTGGAAATATTACATGTAACTTGGCTTGGCTGACACCGACTCCAAAAAATCAAATTAATGTACATAAATATAATATGACGCATGATAAATACTACGCTCTTAATTTAATTTCTTAGTACTATTATCTAAAAAATTATTTTTCACTTTGCAATAGTTTTTGAAGTCGGTTCAATTTTTCGTAGAAAAGTTTATTAAGAATGCATAAAAATATTGAAAACAAAAAACAAAAATAAAATAAAATAAAATGTTTAATGGGGAAAAAATATTTGATGAAAGTCGTTTGAATGTGCGATGAGAAGGTCCTTTCTCACTCTTTCTGTTGTGTTTGAATTGGCTTTATATTTGAATTGATGACACTTATTGATACAACTACACATTGTAAGCTTTAATCGATTTTTTGAATTTAAAAAAAGAAAAAAATATCATAAATCCAAAAATATATTTTCAAAGTCTGAAAAAATTTCATTAAAACCATTACAAGTTTACAAACAGTAATATCTCATTCATTCCAATTAATATTGTATGTTTAATATATAAGTACTGATCATATTTATTTTTTAAGTTAATTATTTCCTCATTATTCATAATTCATTTACAGAAATTAAGCTTTAGATATCGTTATCTAGAATGGTTCTCTGAAAAAAGCTTAAATGATAGAAACCACAAAAAGGCTATTTAGAAATAGTGATACTAAAAATTTTACTTTCTTGGCACCTATGATTAAGTGATCACATTTCGTAATGCAGTTACATGATTTAAGCATTTTAATTAAATTTGTAATTATTGTGTGTTCAAAGGTTGGATTTTAATGATTGATTTATATGATTTAAGGTTCATAACGAGTTACTTAGAATCCGCTTGATTGAATATCCTTAGAAATTCTGTAGTATATTATACATATATATATATATATATATATATATATATATATAATTTAGTTACTTTTGGTCAGTTATATGATAACATTTCCGTGGTGTATACGCGTACAATAAGTGCATAAACCGTAATTAGAATTATCACCCCCCCCCCCCCCCCACGCACACACACACACGAAATAATAAAGCAATTTAAAATATTTAAAATGGGAGAAAGTGGAGTAAAATAGGAACAGTAAATGTGTTTTAAATATATCAAATAGATTTCCATACAAACTATACAAATTCACTAAGTAAGCTGTCATTCATTACAACACGTAATATGGGTTTAAATGCAAAAATATATGTGTATACATCATTTAGTCATGTTTTGCTATGGAAAAATGATAGCTATTCGTGTTCCAATAAAACAAAATAAGCTACATAAAAACTTAAATATGACCTAGACTCATTTCTCGAAAATAGCATAAAATAAAAGAATCCTATTCGAAACTTGCTAATATAAATCGCTTTTAATAGATGCCACTACGAATTCCAGTGGCATAACCAGAGTGGATGCTCAAGTGTTCTGAATGCTGGTAATTTTTGAAAGTTCTGTTCGTCTTATCTAACCAGAAAGGTTTCTGGTTGAACGAAGGAGAAGAAGACTTACAGCATTGCTGGTTTTGAGCACCCACCCTGGTTACAACACTGAGTTCTGTAACAAAGCTATATTTTATAAGCTAAGACAAATAATGCAAATTTTCATCAAATTAAATAAAACATAATCATGATTACTTATTTTCAGTTTAACTATGTAAACAATCTTCGTGGCGTAATTACACAAAATAAGCTTACGAAATTATGAGATTAGAATAAGTTCTCCCACCTCCACCCTTCTTTTTCTATGGAATAAACCGGCAGAGAAGATGAATTTGTTAATATATTTTAATGCATTCGATAGTTTTATATAGGACTTTTATAAATTCAATAATGGTTCTATTTCAACTTTCAACCTTCCCAACAAAAAATGTACCGTTAATAAGAAAAACCATTTTCATTTATTTTTTAACTCAATTATATGATTGGTATTTGCAATGCAATTACACAAAATAAGATTTATAAACCATTACCTAGAATCATTTTCACGAAAAAAAGCTTAAAAGAAAAAACTGCAACAAAATATTCTAATGTAAATATCTTTCAATAGGTGCCATTAGGAATTCTATAACATAGTCGTATTTCATCAACTTTATCGATTACTATTAAACATCGTGTTGGGTCCGATCTTTCGTCGTTTTTAACGGGCTAAATTATTGTCATATTTGTGGCATTTTTATTAATTTTTCTTTTACTTACGCTGCGGAAAGAATTGGCGTTAAATAAGTTTCTTATGCATAAAGGCAGAATATATCGACTTAAAATCAATGCTCGTATTGACGTTCTGTTCCCCCAGGCTTCTGAGAAAACTTACACCGTGATTTGTTGGGAATCTGCGTCGCATCTATTTTGCATGATACTTTTAGGTCATTTCTAGGACATGTTGAATAATTTGTGATTTCGTATTTCAGTAAAGAAAACTTTTCTGTACATGTTCTGGTAATAGATAAACAAGGAATGAGATTGAATTTCGTTTTTTAAAATGTGCCGTTTTGTTCTATAGTTTTTAAGAAAAATAGAAAATAATTGCTATAAAAATGAAAGAGAAAAATGTATTTTTCCAGTTACAAAAAAAAAAAAAAAAAAAAAAAAAAATCTGTCTTTTTTCTCATAAAATATTATATTGGAAATTAACGTCGCATGTTTTTTATGTTAATTTTGTGTCATATCTATAACATATTAAAGGAATTGTGATTTTTTTTATTTAATATTCAGACAAAAACATAGGCGTACGTTTTCTGTAAAGAAAAGTAAATAATGAAGATGAAATCGTTTTTAAATTCTCTGTTTTATACTATAGTGATTGAGAAAGTTTTCAAATTATTCATATATACCAATAGAAATATATATTTGTTTCAGTTATAGAGGAAATGTGTATCTTTATGCGACAGAAAAAGTGTTGTTTATCTTCGCCTTTCCCATCTGCTATGCATGATACTTTTGGGACATTTTTAGAACATCTCGAAGAATTTGTTATTTTGTTTTTTTAGGGAAGGAAAATTATGCGTATACGTAAAAAATATGTAAACAATGGAATTATTCTAGCATTAAAATTTGTTATTTTATTCAGTAGTGTTTATGTAGTTAGGTAGCTGTTTAAAATTGAAGAAAAATATGTACTTAAAAAATTATAAGGAAGACATTTTAATTTTGCAATTAGCTTTAAATTGAATGCTGTATATATGGAATCAACGTCGCATCAAATTTATGTGGTATTGGTAAATCATTTCTAGCATATGGAGATGAATTTGCGATCATATATATCAGTGAATAATAAAAAAAGGAAAAGAAAAAATATCAAGCATCATATTTATCACAGATTATGAAACGCTTCCAAACATATTTAGAACTATGCAACCTTAATTTGTAGTTTAATAAAATTAAAAATCATAACTAATTTCCAGTATGAAAACACATAAGATGTTTAAAAATTTCAGTAATTACCATTCTCCGTCGTAAAAATATTCAAAACCCCATATATTACCCCATATTTATTGCATATTGCATACTATTTTAAAATATAATTCATTTAGGAAACGCATAAAACAACAGAACATTTCCCTTCAACAATTATTGCCAATAAAAGCCAATTTTTGTTAAAATCTTTTGTTCAGCCCTGTATATGAACTGCGGAAATTACATACACCAAGTAATATGCAAAGAAATAGATATATTTAAAAATGCATACCGTAAATGAAAATTTACTTCCAGAAATTACCGCTCATAGATAATATTGTAACCAAATCAATTTGTGTGTCCCTGTAAATTAACAAAAATTGCTTTGCGCACCATGTACTGCAGTAAAATCTAATCTTGTAGAGCAGCTAAATTATGTATATAAATTTCATAATATTGGAAACAGTGTAACATTATTAAAATGGAATTCAAATGAGTTTTTGAAATAGACCATTATGTAATGTAATTATTTTGTGTTCTTGCAATAAAAAAAAAAATAAATAAATAAATAAATAAAAAAAAACTTTCACAATATTTACCTAAGATTGGTGAAGGTTCGCATAATATTAGATGAATAATTACGAAGTATTTGCATTACGTTGGTTATCCACATATTAGAAATACAACTATTTCATTTTAAATATTTTTATCTAAACACAATATTTACAATATACTTCATAGTATTGCTTCGGTATCGTTTTGCTTATCACATATAACGAGAAAAGAAAAATAAATTCTTAAAGCCAAAAAATAGATAAATTCATCTAATGACATATGAAATTTCCTGTTAAAAAATAACTATTACACTTACTACATTCTAGGATATAATTTCATATCCTTAAGAGGATATGTAGCCTAAACTTAAAAATGTAAAAGCAATCAACATTAAGTAGTTTTCTTTCCTAATATTTAGAAGGTAATTTCCTCTAATGATTATTTTATGCATTAATATCAAAAGCAGCAATTCAACAAGTAGAATTTTATGCCACATATCCATAAAGAGAATTATAAAATGATTCCCAAATATCTTTCATAATTACGAAGACACCAAAAAAGATGATATATTTAAAATTGCTTTTTAGTATTTTGGATCATTTCAATAATGGGTAAATTATAAATATTTTTCTTCATTTGATTGAACACCATAAAGCACGCAAATTTCTAGTTTCTTCTTTTAACATATTTCTTTTAAAAGGCAAAAACACACTTCTAGAAACAATTTTCTTCGTATGAATAAATGAAGAGCATTACAATTATTTCATGATGGTACGTTAGATTTTTTTTGTTATTGTTGCATTTTTAATGCAGTATTTGTAACACGCATTTTTCATTTGTTGTAAAAACAGGAGCATAAGGAAATTAAAAATTTCTTCTGCAATGTTATTATCAACATTATATTTTATTTTTAATTTCAGTAAAATACTGTACTTATTATTTTTTTTATATTTCTTTGTCTTACGGAGAAAACATCACCGTTATTTTAACTACTATGTGTAAAAGAAATTTTTAAACAAGACATTATTCCAATATAGGTATTTATTTATTTATTATTATTATTTAGTTGTTTTCGCTGTATTAAAAGTTCCTATAAATCACATTCATATAAACTAATGACTAAAACTTATTTTATTTTTATAAAAGTTTATCTAACAAAACTTTAAAACAGAAAATTTAGTTTCGGTAGTATGATATTTTCAGGGAAAAAGTCGTCAACTGATAATAATAAGGTTATAACAGCCTTTTAAGACTTTCCAACAAAGTTAAAAAGTGTTTATATATTCGGTTTGTCTGTCCACGCTCTAACTCCCGTAAATATATTCTGATTTTAGTGCAATCTGTAAACCTTATTTACGGTCCCCAAGGTGTGCTTGGTAATGTGTATGATGTATGTGAGATTAATATTTCATTTACAGGGGCATTCAAAAGAATTCCATTATATTATTGTTTATGGGGGAAAATCATTTGAAGAGTATTTTAATAATATTATGCTGTTTCAAATGTATTGGAACTGATATAAATGACGGAATTTCACCACGATTACGCTAGAACAGGACATTCATAGCATTTCTAATCTATTTACAGGGACACACACAAGAAAATTTACAATACTATCTTTAAGTAATGATTGCTGGAAATGCGTTTTCCATTTCTGCATGATCTATTAAATTTAACGGTTTTTTAGGTGTGTCCATAATTAAATAAATACGTAGTACCTATAGTCGGCGTTTGACATGTATGTCTCTCCGTTTGTCTTCCAGCATATAACAACACAAAAGCTACCCAGCTGAATCTTTTGAAATTTTAAGTATATATTTTCTGTGGAATTTTCTTGAGTTATTTCAAATTTTAGTAAAATCGAATATATAGTTCAAATGCAGGGACAGTCGTATACCGTTATATTACGGCTGATGAAATAAAATAGTTTCAATTGCTTTTTAATGATTTTGCACCAGCCGAAACACAATGAAATTAATATGCATTTATGACGGGCACTAAAATATTTTGTAGACTGTCGAAAAAAAATGTATTGTTCAATTACAGGGCCACGGAGAGCTTTTATTTGTAAATTGCATATTTTAATTATGTTAAATTATTTCTCATTTAATAAAATTTATATACGTTGCTTAGGGTTACTACAAATTAAACTTACCTGTGTAACTTACTACCTGTATCCTATTTACCTGTATAATAGAAAATGCGTTTCCATATTGTTAAATTGTATATAATATTTTTTAACTTGTTAAACGGTGCAGTTTTGTTACGTTAACCTAAATATGTTGGAAAGTGTTTCATAATCTATACTTGACGCAGGTTTTTTATTTTCATGTTTTAACAGGGTTCGCACACTCCTTATATTTTGTAAGGACTCTGGCACCACTATTAATGATAAGAAAATTTATATTTAATTTTTAAGATACACTATTCGCAACCACCTCCTCGTTTCGCGATTTTCGCAAAAAATTTCTGCTGTGAAATACATTGAAATTACTGTAAAAATTTAGTGGTAGAGCTGTGCGAACCCTGTTTAAATAACATTATTGTGTCATAAAAGGCTTTTTTGTATTTATGAAAGCATTCCTGATTGAAATGACGTTATATCTAATTTACTTCCACTTGCAATATAGAATAATTCAGTTCTATCTGAAATTGTCTGAAACAACCAGAATCCTAAGCCAAAAAGTCATTTTTTTTTAAACGGCGGTTAGAACCTTGTTATTCTCAGGTGAAGAAATGTGTAAGGCCATTAGGAATTTATCGTGAATTAATCGTGGTTTTTTTTTTTTCTTTTTCTTTAACATTTCAGTTGTATCAAACTTAAAAAGAAATTCATATTTTTTAAATAAATTGAAAATAGCTAGTGTAAAAAAAAAAAAAAAAAAAAAAAAAAAAAAAAAAAAATAGAACTAAGCAGTACATACACTGTCAGAAAAATTCGTCAATATACACTAAGTTATCGTTATTTTTTCACAAATAATTTCTGTTCTCCCAGAAAACGTATTTGTTCTGTGAGTTCATTCCGAGCGTCGAAAAATGAGGAAAAGTTTCCGTTTCTATCCAGCACGCATGCGCATTGGGTCTGTTAGTAATAAGTTCGAATTTATTTTTAAAATGAAAAACAAAAATATTCTATTGATTAAAATGTCTAATTTAGTTTTAAAAGACAAAAATGTTTTCGAATTTAAAAATAAATAACAATTACTTTCTTTATTCGTTCAAAAATTCTCACAAATAGAACATCCATGTTTTTTCTCTAACATTCTACGTAATATATTTAAAATTCACATTTTTATACTATATTAATACTAAACGTAAAAAAAACCCAGCCACAGTTTCATTAAAGATGAAATCTTTCCGAGATTAACTGCATAATTAAAAGCTTTTTAACGAAATACACCAACCCACACCATATAAAATGAAGAGTTCTATTTTAACGCACAATCATCATGAGCAGCCGTAGCGCCGTGGATTAGCGTTGGTCTGGTAATCCTGGGGTCCTTGGTTCGATCCCCGCCTCTTCCGCATTGATTTTTTCCAAACTTTTTTCAAGTGACGGATATTTTTCCTCTTTTGACAGAGAAAAAAATAAACAGAAAATCGTCAATATACAGACAATTTCTGGCAGCAGTGCTGCCAGTGCATTTTCTGTGAAAAGACGGAAGTTTTTTTGAGAGTGTAGTTATCATTTTACCTCAAAATTTTAATATTCATTAATATTAATACAATTTGGTACGTGTTAAACCGTTTATGGGTCAATTGATTACATTTGTTTAAATCTGACTTCGCATCGGAAAATTGAAAAAAAAAAAAACAGTATTTCTAAATAAGATTAATTGGTCAAGTGCGAGTTTTTCTCGCACTCAGAGGATTCTGCACAATAAATATATATTTTATTAACTCGGGAGTACACGCGCGGGGTCTTTTTGACCCGAAGTGCGTATGATTTTTGCAATTTTAGCCACTTATCTTTCAAAAGTAATCTTCAATTTATTTTATCGCAAAATTTACAAGGATTGTCTCCGCCAGAATAAAATAACGGTTATAATTTGATTTTATTGGTGACAAAGTTAAAACCAGTTCTACCCTGGGTAAGCGCGTGTTCTCCCGGGTTAACACCATGGAGACTACAGGTGTACGTGCCACTTAAAATTCTCAGAATCCTCCATTATTCCCGAGAGTTATTTTTTTATTGTGAAGTTTGCCTTATTCTATTGGAGTGTTTTCGCGATTGAAGTAAAGATTTTCTATTTTGAAAAATCAGTGGTTCAAGATTAAAAATTAAGCAAAGTACTTTCATCACGAAGGAGTTAACTGCATTATTAAAAGAAAATCATTGCTAAAAGAATAATAATATTTTGTAAAAAAATAAATAAAGTTGGGTTATAGCTGTATATACCAGAAAAGTATGAACGGGTATACCATAAAAGTTCAAAGAGTTATGAAGCCTAAATAGTATCAAATATTGTTATTCTGTAAAACTCTTTCTTTTTTATTATTATTCTTATTCTTATCTATTTATAAGGAACTTAACTCGGTGCTAAGAATAATAGGTAGTGCATATTTAAACTTCATTTGGCATTTCATAAAATTAAATTCAGCTTAGTTATAAACTTTTCTTTTTCCAGTGTAGCTAACACAAAGCCGTTGTTCAGTGTTTAAACTTGGCATTCCGTTAAAGGAGCTTGCGTAAAAAAGAGCTCGCAAATTTTTAAAGCCGTGTCGTAATGAGAGAACCACTCAATGCAAACTAATCGCGAACTTCATAGCATTTATGAAGGGTTAGCATGCATAAGGAATTAAAAAAATAAAAAAAATAGACATTTTAATGCAAAAAATGTCTGTTTTATTACATATGATACTACAATTTAAAGTTCATCATTTAACGATCTGACATTTTTGAAAAATAATCAAACCATCTCTACACAGTTTATTTTAAGACGTTGTCAGTTTCCTAAATGTAAGCGAAAAATTATCATGCACTGTTGTTTATTTTGACAGGTTTACTCGAACATATGGATTATGTTACAAATCTTCATGGATTATTAATTATACACATCATCTTTTAAAAATTCGTTTACTATAATTGACTAGTATCGTCATATATTTAGATATTCTATATCTTTTCTATATAGAGAATTGGACTAAAAATAGGAATTTTAACATTAAAACCAACAACAGTGATACGAATATCCATTACAAACTGGTTTCGTTTTTATCCTAAAAATAATTTTCTTTTTAATAGAACCTATCACTGTGTATTGAATTATATAATACATATGGAAAAAGGATAATAGTAGGGGAAAAATGGGGCTCCGACCTCAGGAGGAGGCGTGAGGCGCGTGGTGGTGGTGGTGGGAGCCTCCTCCTCAAGCCTCCTCCTCCACAGTCCTCCTCCTCACACTTCCTCCTCCTCAATCCTCCTCCTCATTCCTCAAGGTTGTCTTCTAAGAGAAGGGGTTAAAAGGGGGGTCAAATTTTTTTCGTGAAATTTGAATATTTTATGCTATAAGAGAGGGGTAAAAGGGTGATTAATTTTTTAAGTATACTTCAGTACGAGCGGTTCTTTTGACTGTTGATTAAGAGATGAATGATTCATATTAAATTAAAAATAGTAATTAATTAAAAAGTAATTAAAAATAATAAGTGAAAAATAATGAAGGGACTTAGAATTTTTCGAGCGGTATTTTTTAGTCAAGTGTAGTACGTAGTGGAATTTAAGAAGTGAATAACAGCAATTAACGATAATTAGTAATTAATAAAAAAGTAATTAAAAATATTGAGTAAAAATAATGAAGGTAATAATTAAAAATAATAATTAAAAATAATGAGTAAAAAATAATGAAGGGAATTTTTCGGTGAACTTTAGTTTAAGGATTTATTTTTTGATTTGAAGCGGAAATTTTGGGGAGATTGATTTTTTTTTTTTTTTTCACAGTGTTTTTAATAAGGGGTTAAGCGGATATTTTGGGGACACAGAATGTTTTTTTCTGTACTATTGTACGAGTAGTTTTTAATTTTAATGTGGTGACTTAAAAATTTTCAGTTTGGTGTAATTTAAGAGTTTATTTTTTGATTTTAAGCAGAAATTTTGGGGAGATTGATTTTTTTTTTTTTTTTTTTTTTTTTTTCACCGTGTTTTAGATAATGGGTTAAGCGGGTATTTGGGGACATAGAATGTTTTTTTTTCAGTACTATTGTACGAGTGGTTTTCAATTTTAATGTGGCGACTTAAAAATTTTCAGTTTGGTGTAATTTAAGAGTTTATTTTTTCGATTTTAAGTGGAAATTTGGGGAGATTGATTTTTTTTTTTTCCACTGTGTTCTTACATGATGAGTTAAGCGGGTATTTTGGGGGAAATTATTATTTTAGACTAATCATTCACGAAGGATATTTTGCAGATATAAATGTTTAATAGGGGGAGTTTAATTTTTTTGCAATGAGATTGACGTGCGCTCGTCGACCTAACCGTATGGAGTTTGTAATTTTCTTTGAATCATGTGTGCATACTGGCTTAGACTATCTTAGAAAGACTTCCACCACCTTTATCTCCACCAAGTCATAAATAACACATGCTGGTAATGGGAATTTGTGAATATTAACTTTAAACATTAGATTTCTTTAGAAAGACCTGAATAAGCTTCAACCATCATAAATAACGCATGTCTGTAACGGGAATTTGAACTTAATTATTTTAAATATTCATTTTAATGAGGTGACTTCGAAAACAATTTGTAGAACTTTTGAGCGGTAATAATTTTTATTGGGAAACTTAAAAGAATCTTGTGATTTTTTGGGGTCTAATTTTTAATTGCTGAATTGCAATCTGTATTCGCCTTTCTTTCGTGTGATTGTGTAGATGTTGATGAAAACTATTTCTGTTCCAATTAATGAAATTTAATAATTAAAATAATAAAGTGTTCCTCACCAGACACCCCTTTTTCAAAATTCGTGCATATTTTTTAACATAACAATGTGTTTAATATAAGTAATTTTTATGTGTCCTTTCTTTTCTGAAAGAGTAAGCGATTTTTAACAGAAATATCTTTTGACGTGTGTAATTTTTCGTTGGCAGAACAATTTTCAAATAAATAAATTTTAATATTAATAGAATTTTTGACTTTCCGAAGAAAAAAAGGAACTTATTTTTAATGTTTTAATACTTGTCGGTTAAAAAAATTAAACTATATTTATTATCGAAATGAATTCATCTACATTAATTTAAAAACATATAATATTTATAACCAGTAACGCAGAACTTTTTCAAACCCTGTTAATGAGATTTTATAACAAAAGTGTTATTATATAATTGAATTACTGTTTTTAAAATGTGTTGTATGTATGTGCGTGTTTTGAATGTATCTGTATGTTGTATGTATGTATGTATGTGTGTGTGTTGCATAGTGTGTGTGTGTCGTATGTATGTGTATGTTGTATGTATATGTATGTGTGTGTGTGTTGTATGTATGTGCATGTTGTATGTATGTGTGTGTATGTATGTATGTGTGTGTTGTATGTATGTGCATGTTGAATGTATGTGTATGTAATTTTTTTTGCCGATAGGTGTGATCTTCAGCTGAAAGTGACCTAGGGTCAAAACTTTCACCCAGGAATCGCCACGAGGAGGCAGATCACATGATTCCCGTATTGCACACATTCACATACATTATTTCGAGCGATATTTTTAGCGAAACATAATATGCAATTGAAGTTTTAGAATAATTAAAAAATAACTTTAAAATTTAAATGAAAGAATGTTTCAAAATGGAATTTTACGTACTAACATTTAATCGCGCTCGTCGGTTTTTACTGTTTGGAGGTCTGTTAATTTTCCTTTAACCTTGGAAAACCTTGCGTCAATAAGGATATTTCAGAAAGACCCCCACTTTGGGTACTCTTTTAAACTAATATTTGTAATGAGATGTGTTCGCGCGCGTCGGCCTAACTGTTTGGAGTATCAACATAAAATCAGCAAATTAATACAAAATATTTCAAATAGTAAGAAAATGATTGATTAAAATCACCAAGTAAGAATAAAAATACTTCAAGCAATGAGAAAATAAATGTTTAAAATCAAAAATTTAACATTTAAAGGTTTTATCTTCAGATCTAAATAATTTGTGAAAAATGCTTTTAAATATTTTTAAAGCTGTATTGAAAATAATATTTTTCATACCTTAACATCAAAAAAAGTGTTAAATCCAAATCGATGAAGAGTTTAATAATTGTTTTCTCAAAGAGAGGATACTAAATTCGTTGCAATATATGTGTGTGTGTGTGTAAACATAAATGAATCATTCTTATCTGCTTATCTGATAGCGTTTTCCGAAAAGGGTTGAATCTCTGAATCATAACTGATAGGAACTGGGGTTGATGTGTTATCTTAATTAATCTTAATGAGTACTATATCTAATTAAAATTATTTGACTTGAAATAAAATAACGTCTTTTGAGCAATATCTTTTGAAAACTTAAGATTTAATTATTTAAATCAAATTAAAGGCTTTTTTTTATCTCATCGATTTATTTTAAATAAAACTAAAATATTTTTTTTTTCTGTACTTTGTTAGCAAAATAAAGAGTGTATCACATTCATTTCGGCTTTAACTGTTTGAAAATTTAAATTAACCTATAATTAAAATGATTACATAAGGTTGAGTATGCGATCTTTTAAATGAAATCTAGTTAAAAACGGAACACGCATTCATATAAAACTTTAAATACTTATGGTGTTGTGTATAATGTAATGTATGTATTAAATATTAAATGAAAAATATGAATTAACAATAAATGAAAGACATTAACATTAATAAAATATTAATTAAACATTGCATTGATTAAAAACTTAATGAAAAATATTAATTTGGGAATACGCATCCTTATAAAACTTTAAACATTTATGTTTTTGGGTATAATATTATGGATGTATTAAATATTAAATGAAAAATATGAATTAAC